>CM040241.1:255136475-255698843 GCA_022545495.1 Chrysanthemum lavandulifolium | reverse complement strand
AATGAGGTTCCACGCCGCTAATAACTATGCCGTAACTATTGAATAAACTCTGACGTAACCAAGAAATATAGAAGATACGGCGTAACTACTTCTAAGGTTACGCCGTAACCAGCAGATCAAGTGCAAATTATGAAGAAATAGAAGATTACGGCGTAACTATTCTATTAGTTACGCCGTAACCCAAATCTGGCCTATAAATACCCCACGATTTCCAGCATTTCAAAGCATCCCATTTCACACACCACAACCAAAGAACATGGGAAGAAGCCAAAGGCAGGCCTAGAGGAGCATACGGAGCTGTCTCCAAGGTAGAAATCACTCCCCTACGATAAGCATTAGCATTTTTTTCTTTTCTTTACTTTTGATTCATGTATTTCGTAACATTGAATATTGAATTGATTTGTATGGTTAATATGAGCGGCTAAGCACCTCTTGGTGGCCTAGTTATGATTCCTTAATTGTTTTGTTTGCGTTTACATTACTTCCGTATAATTATTTCTAAGTGTATGCATGCATAGTTTATTGGTAGCTACCGTGTTTGGTAGTTTTGAATGGCGGTAGAGGCTAGTTGCTTAGGAGATATGACCAAGTGACCCTAAGTGAGTAGACCGAGACGGAAGGGTAAGATTTGACCAACCGACGACCCTTTCTACTTGTGCGATTTGACCAACCGATCACCTACCGTTTGGATGAACTTAAGAATTAGGGGTGAGTGTTTAAGTTGCTAACGCCTGTGCACTCACTATTATAAGTCTAGCATGTAGCGGTACTTAATGACTCGGCTTAGGGACCGGGAACAACTGGACTTATGAGGGACACCGACTTCTCTAGTGGTGGCATCTTTCTTCGATAGGTTAGGCGAATTGACCAAATGTTGTCCTCTCGACTTTGACCCTCACCAAGTAATTAAAAGTAATTAGACCTAGACATTACTAGATAGGATGATTAACTAGGTTAGCACCACTCTCCTCTATTGATTGAACCTTTGCATTAATTAATTCCTTATCGAAATCATATTAAAATATGTGACACCTAGACTTAGTAATAATCCAACACACATAGCTCTTGGGACGACCTCGGTTTTACCGAAAACTACACTACACACGACCGGGACACTGCCCGTTAGTGCATTAGGGTAGACCATAGGTATAACGAGACATTATAAATATTAAAACCTGGTAAGTAAAACCTACATCAAGTTTTTGGCGCTGTTGCCGGGGAGTTATATTAGGATTGCTATTAAGTCTTTCATTTTTGTTTTGTTTTAAAATTTCTAAAATTCTCACGATCACTATTCAAGTTTTCAAGTACCATGGAAGTTGTTAACATTGATGACCTCACTCTTGAGGAATATTTGGTGTTGACAAGAGCAGAACAAGGACCGGGTCTCGTAAGACCGGCAAATGGAGCTGATGTCCATTTCGAAATTAAAGACCAATTTATGAGGGAGCTTCGCTAACCCTTTTTCGTGAAACAGGACGAAGATGCATATGAGCACGTTGAAAATGTCCTATACATCGCAAGCCTTTTCAACATTCCGGGCGTGTCTCATGATGTGTTATGCTAAGGGTATTCCCATGACTCTTCTTGGGGATGCCGGAAGATGGATTGAAAGATTGCCACGGGCGTTAATACTGGGCTCTACTAAAGAAGCACTTCATTCGAGGTATTGTCCTCCATCAAAGATTTCTAAACAGCTCTTGGAAATCCATAATTTCAAGCAAGAAGACGGTGAAACGTTGTATCAAGCCTGGGATAGATACAACGATCTCCTCTACAAATGTCCTACACATGATCTGAACAACCAGCAAAAGGTCAACATCTTCTACAAAGGAATCAACATAACTACAAGACAGATGCTGGACTATCAAGGACCAATCCCGAACATGACTCCAACTCTAGCCCTTGAAGCCCATTCAGAAACTTGCTGATCACTCTAAAAAATGGCACGATGGGGGAAACAACCAAAGCCTGGAAAGAGGTTCAATAAGCATTGACACCATTACAAGAAAATTGGAAAACCTTGGAAGAGATATGAAGAAGCTCCAGGAAAACATACATGCTATTCGGATTGGATACGATAAAAGTGAAGAATGGGGCCCAAGCGGAGATTTTCCTATGAAAAATATAAGCCCCCGAATCGAGAAGGTAATGTATGGAGAAGGAAAACCCTTCCATTAAAGTTATAATCAGGATTCTTTGAAAACAAGAAATTCTTCGCTCGAGGAATCAATAAATACGTATCTGGAAGAAGATGATAAGCGGCAAGCCAACAGGAACGCATTGTTCAAAAAATTCCAGGAAGCTAGAACCACTCTCCTTGGTCAGCATGAGGATCTGGAGGATAACGGAAAAGAACCAAAGATGAAGGAAAATGAAATTAATCAAGACAATTCATTTGACGATAGTTTCTGTAATGCCATATTCTCCAAAGAACGGAAAACCCTCTATACCCCTTTCGATATCGATGAAGAGGAGCTCTCGGATTGCAAAACAAGCTAAAATCATGTATAACAAGACGAGCTTCCCAATGGATGAATTATAGACGGAAATTGAAGCTGCTACGGAGAATGAAGTAAAATTAAACGCGGATGCTCGGCAGTCATCCTGAATTAGATCCTCTCAAGGAAAAAGACCCAGGAAGTTTCATTCTCCTTGCTCTATTAATAATTTACATAATACCAATGCCTTAGCTGACCTAGGGGCTAGTATTAGTATCATGCCATTTTCAATGTGTAAAAGATTGAACCTTGGCCCCATCAAACCCCTTTGCATGACTATAGAAATGGCTGATAGAACGGTTAGCATACCTAGAGGGATAGTTGAGAACGTGCTCATCAAAATCAATAATTTTACTCTTCCTGTCGACTTTGTTATTTTAGACAAGGAAGAAGACCTCGACATTCCATTAATTTTGGGAAGACCCCTTCTGGCTACTGCTCGTGCTAAGATTAATGTTTTCGAAAAAATCATCACTTTGAAAATTAACGATAGAAAGCTCACACTGAATATGGATGACGTTGGAAAATGTCACCCGGTTGAAACTGTTTGTGTTATCAAGAAAGGAAAAAACAAAACTATTCCTCCCACCGTCGCACACAAGCACTACGCTACTAATGATCGTAACATGCAGGGAAGGAAAGTCAAGGAACACAAGAAAGGAGGAATACAACGCGATGGCACCTCAAGAACAATGGAAAACGAGTCTGACGAAATATGGCACGAAGTTCAGAAAGTGGATTACAAGTACTTTCCCAAATTAAAATATCATTGGTGTACGGCTATCCCTATTGACCACGATAAAGGATATGATCTATGGGCTTCATGCAACCCTTACTTGGACGTCTGTGACGGGGGACATGACAAGGAAAGAGTAAAAACAACAAGTACTTATGGTCCTCAACCAATGACAAAGAGATAACATTCAAGCTTGGGTGCAATTAGGTATGGAGAAGTTAGCAATAATGATAAAAGAAAATATGGGTGATCTTTGTCTCGGTTAACCCTCCGAAAATAATCATGAAACAACAACCACGGATCAGGGGCTCGTGGGTCGAAAGCATTGGTGCGAAATAATAAAGACCATTGATGGGGATTCTTGGGCCTCGTGTGATCCTTACGATGACAAATGTAATGGAGGAAGTAATGCCAATAGAGTAGGAGTTGACGAATTTTTGTGGAAGTCAACAACTGACAATAAGCGAACCGAGTTACAATGGTCAGGTGGATTAAGATTTAACGATTGGGTAAAGATCAAATATGGAAAAGTGGATACGTCCACTAAAAATAAAATTTGGAAGGAATGCCTGAATGAAGATAATCCTGATGAAGAGTCTCCTCAAGATACGGGTGACTCATCAATTGATGACAGGACGGACACAAGAAAAGATTGCAAGTATAAGCATTTGGATAATTCAGTTGAAACCAATAACTACAACATAAAGGGAATCATAGATCACCAGGAGCCACGATATAAAGCAAGGATGACTGACCTAGAAGATGAGGAGTATGAGCAAAGTAGGTACAAGCTCCTTGGGATCCAATATAAAAAACCACCACCGATTTTCGCCGAAAGATTTGAATTCATTAGGTATCATTTGGGGCCGGACGAAAAATTCTGCAAAGTTCGAAAAGTGGGAATCAAAGAATACCTCCACACAGCTTCTAATGTCGCTTGGATCAGGAATAACTTAATGAAAGACATAGAGGAGGTTGGCCAAGTCCAAAGGCCACCATAAAGCCCCGAGGCTCTGAGTCTAACTTAAAGACTCGTAAATAAAGAAAAGTGCTCTTTCGGGAGACAACCCGAATTATCCATTTCTTTTTGTTTTATTTCCATTTTTGTAGGGTTTTGTGTTTTTAGCCATTTTTGCAGAAAACTTGGAGTGATTCTTCTTGCTGACTTCTTTGATCGACCATAGTTACGGGCGTAACTCATCTTAGTGGTTACGCCGTAACCAACCCCTTGCAATGTAATTTGGATGCATTACCAATTATGGCGTAACACCATCTCGGTGGTTACGCCGTAGCTACACTCTTATAGCGTATGCTGGGTTTTGCCTAGTTACGGCGTAACTCCTCTTAAGAGTTCTGACGTCACTACCCTCTGCTTTACTTCTTTCATTTTAAAACACAATTACCTTGTATTAGTATTTTAAATGAACTTTGTGGGTGTGTTCTCAGTAAACCCTCACGATACTTCACTCGTCCACTGGGACACCAAGTGGTTTAAAACTTGTTGCATAGGCTAAATGCAACCGTGATTCTTACTGAAAGTGAGTTAGGTTTGTTTTTATTTTTATTTTTTTTTTTTAGAATTATGCTTGTCGGTAGTGTGATTTCAGGGATTGAAGTTTGCTCATGGATGATTATACGAAGGCACGTCTCTTTTTCGTGGGCCTTCTTTCTTTTTGGAGCGAATTTCAGGGAAGTTTTCGCTCTAATTCTACTTTTCTCTTCACCTTTATTTAACGCTTAGTACAAAAGGGACTTTGTACAATTCAAGTGGGGGGACGGGAGTAGAATTATCTCCTGAACTTTATTTTGCCCTCGGTTTTCTAGTTTATTTTGAAAAATTATGCCATTTTTAAAATTTTGACATGTTTTTCTTAACCTAACTAGATTAGACCTTAGCCGAGCACATACAACCCTTGATATTATATGGTGAGATTAGCCTTATCCTTTTCCAATATTTTACCCCAATCCACCAAATTATGAGTGTCTTGGTGTAGGTTGTAAACTTTAGAACTTGACCTTTGCATCATTTCGAGACCATATACGAGGTATGTTGAGTTAGCTCGATGTATTTGGACTTTTCGGTTTAAGAAGGAAATATTATAGAATCACCCAAATAGCCTACCATTGTGTTTCTATCGATTAGTCACCTCGACTTCTCGACCCCATGTGAAACCCTTTTGTTGCACTCACTTTAGTGCAAGATACCCTAGATACACCCATCTGAGCCATTCCTTTCATTTTGTTAACCCAATATATTGTTTCGATACACCTATACACCTTAGCCTACCCTGTAGTCTTTATTTGTGATTGGGAAGTCATCATTTGCCTAAGTTCAAGGTTCAAGTGGAAAGGTTCGGAAATCACGCTTTCATCGACGACATATTCTTAAAGATCATTGAAGACCCCCCGAATTCCCGTTGTTCATCTCAAGTGGGGGGATATTATGTTTAGTTGTTATTGTTACCTTAAAAAAATGATTCGAAAAAAAAAATTGTTATGTTATTTAGTTATTGTAGAGTGCAATGTTATAAGCACTATGTTATGAGCTTTATATAGATTTAGTATCGAGGAGGCCACCTCGGTCACATTCGAAGATTGGAGTTGGTTAGCGAGCCAACTATTGGAGAAGAGGTAGTGTGCCCATCATGACGTCCTCTAATGACACATCTACCTAGTATTTCATGATCCGGTTTCTTGACTTCAAAGCTTGAACTTTGGGCGGACGGTAAGTGGTGATGACTTGGTTATAGATTTAGACTACCTACTTGATTTTTATTTTTCACCATTTATATATCCCATGTCTTATCTTACCCTTTAGTCATGAAGCATGTCTAGGTGATGCAGCGAGCAATCTTTGGTGTCTTGGCCATGGATTTGGTCATGTATCATTGATTTTGTCCACTTCGCTGTGACATGTTAGTAATGACGAGTCACCCATCAACCTTTGTCGTGTCTACCCATCTTGCCTTCTAAAATTGTTTTGCCCTTAAATCTAGTGATGGAGATTTGTGTAACCGCCAAGCTTATGATAGAATACATGCTATGACTGTACGATTGAGTGATCACCCTGAAATTGACACTTAGAATAGTTGAGAGATTTGAGTGTTTCGTTCTCATTTCGTGAGGTGTTCGACTTTGTTTTATTCTAGCATAAGGGATTTGTAAACTTATATTTTCCAGGTATAGGAGACATCTTTTTAGTAATCTATCTAATAAGGTCTACTTGAGGGCAAGTAGAGTTCAGTGGGGGATATTTGATAACATCAAATAATCACGAATATTAAGTGTCAATTTCCCGATAATGCTTGTAATTTATATCATTTATATGGATTTACGCTTGTTTTCTCGGACCGACATGCTCACATTCGGATCATGATATCTTCTCATCGAGTAGTGGAAACTTTCGTTGATTCATGATATTGGCGCAGCAGTAGCGAAGCATGGAGTGAACATATCGAGTCATTGATGCACTTATCATGATTTCTTTTGAGATGAATGTAGAGTGAGCATGCGGCTATGGATTGACCGCTTCATTCGATCAACGCAAACGCCGGTGTACCGCATAAAACGATTAGTTATAAAGCTTACTAAAGTGTCTTTGATCACTTTCGTTGAATCGAGGTACACGCCCACTTGCCTCGCTGATCAAGACAAGTACCGCCGTGCTCGGTATAATTCAAGAATTTCCTTGACAGGGTTTCGCAATTGCTCTAGCTGTTCTCAAACCGAACATCTCAAAGAAGACAACACGGAGTGAGTGAACCAAATAAGTAGAAATTCACCGATTGATGAAAAGAGATTTGAAAGACAATCGTATTGCTCAATAGAAATTGTTTTACAATACATCAAGGTTTTAATGAAAATCAATTATCAATCATAAAACACCTTTTGATTTGAAATATTCGAACACGGTCAATGTGCTAAAGAAAAGAGTTTTTAAGCACAATGACCGGTTTTTCAAAGGTATCCGTCAATCCATAACCCGAACCGAGATTGATGCAAAAGATTGAATCGCCCCATTGTTTCTCGTCATTGTCACATGGTTGATCTATTGAATAGATCTCACATGCCACCCACCGTGAGCTTGTTTGATGTTGGCTCCAGAGGGCTTTCCATCTTCATTGTGAATACGCTTGCATATCACTCGATGTTCCGCAATACCACAAGGATAATCGAGGACTCAAGATATAATCTCTCTTTCCACATTGTGTGAAACAGAGATTCTTCATTGAAACTGTCCTAATGAGATTTATTGATGATCTCGTGGCTCTAGACTCAATATGTGCATATTTGGATCCCGTGTCGAGACTAAGGAGAGGGTCTCCTTCTTCAATATCAACAATCTCTAAGAGAAAGTCGATAGATAATGTCGGTTCCCCGTGAGAATGAAACAAGTCCTTTAAGAGGAACTTGAGTGGTTTTGGAAAGTTGAAGTGCAAGGCCATTGGGTCCATGACGTCTTGTCTTCAATACCGATGTTACCATCAAGAGTATATGAATTGAACCCGGTTTACGCCTAAATTTGAATATATGGAGGGCTATTTGTTTTCACCCTTTTTTCATTCAATTTTTTTAATTCTTCAACCACTTCAAGCTTACCGATACTTCATAGCTAGAACCTTGTTGGGTTTATTCCATTGCTAGCTCGGTCTCATCCGCACTCTTCCCATATCTCATTTTTCTCCTTTTATCATCATACCTAAGAACTCTACACTTACTAGTGGATAGTCCCTGGTAGATCCCTCCGGTTCGGCGGATCATGGGAACAAATACCTAACCTTATCATCCTTATATCACCGTACATAAAGTAAAGTTGGTCGGTCTATTTGGTATTGTTCATCTGCCATTTGAACCAATTGAAAACCATTTGAAAATCAATCCAGATACTTGTGTATATTTGATATAGTATCAACACATTTTGTACCTGAATTGTTTTTGATATTTTTAGAACAAGTGCTCCCCCTCAACATGTGCATCAAATGTTTGAAATAGTTTTGCACACGGAGGCAAGAGGAAGAATTAACTTCTTTGATTACCATTTTCAAAAAATATCAACATCACTTCCCTAATCGAATCAAGTAGATAAAGCATTTTGGGGAAGGATGAGGTTTTCATGATTTTGCTCCCCCTCAATATGTGCTTCGAGATTTGAAAAGAGTTTTGCACATACTAGAGGAACCCGCACATTGAGATAAGAGATCACGCTTCAAATCATAGGTTTAAGATAGATGCTCCCCTCAACATGTGCATGGAAACTTTGAAATCGCTTTGTCACATGTGGAAGGAGAGCATGTACATCCTTATAAAACCATTTACCAATTATCGGTTTAACCAATTTAAATCACACATTCTCCCCGATCACAATTATCAAATCATTTGAGATTTGTGATCTCTTATAGATTTAAATTGATTTTGAAAGCTTTTAAGGAGAATTGTGACTTGATTATGCCAAACGTTTTAACCGATAAGGATCGGATTCTAAAACTTTAAACTCCATTGATAAAACATGCATGTATATCTTTGAAAACAATTGAATGCCAAACAACTTTTTAATTTAATTGAAATCATTCTCCTTCAATCAATGACATAGGTTGTTGATTGAGAGATTGATGTATTGACAAATAAGTCCAGATGATTATCAAAATAGAGACCGAGTTATTTTTCAAAGCAATTAGTTTTCAGCGAGATAAATGTTTATAGAATCGAGCACGGAATTTTGAAAACATGAAAAAGTATGGCTCGTTCTTTCTTTGAAGAGCTGTTATCGCCCGAGATGACAATAAACCATTGTTTCTCTTTCTCCCAAAAATATTTTTGATTTTTTTTTTTAAGAGTTCGAACAACATCTAAAGACCCGTGTCATTCTTTTGAATGACAAAGACAAAGACGTAGATATTGTCGAACCGATAAAAACATAACAAATTGACAATATTTTTGAAGATTTTTGAATTTTTCAGATTTTATGGATTTTGAAGGTTTTTGTTTTTTTTTTTTTTTTTTTTTTTTTATATTTTTCTATTTGATTTTTGAAGGTTTTATAATTTTTATTTTGTTTTTCAAATAAATATATACAATAGATAGATGAGCATAGACCTTACTCCTCGCCTTCCTCCCGAAGACGTTTGAGTGTTCTCGTTGAAGGCTTTTCAAGCCTAGTCGTGGAAGTATGAACTCAAACGTTCTCTTCGAAGAGCTTTGGTGAAGATGTCGCTAACCGATATTCAGACCTCACAAAATAGAGTTCCACCACACCTTTTTCTACTTGTTCCCTCGATGAAATGATGTCGAATGTCGATATGCTTAGCTCTTGAGTGTTGAACTTTATTGCATGAAAGAGCAATAGCACTTTTATTATCACAAGACAGTAGGGATTTTGTTGAATACAAAGCCATAGTCGTTAATTGAGATCTCATCCAAAGGATTTGAGCACAACACGATGACATGGCTATGTATTCTCGCCTCAGAGTAAATAGAAGTACTCATTTGCTTCTTTGAAGACCACTCACAAGCTTGTCACCCAAAACCGAGCACCTCCGCACGCATTTCGACGAGTATCTTGACATCCCGCATGATCAAGATCCACATAGGTCGTTAGTGACATACCGGTGTCCTTCGGTACCAAAGTCCCATATTGATGGTTCCTTGAGATACCGAAGACCCGCTTAATCGCTTTCAAGGTGCTTTTTATTAGGCTTAGCTCGGTATCTAGCACACATGAAAACAATGAACAAGATGTCGGTCTACTAGATGTGAGGTACATCGGGATCCAATCATACTACGATATTTCGCTTGGTCAATCATGATCCCCGAGTGGTCCTCATCTAGTTTGGTTCGATCAATCATGGGAGTGTCAACAGGTCACTTGAATCAAATCCAAATTTCTTTAAGATCTCGGTTGCATATTTAGATTGATTTATGAAAATGCCTCCGGACTTTGTGAAATTTGTAATCCCAAGAAAATGACATTTGTCCCATCATTGACATTTGAAATTTTGAACTCATTTCATTTGAAAACGGTCACACTCATTAGGGTCATCGAGCCAAAGATGATATCATCAACATAAATTTGAACATGGATTAAATGTTTGCTCGACTTCCTTGTGAACAATGTTGGATCAACTACTCCTTTGTTGAATCCTAGATAGAAGAAACTTTGATAGCGATCATACCATGCCCTTGGAGCTTGCTTTAAACCGCATGAGAGCTTTTTTTCGACGATAAACGTGGGTAGGATGCTCTAGATTTACAAAGCCTTCAGTTGGTCGACATAGACGACTTCTTTAAGATCTCCGTTCAGAATGCGCCTTCACGTCCATCCGATAGACTACCATGTTCTTACTAGCAAGATTAGCCAAAATATTCGATAGTCTCGATTCGAGCAACAGAGCAAAAGATTCTTCAAAGTCTATACCTCCTCTTGACGGTATCCTTTAGCAACTAATCGAGCCTTGTTCTTCAACACATCACCATGCTCATCAAGTTTCACTTTGAAGATCCATTTTGAGCAATAATCATAGCACAATGGAGCAGTACTAACTCCCATACGTCAAGTCGATCAAACTCATGAATTTCTTCTTGCATGGCATTGAACCCGCCTATCTTCATTCATGGCGGTTTTGACATCTTTTGGTTCGATCTTAGAGAGTACGGAGTTGAAGAAGCACCACAAAGCATCGGTTGCAAGTTGTTTCCGTGTTGACACTGGACGAGAAGGATTTCCAATGATGTTATCTAATGGATGATCATGAGTCCATTTTACGAGGTGTTCATGTGGCAATGGTTGGGGACCAAGTAGCAGAGTTGATGTCTTCTCAAAAGATGGTTCGATGAAGATTCGTGGAGCAAATATGTTCTTAAATGGAGCATCTTTAGGAGTAGCAAAGGATTAACTTCATCAATGATGCGTAAAGCAGTTCCATGATGTACATTTGAAGAATGATGATTTGTTGATGAGATCAAGGATCAAGCAGCGCTTCTTGACTTCATCATATTGAGACCAAGGATTGACTTCATTCACGAGGAATATGAGCGACCTACGCTAAGGAGTCATCGGCTCATTAGCACTTGGCTCATAATGTTCATCAAACATAGGATCAAACAATTTCTTTAAATCATCTTCGGATGGAGGTACATATGGAGTTTCTTGAGAAGGGTTTGGAACAAGGAATGAACCAATGGGACTGTTTTGAAGTGGGTCCCGAATCGATTGTCCAGAGCCATTTGACCGATCACTCATCAAATGTAACGTGAATTGTTTCCATGATATTTCGGGTTCTTTTGTTGTAGATTCGGTATCCCTTTTGTTTGGTGCATACCCTACAAAAACCCAATGTCTGCTTTTAGCTCTCGGTTGCCTAAGTCTTGACCCTCATTAGTTGGATAACACAAAGGCACCAAACACACGAAGGAAAGAGATTAGGTTTTCACGTTGTGGACCAGTTCATATGGAGTTTTTCCAAGAACAATGTGAATCGAGGAACGATTTTTGTGTAGTATGCAGTGGCAATAGCTTCAACCGGAGAAACATTGAACCTTTGAGTAAATCAAAGATTGTTCTAGCGGCTTCCACAAGAGTTCGATTTCGTCTTTCAACTACACCGCTCGTTGAGGAGTTTGTGGAACGCTTCGATGGTCGATTCCAATGCTTTCATAAAATTCACTAAGTTGTTTGTTAACAAACTCAGCACCATTGTCTGCTCGGATAATTATGACGGTTTTGTTAAGTCGAACTTGCAAATTGTTTGATGAGTTTGATGATGATATCGGAGTTTCATCCTTTGTCCTCAAGAACTTGACCGGTGTGAATCTAGAGTAATCATCAACCACAACTAACACATATTTCTTCCCAAAGATATTCTCGCACTCATTGGTCCACATAAATCCATATGAAGGGTATGAAGAACTTGTAATTGAGTTTGTAGGTTTGGGTTTATGGGTATATTTTTGCTTTTTCCCAATTGGCATGTCGAACAAAGATGATCTTTTTCATACTTTAGTCTAGGTAAACCTACAACTAAGTCCTTTCGAGAGATCATTGATGGTGCCAAGTTCAAGTGATTGAGGCGACGATGCCATAACCATGACTTTGTTTTCAAGCCTTTGACAAGAAGCAAATTGGAGAAGACTTCATCATATCATCGATAAAGATGGTGTATAGATTTGAACCACGAGTTCCTCTTAATAGTTCCTTACCATCAAGTTCTCTTACAAAACAAGTATGTTTTTCAAGGCTACTTTAGATCGTAATCACGAATTGACCAACAGAGAACAGTTATGACCAGACCTTCCACATAGTATACTCTAGAGATAACACTATCACCAATAACATAATCACCATAACCCATAATTGCACCGAAATGATCATTTCCGAATCTAACGTCTCCGATGAATTTACTCACGAAGTTCATGAGCCGTGACCGTCGCCATCATATGCTTGAACAAACTGAGTCCAGTACAAATACTAACGATTTGAACGATCCGCAGCTGAACATGACAAGAGTGGATAATCGGATAATTGGGATCCCCATGCAAGAATGGGTTCCATTTGGTTAGTAACAATGGTTGGAACACCCACATCGTAAATAGAAGCATTCATATCGTAAATTAAGGCAATGGAATCATTATGAATAGATGCGGACTAGTGTCTCAGATAGCCCTATTCAAAGTGTGCCCACTTCTTAAGGAATAGTTCTACCAAGAGGGCATCCATTTTCTAGTGGGCATTGTCTCGATTAGTATTATGACCAACAAGTATCCAATTATAGCCTAACTTTCTAAATGTTCTTCTTGTGGGTTTCCACTATTTTCTAACTTTCTTTCTCCTTTGCCTTTTTGCCTTCTTAGCATGATAATTAGCATTAACAATATTAACTGGACAATTAACATCATTAAGCAAAGCATTAACACCACATTAATGATTAGAAACGAATTCAGCGGACATCAATACAAGGTTTGCAAATAGTATCGAAATCGAATTAATTACAAGACGCCTATGGCTAATACTAGAATCAACACGATTCATTTTATTCGCTCAAACTTAAAGTTCCTAGGTTGGTCTTCATCGTCTTCCAATGCACATTCTTAGCTTGCGAGGTCCTATCATTCCTTGTATTGTCTTGAGACTTTGACCGCTTGCTTTAATGTCACCGATTACTCTGTAGAGGGAATGGGAACATTAGTTGGTTTTGCTACTATTTGCTTCACCTGCTTAGATGTCTTGGGATCCGAACTACATGTAGGCACACTAAGATTAACTTTTTAACGCTTGATTTGTCGGGATTTGAACACCTAGAGGGCACACTCGAGTTCACATTCTTAGCACTAATGATTTGAATCGAAGCGCTTGAAGGCACATTAGGGTTCACCTTCATAACATTTTTCATTGAATGACTTGCATGCTTGGCACTAGGAATAGAGCACGGTATCAAGGGATTGACTTGCTCACCTAAGGATTTAGGGAATATTTTAATTAGGCATTCTAGAAGTTCTTGAGATCGTTTGGCATATAGGCATGCATGGCCAATTGCATTATCATCTGGTTTTTCAAACTTATCCTCTTCTACAATCTCACAGAGACATTCTAGGTTGTCCTTAAAATGTGAAAAATATGTTTGAATAGCAAGTTTGTTATTCCTAAGATGAGGAGGAACATATTTCATGAGACAAAGCATATTTATTACAGACATGTACCTTTGATACACCATTCTCCCCATTGGTCATTGGCATCTTCCCTTTACCCGACTCTTTAGATTCTCAATTTCTTTTGTAACGAGGCTACCGCTTCGTTATTTTTGTTACGAGTGACCTTTAAAGATTCAAATAACTCATTGAAATGACGCTTAACCTTTTCATTTTCTTCTAGAAAACTTTCGCTTTCCTTTTGTAATGCATTTACTAAGTTTTGAAGATGAAACGTTGAGAATTTCGAGAATCTAAAGGAGGAGGCATTTGGGAGCCCGCCATATTGTTCGTTGACCCTTTAATTGAGAGATTTGGGCTTTCAACTTTCTCGATCGTGTTGCAATGAGCTTGAATCTGTTCATCACGTTTGTTAATTTGAAAACCGCATCAAACTCGGAGCATCCGAGGATGTCTTGAAATTTGAAGTTTTGACATTTTCTTTAAGATGTTGATATTTTAGTTGTAAATTAAAATGCTCAACTTCTAGTTTAGAAAATGTTTAACCAAATTGTCGTGATCATCCGGTTCAATTTTCTCATTTAGTTCGTAATTAGTTTTTTCAAGCTCAATGACACGATCATGGGAGACTTTGTGAACCATGATAGTTCATGAAATTGGGAAGCATTAATAGAACAATTTGTAGCAGTGAAAAACATATCTTGAGCAACACATACAGTAATAAGAGTCTCATTTAATGTATGCAAGTTCTTTCTCTCAATTTCATTATATTTTAGTGTTCGCTCATAGTCACTAACCTCAACTAACATTGCATCAAACTCCTTTTCCATTTCTTTAATGTCTAAGTTCATTCCCCTTTAAAGACTTTCAAAATGATCTTTTAGCAGTTTAAAGAAAGGCATGACTTCGTTAAATAGCATTCTTTCGCTTGCTCAAAACCCTTTCTCCTTTAGTTATACCGATTGGGTGTGATCCTTTTCTTACAAGTTTTCTCAAAATCAACAAATAGTTGAAAGATAACATATTGACTAATTAAGGTCTTGCTTTTAGTGGCAATTGTTCTAGGAACAAGATGCATTGGTGTATTAGGAGGATACACATCGCTTCTAGCATTTTCCAAAGGGAGGGTTTGTTTCAACAATATTTTTAGCTTTCGCTTATCTAAATCCATTTTCCGAAAACTTGTTCTGGAGTCAACAATGTCTCGTGCTTAAACTTGTTCAAGGAAATCCGGTTTTCCTTCTTGTAATCATGGGTGTGATCTTTATTTTCTTCTCTTTACATTTAGGATCATCTAATTTCTTGTTCATCTTTCCCTAGTGACTTCATCGATTTCTTATCTTCCTTAGTGCACTCAACGCAACTAGGTTTCTGTCTAGGTTTAAGGATTTCATTGCCATCATAAAGAACCTTATGAGCATTTCTAGCCTTTTTAATGAACTCGGATTTGGTTCCTCAACAAGGGGAATGCTATGCTTATCGCTAAGACTCTATGCTTAGTGATTAAGTGAAAATCACGAATGGTATTTTCTTGTACGTACAACTTATTTTCAAGCTTGTTTTTCAAGGTTTTAGATTAGAAAAATCATTCAAAAGTTTTGATTCCTTAGCGAATTCTTGCTTAAGCATTTTAACATTTTCTTGAAGTTCTTGCTTTTGCTTAGCCGCTTTAGAAAGCTTTTCTTGCAAGGAGTTTAACTCTTGTTTTAATACTTCTTCTCTAAACCTACTTTTTCTAATAGTTATGCGCATTTGGTCATCCATTTCCCGCTCACGGTGGTCAACTCAAATTTTGCACGTTGTTCATAAATCGTAACACGTTCTTTATAGGCATTTAGTTCAGAGGCAATAGAATCATCAGGAGCATATGCAGTGAATTCATCAAAGACATAGTCATTATTGACTGCGGAAGATGCATTGCTTGGTACAGCCTCACTATTACTTTGTTTCACATATTGATCATATGGGACAACATTGACGTTACCCATATTTTCAATATTTGATTCAATAGTTTCAGTTGATTGTACTTTGTCATGCATCTTTTGCATATCAACATTATCGTATAGTTTTAATACCTCTGAGATGAGTTTGTCTTTGGATGGGCCAGCTTGTGGTGACGATGAGACCTTGGGAGAAACCATTGGAGAAATGCTAACCATAAAGATTGTGTGCGATGGGTCCATCATCCACATCGTAGTCGTATGCATCACGGTTAGCGACTTGAAAGGCATTCGATGATTGTGACCTATCTCCGAATTGGCGCTCATCCACATCGCATCATAGGTCTTGGCATTGCCCTCGAGAAGAAACAACAACTCCTCTTCATCCAAAGCAACACCATTATCCCGAGCTTGTACAAGCAAACATCTTATCTCTAAAGTAATCGGCGATTCGTGGGCGCTTTGAGATGTGCGGTTCCTTGCAATGTGTCCTCACCACTACAGAGTTATAGCATTTGATCGGCTTAGCTTGACCTTGATTTCCATTCCTTCCTCGATTGATTACCAACATAACCTCTACCACTCCACCTCTTGCTTGTTTGTACTGTCGTTCTTGAACTGGTCGCACCATAACCTTCCCATCTCGGCAATGGCTTGATTATGTGGATTGGAAGCGCTTTGAGATTATTGTTGGTGTGTGGAAGAGAGTTCATGTTTGACTAATCGAAGAGCTAGTTGATTAATGAAGTTTCCCACGTGTGCATCGAGATCACTTGTTTGAACATGGGATCAGAACAGTTTGTGATTACCATTACCCATGGGTATGACTTGTGAGGCTTTGGTTGTGATTCCGATGTTTGAGTAGAAGGCGGTTGAGTCATTTGTTGAACTTGCTTCTCCCTCGGCTTTGAACCGATCTAGAATCCTCTTTTCAAACATGGCATGCCTCTCATTTTGAAGAAGGAAGGCATAGAGTTGCTCATAATTCGTATTCTTCAATCCTTTAGTGAGCTTTCATGTATAACAAATTTGTGCCATTCGGGATTCATGTTGTTTACAAATTTTGAGTTCATTGAATGTTAGGCATAGTCATTCGATGTTCCTCATGTCATTCACCGACTTATGAAATCTCATAGTACTCATAGACACTTTCATACGGTTTCATCTTGAAGTGCTCAAATTCATCATACAACCTGTGATTCTCGATCTTCAACAGTTAGCTCGTAACGAGAAAGAAGCATCTTGACATTATCCCATACTGCTTTGCCTCGGTGTTGTGATTGATAAGCTCGTAGATGTCCTTTGGTAGACCTCGCAGATAATGTTGGAAGCTCGGATATCGTGATCGAATCTCTTTTCTCCTTATTGTCAAGCTCATCATACATCTTTGGTCCATCCACTCCGTAAATCAAAGTTCCATCTTCAGCGGTTTCAAGTACATCTCTAGTAGTTTCAACTCGGTAAGGTCCTTCATCAATGGATTTGGGAATGTTAACCCATTTTCTTTCCAAGACAATACAATCGATTCGTTGATCCCAGAGTCGTAGTCGGTTCGTCAAGCATCGGTGGGCAGTATCTCAAACTACCGCTAAACGTCCTCGGCGCAATGGAAATGATTGTAGGAGCGTTGGAAGACATGTTAATGATTAAATGGGATTTTAAAACTCTATGATTAAACCGGGAAATAGATTCTTTCACGGATTTTACCGAATCAAGAGAAACCGTATTTAAAAGAAATCACCCAAGTCGCTAGGACAACACAATTGAACCAAGTCGCTAAGTGCTAAGTCGCTAGAGTTCCAAGTCGCTATATAACAACTCGCTACAAACCAAGTCGTTAACAAAATTTTGGCGACAATTGCTAAGCACCAAGTCGTTAAATATTCAAGTCGCTAAATAGCAACTCGCTAGGTACCAACTCGCTAACACCAAGTCGCTAACAATATAAAGTACAAGTCGCTAACTTAAACCAAGCTACTCATAGTGGAGAATCCACTAATCGTCTCGTTTGTCGGCTTGTCTCACTAGACAAGTCGCTAATCCTAACTCGCTACGGATTTCAACTACAACTCGCTACCAAATTGTAAAGCAAGTAAGCTACTAAGAAAGCTTTTCCGTTGGTCAAGTCGCTAGCTAGAAAACTTCACAAACATCACTTTTCAATCCAAAACAATCCAACCAAGATGATTCACGCTACCAAATGAAAACCTAAACACTTGTGATGATTCTAAACACAAAAGTACTAACAAAATTCAAGCTTTAACACAAGAAATCAACCAAATGATGCACAAACCACTAAACTTTTTCAAACTCAAAAACCACCTAAAAACCACTAGAAATCCAAAGTTATGTAAGATATGATCTAACCATGGCTCTAGATACCAATTGTAAGATATTGGGTTTCACATACACATCAAACCATTAACACAAGTAGGCGTACAAGAGTGTTTTAGAGAGAGAAAGTTAGAGGTTTAAAGAACTTAGTGAGAGAAAGTGAAAGATATTATTATGAGCTCCACTCTCTACCTTGAAGGTAGAGAGTATTTATAATCTTACAATAAGCGCCACACAACGGGTCGTGGATCGGGCATACAGTGGGTAAAGACCGTCAGTCCTCCACGGTGTTACTTAACTAAATACTACTTAACATAAAAGAACTACGACTACGAGCTTTCTAACGATTATATATACTTGAGGTGGTGACTCTTTAATACACGGAATTTCCAATTCCTAACATTTTCCATTGTTTTCCACTTTCGTAAATTACGAGCATTGGAGCTAAAGAGACGCCGGAATTGGAGAATTATCAAAGATTTATCGAGTATGCTCACTTTGAAGAATTCTGGCGTAACTCATCTCTCACATTATGCCGAACTAATGCGTGACTCGAAAAGCCAACTCATCGAGGATTACGACGTAACTCTCCAAAAAGAACTACGACGTAACTATATTAGGTCAAATGAGGTTCCACGCCCGATAACTACGCCCGTAACTATTGAATAAACTCCGGGCGTAACCAAGAAATATTGAAGATACGGCGTAACTACTTCTAAGGTTACACCGTAACCGATGAATCTAGTGTAAATTACGAAGAAATAGAAGATTACGGTGTAACTATTCTATTTGTTACGCGCGTAACCCGAGATCCGCCAATAAACCCCCACCAATTTTCAACATTTCAAAGCATCCCATTTCACACACCACAACCAAATAACGTGGGAAGAAGCCAAAAGCGTGTTTAGAGGAGCATACTGGAGTGTCTCCAAGGAGAAATCACTCCCTACGATAAGCATTAGCATTTATCTTTTCTTTACTTTCGATTCATGTATTGCGTAATGATGAATATGTAATTGATTTGTTTGGTTAATATGAGCTGCTAAGCACCTTTTGGTCTTGGCCTAGTTATGATTCCTTAATTGTTTTGTTTGCATTTACATTACTTCAGATAATTATTTCTAAGTGTATGCATGCATAGTTTATTGGTAGCTACCCTTGTTTGATGGTTTTAAATGGCGGTAGAGGCTAGTTGCTTAGGAGATATGACCAACCTCGACCCTAAGTGAGTAGGCGGAGACGGAAGGGTAAGATATGACCTGACGACCCTTTCTACTTCATGCGATTTGACCAACCGATCACCTACCATTTGATGAACTTAAGAATTAGGGGTGAGTGTTTAAGTTGCTAACGCCCGACACTCACTATTATAAGTCTAGCATGTAGCGGTGCTTAATGACTCGCTTAGGGGACCAGGAACAAGCTGGACTTATGAGGACACCGACTTCTCGGTGGTGGCATCTTTGCCGATAGGTTAGGCTTAATTGACCAAATGTTGTCCTCTCGACTTTGACCCCACCAAGTAATTGGAAGTAATTAGACGTAGACATTACTAGCTAGGATGATTAACTAGGTTAGCACCACTCTCCTCTATTGATTGAACCCTTGCCTTTTATTTGCTTTAGTAGTTAATTAATTAATTCATTATCGAAATCATATTAAAAACTGTGACACCTAGACTTAGTATTAATCCAACACACATAGCTCTTAGGAAGACCTCGGTTTTACCAAATACTACACTACACACGACTGGGTACACTGCCCGTTAGTGCATTAGGGTAGACCATAGGTATAACGAGACAATATAAATGATAAAACCTGATCAGTAAAACCTGCATCACATATCCTAATGATGGGTGATCGAGGATTGTCGATTATGTACTGGTGGTAAGCAACCTCTTCCTTAGTGGGGTAAAGATTGAAGTAAGCACTATCCTCCTCGTTCACATTTTTATTCACTAAACTAAACCATTATCTGAATTACTGTGAATCATAGAGCCAACAACTGAGGCGCTAACCACTTTTTCAACAGCATCCCTAATTGTACTGTCAAATACCCTTTGTAAATCTTGAAGATCGCTGTTTCTACTCACATATCGGTTTCGGCGATTGTGTTGGTCAGTTGGTTGGGGTTTGAGTGAAAGTTATTTATTTGGTGGTGAGTTGTTGTTTGATGGGTTATCACCTTCCATGATGAAAAGTGATGGGATTACGAACAAAGTTACAAAGAAGGGGGATAGACTACGAGGAAGCTAAAAATGAGAAAAAAGCTTACTTGATAGGAATCAAGAAAGGAAACCTAAAAGAGATAGACTCCTAACTAGCTATTCTATTCCCCGGCATCAACGCCAAAAACTTGATACGCATACAACACGCGTTCGAGGTCAAAGGAAACTTCCTTTTCTTCGAGCAAGTTTTTCAACCACCTAGGCAGTAAACCTAATCGTTGTAGTGTAGTATTAGGTTAAGCCTCGGGATTGATATCGTTCTCTAGGGGAATAGGATTGCTAGTGAGAAATTACTACGCTAAGGTTGGTGTTGAGGAAGATTATTTTTTATCTTTTTTATATTTTTTAGAAAATGAAAGTACGATCTCCGGGTATGGATTTGGGGGTGGTACTTCTACCGATTACTCTACTATCTAACTATCTAATTAACTAAACTAAAGGGTACTCTATGTCTATTGATGTGTGCTCGTATGATGATTAAAAATATGTTTAACTAGATACTATTGCTCCCTAGTTATCTTTTATTGGTGGTTGAATTGTCACGTCCTTATTCTTAACGCGTTGTGTTGTCTAAGGTCGTAGGGTATGCTTTTCTCCCTAACTCTTTGAGAATACCTTAAGGTTATTGCCTACAAAATCTTTAGGATTCATAAACTAACTCTAAGGTTATCTTTGGATTTTTAGCCTACAATTACTCTAGGTGATCATAAACTAAGGTTCACAAAGATTACTCAAGCATTAAAAACACAACGATGGCATATTGCAATCCTAAGCCAATTACCATTAAGATAAGAGACAACCAATCAATAATTAATAACTAGGTTTCATAGATCTAAGCAAACACACAAGTAAATTAGCCAGACATGGTAAACATGCAAGCATACACACATACAATCGAAGACATAATGAAATCAATGAAGTAAATAACTTATCTTGATGTAAAATAAGGTATGAGAACCCTAAGATACTGCCCAAACCGGAAAAAGTCGTTTTAGGTTTTTATTCCACAAATCTACCTCTTTGAAAATTCGAATTCTATATATAGAGTTACAACTGCGACGACGTCACCTTTTAATTGTGACGCTGTTAGATCACCGCCATTAGGGTTTCATCTTGGCCAAGTCAACTTTGGGACGGCGTCACGTTGTGGTTGTGACGACGTCAGCTTTAACTTCCGACGCCGCTGAATGCGGATCTAGGTCGTCTGAAGGAAAAGGTCTTCGTGACGCCTACTTTCAAAGCTTGTATCGGTATAAAATAGCAATTTCACCCCGAGTCAAGTCACAATTATTGGGACAACGTCGCTCTTTGTTTGTGACGCGTCGGGTGTACTTCAATGACTTGAGTATCTTGATCTTGACTTTGGCCATTTTCTTCACATATTCGCCTTTTCGTCCAAATAAGCGGCATTCCAAAGATTTAGCCTTTAAGAGACCTAAAAGTGAAAATGAATGAAATTAAGCGATGCGGATATAAAGTGGGTGATTAAGGGCTTAAATGACCCCTTAAAAGTGTACGTTTTAAATCCTTTTCAGGTTACTCCTTGAAGCAACCAGTGTTGGGTTAAAGGAGCATCAAGAGACTTTAATGAAAAAATATGAGGATGTTGTTAATGAAGGAAGCATATGGGGAGAAAGATGGTATGTCTTTAGCAGCACTGAAAGGTTGCATTAGGAAGTAGTCGCTAAAAATCACACAGTTTCATATCCACATGAACAACGCTGAAGATAACTACAACAAGGGGAACAATCTTCATTGATTTATTTTCACCTTGTTGTACATCTGGTGCAAGAAGAAGCCGTTATGCTCACTTACAACTGTTTATAGTTAACTTTTGGCTATCTTTATAATTGACAAGGGAAGACTGTATGGTAAAGTAACTAACCTTACTGTCTCTGAAACATTACTAGATAACCAAAAGCAGTCCTCAGAATGCTGAATCTATGGTGACTCATAGCACTAGAATTTGAAAAGTTTACTAAATATCAAAACTCAAGGACTACAAGTTAAATCCTTGTTCAGCAAAACTAAGAGCTTAACCAATGGTGACTCAGACTAATGACTTTGATAGTTCAGGGCCCGTGTCATGTTCAGCAACAATAAGGAATTAGACCGTACTTGTTATTTTTTCCTTATTGTAAACTCAGTATGTAAAAATAAGCCGTTATGCTCACTTACTACTAATAATTAGTCTATTTGTATATTTAAATAGGGGGAGATTGTTGGGTCTAAAATCAACCCAAATTGTCTCTGACAAATATTTAAACATAAAATAGCCTAATACACCCTTTGAAGGTCAGTGAATATAAGTCTCTGATAAAGATCAGAGAGAGTGTCACTTCATAACTATCAATGTGAACCTGATAGTTATCATAAGTGAGATACTCCCTAATCGTTATCAGAAAACATGTCTCCCTGATTATTATTCAGAAGGTGTTACTCACAGATAAAAGAAATCAGTGAGTGTTGTATAAAGATCAACCAATTCAAATACCAACTGAAGAAAACACTTTACAAATTGATGCGGTGTTAGGGAGTGATTTATAAGGAGCTACAAACAACACCAGGGTCACTGAGATATGACAAATGTTTATCTGACTTTAAAGACTTAATTTAGTTTTTACAAATGCATGGGCGGGAAACTTCTTGAAGAAGATAAGTTCAAGTACTTATCGATATGCGAGAAATAGGCATTGGGACTATAAGTTGTCAAATCGGGTAAGCCGAAAGTACGCTCAAGACTAGCCTACTAGACACGTGCCTATCTACTTCAAGTTGACAAGTTACTATGCACCCATGTGCATCTACTGTTTCCCCCTCTATATAAACCAATGGTTGTAACCAAGTTAAGTAGAGATTCAAATATAGATAATAATACAAAGTATTATAGTTAGGATCTTCCTCTCCTAAGAACAAAAAAGCAAAGCTAGTTGCCTCTTGTTGTTTGATTTTGGAGAGTTAATTTGTCATCAACCAGGATAGTTTTCCATAGGCTCTCGTTTGTAAATCTTTGATTCATTTCTAATAAGATTTATAAAGTTGAAAAGAAAAAATGGTGTTATTAGCGTGTAAGATCGTTCTTATGCAAAGCCAACCTCAATGTTGATATTCATCAGTTTTCAGACTTGCTTAAACTGTTGTTCTTATCTTTCATGGTTTGTGTGATCGTGCCAGACCCAACAGATTTCAATTACCGGAGTTTATGTGATTGATGTAGATGAATTTGATGTTGTTGGTGCTTCATGTTCGACGGTTGTTGATGCATCTTGTGATTGTGGTTGTTAATTATTTTGAGAGGGTGGAGCAGAATGATGTCTTGATGCATTTTTCGAATTTCCACCATGATATTCATCAAACATTAACTCGAAGAAATTTTCCATTTTTTGATCTGAAGGTTTGTCATATGTTGTTGTTGAAGCTTCTTTAGGTACGAGTCCTGAACTGCTGTGTCCAGCAGTCTAAGGGTTTAGTGCGAGTCGTAATCTATTGTGATTAGAAGCCATTGGGTTAAGCACATGTTCTAGTGTGAGTCTCTCAGAATTTATTTGTGAAATTTTATCAAAAAAATTCACATTCATCGTCTCCATTATTCTATTTGTTCTTCGATTATAGATCCTGAATGCCCTTGAGTTGTCTGCATAGCCTTTGAAGATTCCAATATCGCCTTTAGTTTTCAGTTTGCTTAAATCTTATCTATCATTCATTGGATAGCACAAAGTGCTAAACACGTGAAGATATGAGATATCAAGCTTTCTGTTTTTGATGAGTTCATATGGTGTTTTGTTGAAACGGGTATCGATTAGAGATCTTTTTTGAGTAAAGTACGCAGTTGCAACAACATCAGCCCATATGAATAATGGTTCACTAGAATATATCAGAATCATTTGGGCGGCTTCAAAAAGAATGCAATTTCTTCTTTCAACTACCCCGTTTGGGCGGCTTCGAAAAGAGTGCAATTCCTGATTGGTAAATTTTGTGCCATTTTTCGTTCTGAGATCCTTACTGTAGCTTGTAGAAGGACCTGTATACACTTAAAAAGGTTATGATAATGCCTGGTGTTTCATCCTTTGATCTCAAAAACTTTACCCAAGTAAATCTGGAATAGTCGTCAACAATTACCTGAATATACTTCTTCCCATTTAAGCTTTCAATCCTCATTGGACCGCATAAGTCCATATGCAACATATGCAACCGTTGTTCCAAACTTGGTATGGTTTTGGGTTTATATGATGCCTTTTTCTCTTTCCTAACTCACATGAGGGACGTAGATGATCTTTGGTTTATTTGAACTTTGGAATGTTAGCCGTAACAGTTTTTATTAGAAGTGATGGTCATTCACGTTTAGGAACTTTGTAACGTGTGTTAGATATCGTGATAGAATAGTCAACGGGCTCGTGGATTGGGCTAAGCTAAATGGCTAATAGTTATGTTAAGCTAGCCTTATATAAGTTGTTATCCAATCCAAGTCCAATCCAAGCCCCAAGGCCCATGCCCAATTAGGGCATCTAGTTACTTGTACTATAAATACCCTCAAAGTCTCATTTGAGGTGTGTGTGTGTGTGTGTGTGTGTGTGTTTTCTTATGAAATATTGTTTCATCTTCTGTTCTTTTCTCTCTAAACATACGCCTAACATATATCAAGTCACAAAGTTCTTCTCTTCATCTTTCTACGCATAACATCCTTGTGTATAACGTGGGTTTATGTTATACGTGTTTTTCTTGTGGTAAGCGTGGTATTCGTGTGATAAGGTTGATATATTTAAGGTCCTACAATTGGTATCAATCGCCTAACAATGGTTTAGGAGTGTTTGTGTTACGTTTTGGTTAAACTTTACAAACAAGTTGCGTTTTTCATATAAACGTGGGCTTTTTGCATAAAGTTTTGATTTTTACGTGGTTTTAAGCTTAAAGTTGTAGACTTTATTGATCTTTAAGTGTTTTGGAAGAAGTTTGTGCAAAAGAAATCATTTGGAAACGTGTTTTGGGTGAAAAGTAGCGTTTTGCAAAATCGGGCATTTTTACGCGTAAGCCACTTTTGGTCAAAACCCTCTTTTACGCGTAAGAAAAGTCAAAACCCTCGTTTCCTACGCGTAAGGTCTACGCGTAAAATTTTGGTTTTACGCATAAGCTTTTGGTGCGATTCTTGAGCTTCAACGGTTACTCGGTGCTTCCTCACTTGGATAAGTTTGTGGAACACTTCGACTTGGATATCTCACTAGCTTGGACAAGTTAAGGATTTTGGTTACTAAAGGTTTTTACGCCTAAGCTTAAAGCTACGAGTAAGCACTTTACGCATAAGCTAAAACTTACGAGCGTAAGGATAAGAGTTTACGCATAAGCATTTAGTTTACGCATAAGTTAATTTTTACGCGTAAGCTCATTGTTACATAAATTAAGCATTACGCCTAAGGACCAACGCTTACGCCTAAGCTCATAGTTTACACCTAAGCTCACGCATAACTTCTTACGCACGCCTAAGCATTTTCACGCGTAATTTCTTTAAAAACGCCTAAAAAAAAAAAAAAGATTTTTGAGTAAAATTTAAATTTTAGGGAGTCTAAACGTTCAATTTTACGAAATTCAAATTTTGGTATAACTTGAAAATTTTGGTCAAAATTCAAATTTTGGACCCAAATTCAAATTTTTTCGTCAAATTTGGCGTCAAAATTGTCAAAACTCAAAATTTTCATACAACCTTAGAATTGAATTTTATGGTGAATTTAAAATTTTGGGAGAGAAAATTTTACGCCTAAGAACAAAGTCGATTTTACAAAACTTCAAACGGCCATACCTCATCAAACACAACTCCTTTATCGTTGAATCGATCCTACATCAACTTTATCATAATACCTTCATCAATGGCAACTCAACAAGACATTCATGCACCGGTGCCGAAAACCGTCCTCCTATGTTGGAAAAAGGTGGTTATCTTCAATGGACAAGTCGTATGCTCCGTTACATCAAGACCAAACCTAATGGAAAACTAATGATTCAATCCATTACGAATGGACCCTTCAAGCCTCGACAAGTCCAAGACCACGAAATGCCGATGCAACACCTCCGTCCCACCATCCTTTCGTACTCAATATGAATCGAATACAATGAAGAGGATAAGAAGCAAGTCGAAGTAGATGACATGGCAATTCATATTGTCCAACCTGGGTTTACCAAGAGACATCTTTTTTCTGTAGACAGGTTGTGAAAGCGCTTCGATATGTGGGAACGTGTTAGACGGCTTTGTCATGGAAAGTAAATTGGTCAACAAGATACGGAGAACAAGTCGCTAAGCGCATGGGAGAAGTTTACATCTACTCCGGGAGAATCCATTGAATCCTACTATGGAAGGTTTTGCACTTTAATGAATGAGCTTATCGAAACAAGTTGGCACCCAGAACTATCGTGAGTAACATCAAATTCTCGAACAATCTTCCGTAAGAATGGGGACGATATGTCACTATTGTCAACCAAACAAAAGACTTACATCGGTGAACTTTGATCAACTCAACGATTTTTCAAACAAAACCAAATGAAGTGAATGAAGTCGGAAAGAAAGATTGGCAAAGAATCATGATCCATTGGCACTAATTGCAAAGACTCAAACTACGGTGAATACACAACAACAAGCTTCATCATCTTCCACTAACAACAACTTGCAAGAATACATTCCACAACCACAAGTTGTTTTCCTCAACAACAATTCTATCCACCGTAACAACAAGTCATTCAACAACAACGGTATCCACAATACCAGAACAAGGAATCACCGATCCGAACCGAACAAGAAGAGGCTTTGTCACATGCATTTGCATTCTTGGGTAAAGCATTGAAGTCGCTATTCCACACCAACTAACAACAACCAAAGGATTTCATCAAACACTGCAAGCAGGAAAATTGCACGGCCGGGTTTGAATATGGGTCATCAAGGACAAATGGTTGGAGTTATTGGGAATCAACAGGATATGCTCTTGGATTTCACATAGGTAATCAGCGGTTCCGTATCGTGGTAATCAGTTGGGTCGAATGTTGGAAATCGATGGGTCGAATGTTGGGAATAGAGCAATGGGTAATCGAATGGGAATGTTGCAGCTCCGATCGTTGGGAATTATGGAAATGTGAATCGTGGTAATCAGTTAAGTGTTACAACTGTCAAGGAGTGGGTCACATGGCAAGGAATTGTCCTACTAAGCCGAAAAAGAAGGATCTTGCGTATCTTGTAAAGCTATCATGTTAGCACAAAAGGCGTAATCGGGAATGCGGTTGAGTCTTGAGGAACATGACTTTTTCGCTATTATGGATGATTTGGAAGACCTAGAGGAAATCAATGCGAACCGCATCTTCATGGCAAATCTTGAGGAGACTAAGTACGACATCGACTCGACGCACCTCCCGCCTATGACGCCAATGCAAGATTCGAGGTACCAATCATTGATCCATGCTATAACAATGTCATATTTGATGTGTTTACTCATGACGAACAACATTTCGTGACATCCGCACCTACTTATGATACATACCGGACAATCCGAGTTGTAGCAATACTAACTCGAAACTCCGGATGTGGATCCTAGTGGAGGCCGTGTGGCACAAAATACCGAGACCGATGAGGAAACACGTGCTTATTTTGAAACATTAATCAATAACTGTGGCATTGAAATCGAGAAAGTTAAAACGGTCAATCGCGAAGTTAAGGCCGCGAATGCTAAATTGACCGCTGAGCTTGAGAGTTACAAGGAGAACGCAAAAGCTTTTGAATTTCACAAAAACAAAGAGTCAGAATTAGAAATTGGTTATCGAGATTCCGTTTTAAGAGAACAACAATTGCAAATCAAGTATAACACGCTTGATGTTAATTTGAACTTGAAAATAAAATCTTTAAACAAGGAAATTTCTGATCTTAAAAACCAACTTTCTAAACAACAAGCAACGTATTCTGATCTTGAAAAAGAGAAGAAACAGTTGATAATCGATTTTTCAAAACGAGAAGATTCTCTTCTTGATGAAATTCTTGATAAAGATGAAAAATCAAAAATTGGAAAATTTGCTTGTTACAACGGGTCATTCACTAAATCAACCAATATGTCGATTAATCAAACAAATCCGTATTTTCATACAACACAAAAATGGCTCTTGGTAACTCACCTCCTTGTTTCCTCAAGAAAGCTCGAAAGAAACATAATGTGTTGAACAATGGAAAAGTTTTGCATGAACCCATAATTGTTCATGATTCTCTTGAAACGTTAGAACTATCGATGAGAGTAGATCAAAATGAAACAAAAGAATCCGGATCTAAAACCAATTGATTATAACAAATGGAACAAAATTAATGGAATTACTTTTGTTTCTCAAAAGAAAAGTCAAAGTTTTCCATCACACCAAGTGTTTCAAACAAAGAGTCAACACCATTTCAAAACAAGTTTCAAAACCGGTTTCAAAACCGTTGTTGTCTCAAAATCTCTTTGAAAATCGAACAAATGTCTTCAAACAATCCTTTTAACACAAGTGATGCTAGAAGCATTTTAGATGATGTTAAAACTAGAATTTGGGGACTTCAAGAGATCAGTTAAAACTAAAACCAATATTACAACTAACATCCGGTTTTCTCGTTTTGATGATGAAAATAAAAGTTTTTGAAACTCAAATTGCCCTCCATTGAATAACATCAACTCAAGGGTAATTCATTTTGAACAAGCATTTTGAAAGAAACAGTGACTTTGTCAAGGACCATAAATCCACGGTAAAGCAAGCTAATGAAAGTGTTGAACACATCAAAGTTTTGGAAAATTTAAATGATTCTCTCTTCAAGATGTTATGACTATCGATATCATGTCCATTATCTTACAAACATATTCTGTTGAAGATCATGAAAGACTCCATCGAGACCTCCGCAATTGTTTCAAAATATGAAAAGCTCTTGAAAAACTTGAAAAGAAAACGTGTCCTATTTTAAACAACTTGATCGAAAACCGAGGAATGCAAGTATGACAAACTGTCGTATGAGCGTGCCTACAAGGACATGAAAGAGCAAAATGATCTTTTGAGAGCTCGTTGGAATGTCTAAAAGGGAAGGTCATGGATACTAAGTTTGCAAAACCATTGACCGAGGAGAAAACAAATGTTCCCAAACCGTTTTCAAACCAAAATGTCTATTTCTCGCCTCCAAAAGTCAATGAGAAAAATGATTTGTCAAAACAATCACTCCACGTCTTTGCCTATTAAAAGAGAATTATCAAAGGTTTTGAAAAACTGCTTTTGATAAAGAAAAGTGATTACACCGGCATTTCTAAGACTAGTACACGGAATGTGACCAAAATCCAATTAAAGAATCTGTCGGTTCTAACAACATGGTCAACAATCACTATCTAGAAGAAGCTAGGAAAAAGGCACAGACTCGAAAAGATGGAATTTTAGGTGCAACATCTAGGGTGATGAATTCTACAAGATTTCAAGGCAGTACTAGTAGTTGTAAACCATTACCTAGGACCACTCAACACAAGACTAGGGATTGGCTTGCATCTAAGAGTAGTTATGGGAAGCTGAATGCTAAGCATGTAGAAAACAACACTAGAAATCCTAAGTCTTTTTCGAACAAGAATCATTTGCCAAATGACTGTAGTGACAATGTTAAGGTAGTTGTCCTAAACAAGAATGTTGACAAGAATGTCTATCCTACATGTCAAAAATGTGTCTTTTCAGCTAATCATGATGCCAAGGTACAATCCACTAAGACACCAAACGAAACAAACCCGTTGACAAGATGAACATGGATAAGAAACCTAATAGGTGGATCTCTTCAGACGTAGTTTTTCAAAAATGAGTCTTCATTGATCCGAAAAGAAAACAACTCCTAGATCTTACCTTAGGTGGATACCCACGGAAAAGTTTTCAACAAAGTAGGTCTTAGATGGATTCCCACAGAAAGATTTTTGATACTTGCACCAACACGGATAATAGTGACAATCATCGTGATAAGGAAGTAGAAACCATTACAACCGTTGATAGTGAACACCCTCGAGTGAGGAATCAAATACTTCTAACATCGTTATTTGTGAAATCTCTTCTTCTTTGGTTGCTTGTGAATCAAATATCTCATAACCCACTCAAGAAGAGGGTTCCAATTCAGTAAACTCTTCCTCTTCATTCTTTATATCTTCTATTTTTGATTTTCCATTTCTTTTATAAAACCAACAAAAACAAAATACAAAAAAAATAGAAAATTTTCAAAAATACAAAAACAATATAAAATCAAAAATCCAAAAATATTCTTCTCACGACATGTCTCTCGTATAATCGATATTCAGACGTTTCTAGAAATGTCATTCAACAATGATACGGACATGTATGATGCTTGAGCGAGAGTTCTTTAAATGTTTTCTAAAACATGTCGTTTCTCAAAATTTCTTCAAATAATGGCTTTCAGATACTTCAAGACGAAACCCGGACTTCAAAATAATGGCTTCTGGACACATCAGTTCAGGACCCGCTTCAAAGAAAGGAAAGTGCTTAACCAAATCAAAGGTTTTAAATATTTTTCAAGCACTATTCCTAAAAACATAATGGCTTGTAAGTATTTCCGCTTGCAACCCGATCTTTAAAGAAAGGAAAGTGCTACGCAAAATCGATTTTCATAAATATCGAGCACTTATCCTAAAACAAATGAAGATAATTCTTCTTCAATATCTTCAAAAGATTTTTTAAAATCTTCATCTTGCGTACCATTGATTCGAAATTTTCAAAAATATTTTTCAAAATCTCTCACATTTGGTACCAAGATAACTCCCTCTAAACCCTTAATTGATTCTAAATTTTACGTATGAAAAATATGCTTTCTTTAAGGGGAGTATTAAACCAAAATTGTTCCAAAATTCATGCTAAATCGGTTTCTCTCCAAATGCTTTTGAAAAACATATCTTTTAATCATTTTGTTTCAAAACATCATAGATATGCTATTTTTGAGGGGAGAAACGTGATTAAAATGTGATAAAAATGTTTAATGATCGTTGTTTGAATCTCAAAAGAGCTCGACTCGACGGAACCAATGAATTGACGAAACCAAGTGAATGTACCACGAGAAATTGTGAAGTCATGAAATGGGTCTACCATTTTCAAGAAAGTTTACAACTTCATGGACTTGATTAGAGCTAGGGTCAATAATTTCAAGCTAGTTCTCTAGTGATGTAAACGTGTCTCGAATCGGTCTTGTTCATTTAAAGTCGATCAATTCAAAAGTGCGAACTCTACCCTCATGTGCGATTTAAGTTAAAACAATATAAGCACATGTGAAGGGGAGTGTTTCGAAAATATAAAACTCTCAAGTGTTAACAAACATGTTTTATAATCATAAACACTTTGAGAGATTTTCAAGAAAAATGGTTTTATGGCAACAATAGGATAGTCATGGAGTTATAAGGTGACTAAGGATAGGAAAATCCGTCCTATGATCCGCCAGAGCCGGAGGGATCTACCCAAGGACAATACCAATAGTTAGTATTAGAAGTCCTTAGGTATGATTGAAAAAGGAGTAATGTGAGAAAGGAGAAAGAAGGGTTGAAGAATTAAAAGAAATGTAATGAAAAGGGTGAAAAGAAATAGCCCTCCATAATCAACCTTAGGCGTAAACCGGGTTCAATTCATATGCTATCTTGGTTGTCACTTAGATGACACTTGGTATTGAAGACAAAGACGTCATGGACCCAAATGACGCACCGCACTAAACCTTCTAGCCACTCAATTCCTCTTAAAAGGATTTGTTTCATTCTCACTGGGAACCCTACATAATCTATCGACTTTCTCTTAGAGATCGTTGGTATTGAAGAAGGAGACCTCTCCCTAGTCTCCGCTCAGAAAACCAAAATGCACTAATTGAGTCTAGAGCCACGAGATTCATCAAAAGATCTCATAGGAACACTTGACATGACATCGCTTGTTGTTCATCAATAAGGACACAAGTGATATATTCTAGAGTCCCACGCAGATCTTAGCAATCGCCGAACATTTATGAGAAGTTTCACATCCGTGATCTTCAATGATTGAATGGAAACTCCGCCGTGGTCAACATCAAGCAGCCCCGACAACAGTCACTTCGGTAACTCCCGTGGATTACGCTTAGTGTGTCTCAAACGGTCTGATCGTGGGGTGATGCTTGTGTACCTCAACGACTCATCCGAATTGTAGGTGTACTTGTACATCGCGTTATCTCACTTGTGGGACTCCAGTTCAGAACGGCCTTTGTGAGAATTAGAGATGTGTTTTCACACTATGTGTTAACACACTCGAAATTCAAACTTGTAAGTGTTGGATCCGCTTATTTCTAACCCATGTTTTATGTTTTCTTCTTATGGAAGCTTGCTCATGAGAGGAAGAGATCGTGCAGATTCTCCACATGCTCATACCAACAACACATGAAAGTTCTCATCAAAATCAAAGGCAACACAAAGTTAAAGATGATTCTTCGTCAATGTCAAAGAATCTACAAAGTTTAAAGACTAGAGAACTACATCATTGGTAATTAAAAGTCAAATAGAAGTGTGAGCATGGTGGAGAAAGACGTGGAGACACCTAACCAACGAAGTTGACAATGGCGACAACCACATTAAGCGATCACAAAGCATGAAGGAACAAAGAATCAAGACTATTCTATATCTACACACAAAGTTCAAGCTCAAGGAAAGTAAAGACCTAATCAAGTGGAGCATCTTTTGAATGACCACCCTTAGGGGAGATTGTTAGCCGTAATATTTTTATTAGAAGTGATGGTCATTCACATTTAGGAACTTTGTAACGTGTGTTAGATATCGTGATAGAATAGTCAACGGGCTCGTGGATTGGGCTAAGCTAAATGGCTAATAGTTATGTTAAGCTAGCCTTGTATAAGTTCATTAATCCAATCCAAGTCCAATCCAAGCCCAAGGCCCATGGCCAAGCCCATTAGGGCATCTAGTACTTGTATTATAAATACCCTCAAAGTGTCATTTGAGGGGTGTGTGTGTCATCTTTCTGTGTGTGTGTGTGTGTTTTTCTTATGAAATATTGTTTCATCTTCTTCCTTTTCTCTCTAAACATACGCCTAACATATCTTCAAGTCACCAAGTTCTTTCTTCATCTTTCTCGATTCATCCTTGTGTATAACAAGCTTTGTTTATGTTATACGTGTTCTTCTTGTGGTAAGCGTGGTATTCGTGTGATAAGGTTGATATATTTAAGGTCCTAGAATCTGAGTCCGTAGTACGGTGGACCAAACCAACACAACTATTACACAACAAATATGTGAAATATCAAATACAAGATCTTCGCTTTCTGAAATCTTGTGGGTGACAAATCAATCAAGGACCCCTGCTTGGATGACTTGTAGAATGCTCGTGATCTAAGCTTAGAGAAGGACCTATATGAGGATCACAAATAGAAAGAAAAGAAGAACAACTCTCTAGATCTAGTGATCTATATGTTAGAAGAGAATGAGAGTGTATGAGAGATTTAGTAAGAAGAGGGTGAGTTAGAATGAAGAAATGGATCTCTATTTGTAGGCAAATTTCCTCCTTTTTTCTCACGGATCCCACGGATCCCTTCACTTGGGATCCGGCTAGCACAAAGCTAGGGATCCGTGGAATGCTCCTCTTTGCCTATGGGATTTTTGGTTATGGGTCATGGGTTGGTCCATGGGTTATATCTAGATTCAATGTATCTAAGTATACATTGTATCAAGTCTCTTTGGGTATGGGTTAAGATCCATGGGTTGTGATTTTACCCATCTAATTGACTATTACAACAAATGCTTTAGTTACTACATTTTGTATTTAAAGATTATATGTAAATGCTTTACAAAATAACATGTATCCTTATAATTATACTTAAGACAACATTATATATGTTATCAACAAAACACAAGGAGATCGCAAAAGATTAATAAGCGTTTTTACGGTTTATTTGTATTAACAGTGTTTAAGATGCTAGCGCTTGGGCACTCATTGTTATGAATCTTGCATGTAGCGGAACTTAATGACTTAGCTTGGGGACTAAAACAAGCTGGACTTTCAAGGGTAGTAGCTTGATGTCCGGTGGAAACCTTTGTTGATAGGTTAGGACGAGCCCGACCAAATGTTGTCCTAGCGACTTAAACCCCAGAAGCAATTGGAAGTAATTAAGCGTGAACTTAACATGATAGGATAAGTAACTAGGTTAACACACTTCTCCTCTATTGATCGCAACCTACGCCTTTATTTACTTTCTTGCATTTCTTGCTTTAGTAGTTAATTAATCATTTCAATATCAAAACCAATTAAAATTTGTGACACCTAGACTTAATTAGAATCCGCTCACATAGCTCTTGGGGCGACCTCGGTTTTACCGAATACTACACTACACACGATCGGGTACTGCTTTGCCCGTTAGTGCATTAAGGTGAACCATAGGTATAACGAGACACTTATAAATATTAAAACACGGTCACTAAAACACGCATCAATATCCATCTTGATTACCATTAACTAGAACCATTTATCACCTTGACCCATAGTCATACCGGTTGAGCAATCTGCCTATTACGGTGTTGATGAAATTATTTGGTTGTTGTTAGTTGGTTTGTTTTAGCGAACATTGAATGCCTTGGATAGCATAGCAAAAGCTTCTATCAAATCCATAGTGCTTTCATCACAGTTAAGTTGTATGTTTTTAGGTACTTGGTAGTGTTGTATCGGTTGTTGTGGAATTAGTTGTTGAATCTGGTGTTGTGGGATTGGTTGTTCCATGTAGTTGTGATTGGACGTTGATGGTTGATGTGGATTGTATGGTAGTAGGGATGTCGGTGAATTAGCAATTAATGCTAGTGGATCATGATTTTCAGCATATTCTCTTTCTTTACTTCACCAGCTTTAGCTTGGTTTTGCTTTAAAAAATCATAAATTTTATCGAAGTTCACCGCATACAAGTCCTTGGTTTGGTTAACTATTGTGACATAGCATCCACATTCTTCTTGAAGATTGTTGATGAACTTGATGTTGCTTACGATGGTTTTTGGAGTTAACTTGTTTCTTGTAAGCTCATTCATTAGATTGAAAAACCGATGATAGTAAGATTCAATGGTTTCTCTCGGTGTAGATGTGAACTTCTCAAACTCAGTTAATAGCTTATTCTCCATGTCATGCTTACCAATTTTAGTTCCATAACATAACCTTCTAACTCTTTTCCACATTGCATTTGCACTTTTGCGATATATACATAACAAAATCTCTTGTGACAATCCAAAATTTGGATTAAGTGCATTGAAGATAATAAACTTGATTTGAAGTTTTCTTCCTCACTATACTACTTGTTTGATCGCGTAAATGAGGTTGAGCTGGTGGTGTTAGGTTAAGTTTCCGGTTCTTGGATTTGTCGTGGCTTAAAAGGTCATTCCATAATGGATTTGATCATGAGTTTTCCATTAAGTTTGGTTTTGAGATAGCAAGCATCTGAATTTGTCATTGAAGGTACCCACCTTTATCAAGCATAGGAGGCGGTTTTCATTACAATTGCATAGATATCTTGTTGAGTCGACATTGTGAAAAGTTGATGTTGGATTGATGATGTGTTATTAGTTCTAAAAATTTCTCGACAAAGGATGTTTCTCGAAAACTTTAGTTACTTATAGGATTAAGTTGATTAAAGTTTCTTGAAAGTTAAAATTACTTAAAATTGTTTTTAGGTTGTTAGGTTTCTTTTCCACAAAAGTCCATAAATTAATCGAAATTCCCAAGTTACTCGAAACTGCCAAATTTCTCGAAAGTCCCAAATAACTTTCGAAATGGTGAAATTTCTCAAAGTTCTAAGTTACTAGAAAGTTGCCTAAGGATGATGAAAATTTCTCGAAGCTGTCTTTTCTGAGTTGAAAGGTCATTGCCTAAAAATCACGGTTTTCTCAAAACTTCCCAAAATTATTGAAACTTCTAATTACTCGAAACTTAAAGTTACTCCAAGTGCACGTCACCAAAGTAGTGGAATTTCAACTAACTATAATTACTTGAAATTGCCACCAAGGATTACTCAAGCTGCTTTTCGAAAGAGTGAAATTACTCGAAACCTAAAATTTCTCTAAGCGCCGCGTCACTAAATTAGTGAAACCTCAACTATAAATTATTGCCACGTAGATATCGAGAAAACTTGAATACTTCAAGAAAAATCGAAAAAATTTCAAGAAAAATGCGCAATAATGAACTTGAAAAATCCTAAAAGCAGAACACCCCAACCCGACAAGGGTAGAAGTGTCACATTCGGTGTCATATCGGAACATACAAATAAAATTTTCAAGCGAAGTCTTTAAATAATAATGTACCAAGTCATAATAACCAAAGATTTACAAGGAAAATTTCAAAATCAAAGGTTAAAATAAAATGAAAATCTCAAAACAATAGCCCAACAAAATAATCCAAATAATAAGGTATCTAGGGTTGGTCCACTCAAATAATCCAACTCTCACCCATCAAAGCCCATCTTCAAACCTAACACCGCTTGAGGAAAAGAAATGCGGTGAGCTTAAAAAGCCCGGTGAGCAGATATAACAAAGCGAAAGCTAAATAAAATCGAAATGCGAAATGAAACAAAGGAAGCGGATAACAAATCATAGCGAAATAAGAGTAATGAGTCAAGAGGATCTGCAGAACACAATTATACGAGATATCCAAAGCGAATAGATAACAAGGAAGCGGCGAAGCAAGCATCGATGACATATAAGCCGGCACATACAAACCGGACATACAAGAACTAAAACATAAGTAAACATAGCGAGGCATAGCATCCTTTAGCGTATATGTCATATAATCAATTAGAAATCAAAATACATACCCCAAACGAGATATCTACGGAAAGCGGAAGCAATTAATTAATCAATGAGCATGGCAATTCACGAGGTCAAAACTATTAATAGAAGACATGATCGATTATCATAACGGTGGAAATGTTATGACGGTCAATACATAGCGATCACGTAACAAGTAGGAATACAGTATGAACACTATATTTAAAAGAATTAAATACATAGCGAGGCAATTAAACAAGTTAACAAGCCAGACGTCATAAGCTGAACCATTTACCCAATCAAACCATAGCATAAACCGAAATGCAAACATGGAAGGTCAACAACAAGCAGATAAGGATACTATCAGGTAATCATAGTCCACAAAATTAATCGAGCGAAGTATACATGATAAATAGACAAAACTATCGATTACACACTAGCATGGTCAGCAGACAATTCGAGGTCACATAACAGTGAGATCACATATCATCGGATGAAAGCAGTAAATCGGATAACCGCATATTAGTCATATCGTAGTAGGAAATCAATAGTCACATAAGACATGAATAGCATAATCAAATCTAATAAACATATAATAACCCGGTACATGAATGGAACGATAGTGCAAGTAACGGAATGAGAGTGTATGACGGATCAAAGCAATGGAACATATATATATCTTGGTAGTAAAGTGAGTCATATAAGGGTATTGGGTAAGGACGGTCAATTCGAATATGGTGCGTGGGGAATCTGAAGGTACAATATAGGTATATCAAAAGTGTAAGGGTTATCGTAAATCTATCCCGAGCCAACAAAACAAACCATATCAATAGTGGCAATATGACCAAGTAACCAATAGTAGCCATTGTATTCGGAGGGGTGACCTCGGAATACCAAACCAATAGGAGGGGAGACCTCAGTAACCAATGGAGTAGCTAGCTCCCAAAATGTGAGGGGGTGTATTGCACACACCAACCACATCACCAAACCATATATCAATACAAAACAAATACAAATCTAGGATGCATCCATACGCCCCCTGCAAAACAAATAGTGGCCAATATATCCAAAGCGCGCATAATCAATACAAATATGGGGACGGTGTGGAACATCACTCATCCACACTGGAGTCATGCCATTGGTGCATCAATGACACGGACATGGAACCCCCATGCCTAGTTAATGGCTCGGGTATCAATCTGAAGGGTCAAACAAAGGTTCAAAGTGTAGCAATATATAGGTCTTCACAATTAAAGGTTCATATTCAATGGTTCACAGTTCAGAGGTTCATAGCAATAGTTCAATATCAAAATTCAGTAGCAACAGTCCAATATCAAAGTTCATATCGAAGTTCATATCGAAGATTCATATCATAGGTTCATTATCAAAGGTGCATATCAAAGGTTCGTAATCAGAAGGTTCACATTAAACAGTTCACATAGGAGATTCAATCAAAGGAAACATAGCAAGGTTATAGGGAAGCCCTAGTTAGAAGGCTCAGAGTAAAAGCATAACGGTCAAAGCTAGAATCAAAAGATGAACACGAATCATGAGAAACCTTAAGAGGTAAGGTCGAATATACATGCCTTAGCGAAATCAAAGCAAACAAGAAAGTTACAGGGAAGCAACGTCGTATCTCCTTCAACGTATCTACGAATTGATATCATATATTACTTATATACTCAATTTATAAGCTTCTTATGCATGTGTAAGTGTTTTACTTATTGATATCCTTGTTTTATCTTTCCTTTTTTTAAACTCATATTTGGACCAGACTTTAGCGATTTTATAAAATACTTACTTAGCTCAAATGAAATCAAGTAAAATCCAGGGGTTCCCATATGATTTAAAAGGGTCTCCAAAATTGGTGGGTTCTATCTCTATGCCAAATGGCCTATGGAAAATCACAAGTCAGACCTACCCGAAAGTGGTCGAAAATACACCTTAAAAGTTTACACTCATTGGACCTGTTTAGACACCTTGGAAAAATTCCCAAAACTCCCAGAAATTCATTTATGTCCTAAATATCACTCCTGTAAAAGGAGAGCTCCCAATTCTTTATGGTTTGAAAATGAAAAATCAAACAATTCAACCAAATTTCATACCCGTTTTATCAGCTTTGACACTTGATCTTGTAAAATTCAAAAGTACAACTTAGACAACTCCAACTTCGACCAAACCACTTGGAAAACTTAACTAAGACATAAAATAGACTTTTCCATCAAAAACCCAGATTATTTCACTTATAAAATTCGATATATGACACACACAAATTCGACATATGATGCTGTCCAGTTTTAAGGTCTATTGAAACCAATATAAACACATGTTTAACCTACCCAAACGCACCCAAGACTCATGTAAGCCACACAACCTGATTTAATACATCATATCAAGTTTACCCTTCCATATTTCAGTCTTACAAAATTATATACACCATTTACCAAGTCACAAATCATTCAGTATCGCATGCGTTTAGAGTCATGATTTTATGTAACCATTTTCTATATATTACAAGCCCTAGATCAAATGAGTGCCACGAATGGATTAAGAAACAAAGAGAAGAGATTCGAGATGACGATAAGTTACCCTTGTAGCATGTACGAGACAAGAAACAATGATCAAACCACAAAAACTAATCCAAGTCTCCTTGGCTCCTACAACCCACGTATACTTTATGAAACCCACGCCAAGCTCAAATTCGACCCAAACACCAACACAACGACCACCAAACAATTACCCACGATAAAGAGCCTCCTAGGATCACCTTTGTTTGATCAAAATTCGGATTGAATGGTGAAAGAAAAGGGTGCCGCCACTAGGAGATGAGAAAGAAGAGATTAGGGTTTTCTAGGTGTTTTGAAAAGATAAGGAAATGAGATAATTGTGGTTAATTAAAATTGATATGGTGATTGGTATTAGGCCCTTGAATGGCCGGCCATATAGAGGAAAGACAATTTCAAACTTCCATTCTTATCTCATCAATCATGTATCTAGTCTTGTTCCATGTCCAAGTTAATAGTGTACTCATTGTAGTGTTTATGTAATACTTATAGTTTATTTATTTATGTTCTCTCTAATTTATATCATAAGTTACATATTTTCATAATGGGTAATTATTATTAATCTCATAACTTGTTAAATGATGTTAACGTGATTCCCGAGTTCGTATAATTTTAAGTTGGAGGGCAAAATTGTCATTTCACGCGATTTGAGATTTTAGGGTTTACAACTCTTCCCTAAAAAGAAAATTTTAGTCCTCGAAAATTGAAGTCGCAGTACACAGAGACGAGCGAGGTTTAAAGCGACGTAGCAACCCATAGCTTCACGAGATCATAATCGTATCGGTTTCAAGCGTACAAATCTTACACGTAACGAGATATCGTGAGAATCTCACAAAGAGTGCAATTCCAATCGAATATGAGGAGTGACAAATAACGGTTATAAGTCTTAGTCCATTCACGTACCAACCCGGGCATTTCCCAAGCGTCGTATGATTCCAATAAGTTCAAATTATATGATCTCGGTATTATCACGTTGATCGGGCGTCATAATACTTGCATCACATAACAAGCCCTTATTGTCACCATATTACGTCCGGGTCATGACAAACCACATAGCCAAAATCACACAAAACATATCACATGAGATAACAAGTAACATACCAAAGCAGGGCGGATCACATACATACAACATATAACACATCAACCCAACTTACCATATCACCCAAAGAAGAAGGCCACCAATTTGCTCGAAGCGGTTCCTCATGACTCATTCGACGATCAAAAGAAAAGCGAGATATTAACCAAATGCCAAGCGATAAAACTTCACTATTCAAGCCGAGTTACGAACGAATCGAAGAAAAGCAATCGATCAAAACCACATAACAAAATATCAAAAAAGCGCATGACAAACAAATCGGAGTAACACAAGTCGCGCCACAAATCATATGAAGTAGATGAACCTTCTCGACCATCGGTTGAACCTTGCCTTCGTCGTTGCGTCTTTGATTGATTCGTCCGACTTCCTCCGTGACATCGATGTTTCCAACGATCGGCGATCGGTGTGGCTACGCTTCACGAACCTCTCGGCCACGAGGGGGATTGTTTGAGAACGAGTTCGGCACCATCGTCTTGGCTCCACGGGTAGTCTCCATCTAACGATCGACAAAGCGGATGTGCGAAGACAAAATAATAAAATCAAATGTAGAGAAGAGACCAAAATAGTGAAGACAAAAGATTATCAAGTCAAAAGCGAATGACAATCAAAAGGAATCGAATATATCGAACAGTACGGAAGCCTAATGTCTACCCAATACTCACGGGTCAATCCTAAGGTCAACAAGGCGAAACCTTAGCTCGATACCATAATTGTAACACCCCACCCGACAAGGGTAGAAGTGTCGCATTCGGTGTCATATCGAACATACAAATAAAATTTTCAAGCGGAAGTCTTTAAATAATAATGTACCAAGTCATAATAACCAAAGATTTACAAGGAAAATTTCAAAATCAAAGGTTAAAATAAAATGAAAATCTCAAAACAATAGCCAACAAAATAATCCAAATAATAAGGTATCTAGGGTTGGTCCACTCAAATAATCCAACTCTCACCCATCAAAGCCCATCTTCAAACCTAAAACTGCTTGCAGGAAAAGAAATGCTGGTGAGCTTAAAAGCCCAGTGAGAGATATAACAAAGCGAAAGCTAAATAAAATCGAAATGCGAAATGAAACAAAGGAAGCGGATAACAAATCATAGCGAAATAAGAGTAATGAGTCAAAGAGGATCTGCAGAACACAATTATCTGAGATATCCAAGCGAATAGATAACAAGGAGAGCGAAGCGAAGCAAGCATCGATGACATATAAGCGACACATACAAACCGGACATACAAGAACTAAAACATAAGTAAACATAGCGGGCATAGCATCCACACAACGTATATGTCATATAATCAATTCGGAAATCAAAATACATACCGATGACAGATATCTACGGAAGCGGAAGCAATTAATTAATCAATGAGCATGGCAATTCACACGGTCAAAACTATTAATAGAAGACATGATCGATTATCATAACAATGAAATGTTAGCAAGATCAATACATAGCGATCCACACGTAACAAGTAGGAATACAGTATGAACACTATATTTAAAAGAATTAAATACATAGCGAGGCAATTAAACAAGTTAACAAGCTAGGCGTCATAAGTTGAACCATTTACCCAATCAAACCATAGCATAAACCGAAATGCAAACATGGAAGGTCAACAACAAGCGAGATAAGGATACTATCGGTAATCATAGTCCACAAAATTAATCGAAGCAGTATACATGATAAATAGACAAAACTATCGATTACACACTAGCATGGTTGTCGACAATTCGAGGTCACATAACAATGAGATCACATATCATCGGATGAAAGCACGGTAAATCAGATAACTGCATATTAGTCATATCGTAGTAGGGAAATCAATAGTCACATAAGACATGAATAGCATAATCAAATCTAATAAACATATAATAACCCGGTACATGAATGGAACGATAGTCTGAAGTAACGGAATGAGAGTGTAACAGATCAAAGCAATGGAACATATATATATCTTGGTAGTAAAGTGAGTCATATAAGGGTATTGGGTAAGGGACAGTCAATTCAGAATATGGTGCAGTGGGGAATCCAGAAGGTACAATATAGGTATATCAAAAGTGTAAGGGTTATCAGAAATCTATCCCGAGCCAACAAAACAAACCATATCAATAGTGGCAATATGACCAAGTAACCAATAGTAGCCATTGTATTCGGAGGGTGACCTCGGAATACCAAACCAATAGAGGGAGACCTCGGTAACCAATGGAGTAGCTAGCTCCCAAAATGTGAGGGGTGTATTGCACCAACCACATCACCAAACCATATATCAATCCTCAAAACAAATACAAATCTAGGATGCATCCATCGCCCGCAAAACAAATAGTGGCCAATATATCCAAAGTGCGCATAATCAATACAAATATGGGGACGGTGTGGAACATCACTCATCCACACCTGAGTCATGCCATTGGTGCATCAATGACACGGACATGGAACCCCATGCCTAGTTAATGGCTCGGGTATCAATCGAAGGAAACAAAGGTTCAAAGTGTAGCAATATATAGGTCTTCACAATTAAAGGTTCATATTCAATGGTTCATCTCGAGGTTCATAGCAATAGTTCAATATCAAAATTCATATCAAAGTTCAATATCAAAGTTCATATCGAAGTTCATATCGAAGATTCATATCATAGGTTCATTATCAAAGGTGCATATCAAAGGTTCATAATCGAAGGTTCACATTAAGCAGTTCACATAGGAGATTCAATCAAAGGAAACATAGCAAGGTTATAGGAAGCCCTAGTTAGAAGGCTCAAAGTAAAAGCATAACGGTCAAGCTAGAATCAAAAGATGAACACGAATCATGAGAAACCTTAAGAGGTAAGGTCGAATATCGTACCTTAGCAACGAAATCAAAGCAAACAAGAAAGTTACAGGGAAGCAACGTCGTATCTCCTTCAACGTATCTACAATTGATATCATATATTACTTATATACTCAATTTATAAGCTTCATGCATGTGTAAGTGTTTTACTTATTGATATCCTTGTTTTATCTTTCCTTTTTTAAACTCATATTTGGACCAGACTTTAGCGATTTTATAAAATACTTACTTAGCTCAAATGAAATCAAGTAAAATCCGGGGTTCCCATATGATTTAAAGGGTCTCCAAAATTGGTGGGTTCTATCTCTATGCCAAATGGCCTATGGAAAATCACAAGTCCAGACCTACCGAAAGTAATGGAAAATACACCTTAAAAGTTTACACTCATTGGACCTGTTTAGACACCTTGGAAAATTCCCAAAACTCCCAGAAATTCATTTATGTCCTAAATATCACTCCTGTAAAAGGAGAGCTCCCAATTCTTTATGGTTTGAAAATGAAAATCAAACAATTCAACCAAATTTCATACCCGTTTTATCAGCTTTGACACTTGATCTTGTAAAATTCAAAAGTACGACTTAGACAACTCCAACTTCGACCAAACCACTTGGAAAACTTAACTAAGACATAAAATAGACTTTTCCATCAAAACCCAGATTATTTCACTTATAAAATTCGATATATGACACACACAAATTCGACATATGATGCTGTCCAGTTTTAAGGTCTATTGAAACCAATATAAACACATGTTTAACCTACCCAAACGCACCCAAGACTCATGTAAGCCACACAACCTGATTTAATACATCATATCAAGTTTACCCTTCCATATTTCAGTCTTACAAAATTATATACACCATTTACCAAGTCACAAATCATTCGTATCGCATGCGTTTAGAGTCATGATTTTATGTAACCATTTTCTATATATTACAAGCCCTAGATCAAATGAGTGCCACGAATGGATTAAGAAACAAAGAGAAGAGATTCGAGATGACGATAAGTTACCCTTGTAGCATGTACGAGACAAGAAACAATGATCAAACCACAAAAACTAATCCAAGTCTCCCTTGGCTCCTACAAACCCACGTATACTTTATGAAACCCACGGCCAAGCTCCAAATTCGACCCAAACACCAACACAACGACCACCAAACAATTACCCACGATAAAGAGCCTCCTAGGATCACCTTTGTTTGATCAAAATTCGGATTGAATGGTGAAAGAAAAAGGGTGCCGCCACTAGGAGATGAGAAAGAAGAGATTAGGGTTTTCTAGGTGTTTTGAAAAGATAAGGAAATGAGATAATTGTGGTTAATTAAAATTGATATGGTGATTGGTATTAGGGCCTTGAATGGCCGGCCATATAGGGGAAAAGACAATTTCAAACTTCCATTCTTATCTCATCAATCATGTATCTAGTCTTGTTCCATGTCCAAGTTAATAGTGTACTCATTGTAGTGTTTATGTAATACTTATAGTTTATTTATTTATGTTTCTCTAATTTATATCATAAGTTACATATTTTCATAATGGGTAATTATTATTAATCTCATAACTTGTTAAATGATGTTAACGTGATTCCCGAGTTCGTATAATTTTAAGTTGGAGGGCAAAATTGTCATTTCACGCGATTTGAGATTTTAGGGTTTACATGTTTTTGTCAAACACTAAAACACCTATAAAGCGCACATGGGGGCCTTGTGTGTGTGTCTATATATATATATATATATATATATATATATATATATATATATATATATATATATATATATATATATATATATATATATATATATATATATATATATATATATATACTCGATTTGAGAAGGTTTTATTTTGAGAAGATTGAAATCTTCGTTTGAGCGAGAATTGATTCATATCTTTGATTTGATTCACAGTAAACATCATTTTATGGTGAATCGAATCTATAAATCTAAATTTGATTCACAAATCATTGTTAAAATCGAGTTATGATGATGATTCATTAAATTTATACAGATGATTGGGTATTCTACATATATCTCAAAATCGAGATTTTAACATTGATTCAAATTTTTTTACATTTTGAATTTTAATCACATTAAAATGAGTTTCTAAACTTGAAAAACATGAATCAAAGTTAAAAATATATGGTTTTGAAAGCCTCAATCTTACCGAAATAAAAGCTACCGATCGATCAGGATTACATATATATATATATATATATATATATATATATATATATATATATATATATATATATCTATATATATATATATATATATATATATATATATATATATATATATATATATATATATATATATATATATATATATATATATATATATATATATATATATATATATCGCGCCTCCAAGTAGGCTTGGTTTGGGCTTATTACTAAATAAAACGACCTATAATACATAAACCATTAGACTAATACTAGTAGCCTATTAGCTTAGTACCTATAGCTCGATACTAGACTATTACATATTACTATCTAATGTTACATAGTTTCTAAGCGTGAATAACAATCACTTCTATTACTTATATTACTAAAGTAATGCTAATAGAATAGCCAGGAAAATGGTCGGAAACAATTATGAGACATCTCAATTAAATGCGGACATATGAATCAAATACTCTTCGTTTTCAAATAAAAAATCTCATTCATTTACCTATGGTTGGCGGTTGGTTACATAATATTTTCGTATATATTATACATGTGAGGTTTCACAACTGCATTATGTTTAAGACAATTCACGAATCATGGCGCCTTTTGACCCAAATGCTTGATGTAAAATAGCCCCAGATGTTGATATGTAATTCTAACACGATATGACATAACTTTTCTGTTAATAAAGCCAATGTGCATCATAGTTTATTTGGACCCCATTATTTTTATTTCAAATAATGTGATTTTTGTTAAAGATTTTGAACCTGCATTTGTTGACGGTATATTAACGTTTGAATAAGGGAGTTGATAAATTCACGGAAGAAATTACTTTGTACACAGAAAATATATGTAGTTTTACCCTTTTGCCCTGCTAGCCATTTCTAGTTACAACCCATTCTTTTGTTCGACTTTTTCACAATTCACTCTGATCATCTCTTCTACTTGACAATGCTTCATTCACCAAACTCCATCTTCTAGCATATTTGTTGGTCTGCGGTCATCAAGTCATCAGCATTATCACCTAGAATTTTCTCAACACAAATTGTGAAACTAACAAATAAGGCAACGATTTAAAATCAATGATTACATAAAAGATAATAAAAATAAAAAAGCGTGATATTGGCTTCTGAGGTATGTTTCTAGAATACATGATATGCATTTAAATTGGTTTTATGGACTTTGTAATTTGTAGCTTATTGAACATTATTAATTGCTTTAGTGATTTGGCTCTTTGAATTTGATGAAAAAAAATACTATTAATGTATGATCAATTTATGGAGTCATAAAATTGTTAAAATTACAATCAATGTTTTTTTGGTTTATCATTCGAAATTCATGTTCCATACTTTCATGTTTGTGTTTAGATCTATTCTGGTTTCTAATTATTATCATTATTTTCGTTTGAAGCACTTGTTTTTTCTTTCTTTTTGACCCAAAAAGCACTTGTTTTCAATTATCACAAAATATTTGTTTCCCCATTTTTATTGAGAAGATATCGTGGTGATTATGGTGACATAGAATACCACAGATGATGGGAAATAAAGAAGGAAGACATGGTGCTAATGCTATAATGGCGACCAAATGATATAAGAAAGCAGGAAAAAGGTTGTAAGGACATAAATGTCGAAAAGACATTATTTTTACGTGGGTGAAGTAAATTGTCTTAGTGGATATATCACCTCCTTTGAATAAAACTCTTAAAACAAGTAGCCATGCATGTTTTGAGAATAGTTGATTACGCATGTTACCTTTATTTCTACTTTTATATTTTGCAATTTTCATGTTTTATGTTATCTTATTGATATAAAGGCATACTTTATTATCACTTGATAAAGAATTAGTTTCTTGATACATTATTGATTCATTTTAGATTGTTAGTTTTGTCTTGAACATTGTAGAGGGCGTGGACCATATCATGTGATGTGTGTCAAATGGTATTATAAAACTAATTAAGTAGTTAATTGGTTAATCATTTTGGCTAATGAAACATTTTACACTAATATAAGTTGCCTACATGCCACTCTATATACTTAATTAGCTAACCTAAAGATCCATCCTACACTCAATCATCAATTTCAACATCAAACAAATATGTCTTACATAGTATCCTTTCTTACCCTTTTAAAATGGGCACTTGATTTCTTGATCAACCATCTGTTTTTCCATCACCGTGTGTTGCAACAGCGGGAAACAAGCTATGGGCTTGGAATGAAGCCGTTCAATTCCGAAGAAGAGGTAGAATGTGCGGTGTGCTTGAGCAAAATCGAGGATGATGATGAGACTAGAGAGTTGAGATGCGATCACCTCTTTCATATAAGTTGTTTGGATAGGTGGCTTGCACATGGCCGTACAACATGTCCATTGATACTTGCGATGATTTGGTGCCATCGCCTCCAAATATTAACGCATATTGTCATTGCATTCAAACCTGGGGAGATTTTATTATGATTGTTCTTTTCGGGATATATGGTCATTGCCTGAGTTTGAAATGTTCTTGTTGTCATTGATTACTCATGTACTACGTGTGATGATAATGTTACATGGCGAATAGTGAAATGGAGTACAGTGACTCGAAGTCCATATCTTTGTATTTGGCTCTTTGTACATAAATCACATCTTTATTACAGTATAATGCTAGTTAGGTTCAAGTGAGTATATAAACAAATAATTGGTTTAATTACATATAAGTGCAATTAGAGATTGTAAACACATATTCGATCAAGCAGGAGATGGATTCAGACTCAGAATGTCAAAATGTCAATTATGCATTTGCTAGAACATAATGCAAAATGATTTAGATATATATACTGATAACCAGTACACGTCGCCATGCAAAACACAAAAGGTTAATGTTGCAAATTGACCATGTTTAAAAAGATAGTAAAGATGTCTACAACCAACAATTGTGTATGTTACCTAAGAAAGTAAAAGATTCAAAATAATAAACGCTACAAAGCTTATTCCAGATACATATTATTTGTCATCATGACAACCACCATATACCTTCATGAACATTTGATCTAGTACGACATAAATTAAAATATAACACTTCTTCACTACCAAATTCATAGAACCATTAATTGATAGAGTTAGAAGCAAAGTGTTAGATTGGAAGAACAAAACTTTGTCATATGCAGGTACATTACAACTTATAGCCTCTGTTCTATATCCTCAATGCAAATTTATTGAGCCTCAGTTTTTTTTTACCAGGAACAGTGATAAAGAGGAATTAAGTTTGTTAAACGGCTTTTATGGTGTGTCAAGGGAGTTGATAAAGGGCAGACCGAAAGTGCCTTGGGGAATCTATTTGCAGACCTAAAGATAAAGGTGGTTTAGATTGAAAAACTTTCAATTATGGAATGAAACTCTTCTAGTAAACAGTTTTGGAATGTTGGCAAAACAAAGATACATTATGGGTGAAATGGATTAATGTGGAAAAGTTGAAAGGGAGAAACATGTGGGATCTCTCTATTGAAAGTAAATATAGTTATATTTGGAAGACACTAGTGGAATGAGAAGCAAAATTAGAAATCATGTGTAGTATGAGATTGGTGATGGGAAAAATGTTTCTGTCTGGTATGATAAGTGGCATATATAGTTGGGTCCTTTATTTCCAGAAGAGATACATATGAAGCAGAATGAGTGATAAATGCAGTGTTGTCGAGGCTGTGAAAATGGGTGATACATATGAAGCAAGAATGAGTGATAAATGCAGTGTTGTCGAGGTTGTGAAAATGAGTGATAATGATCTTATGCATGTAAGAAATGAGTTTGGATATGTTAATGGGTAGAATTAGACCTTTTATTTGTTATATATGCATTAAGATAATAATTTTTTTTTTTTTTTTTAATGAGAAGGAATATATATATATATATATATATATATATATATATATATATATATATATATATATATATATATATATATATATATATATATATATATATATATATATATATATATATATATATATAGGTAGGATAAAGTGAGTAAAATTAAAATAAGAAGTTGTGAAGTGGCCAAAGCAAATGCGTTTGAGATCTGAAACTTTATTAGATCGTTTCTATTAAATATAGATCTCTGACGTCTTGAGTTTGAGAAAGTTAATTTGATGTATAGATGGTGTAAATTGATTTTAGTTTGATTTTGGTACGTCACGGAAGAGCAAAAGCAAGAGAAATCGTGAAATATCCCAATATGCAATATATGCGTCTAATTAAAAGTAGAAAACATTATTGTGCTTTATAATGCATCTAAGATTATAGGGATGCATCTAATTAAGTTGATGTATCTGGTTCTGCGGTTATAGTTCTTCTTATTACTTCTTATTTTAAGTAATCTTGTTAACGATCCTAACTCTATATATATATATATATATATATATATATATATATATATATATATATATATATATATATATATATATATATATATATATATATATATATATATATATACTATTTACTACTAAATATATAAATTCAAAAGAGTATAAATACAAGACTAGAAATAGCGAGAACTACTTATTTTAGAAACTACTCGACTTTAAGCTGCAAAGGACTACAAAAGAAATGAAAAAGCTCTTGTCGATTCACGGTGAAACCATGACAAAGAAATTCCTCTTCCGATAAGCCGAGCCTGATTTTTCACTCTGGAGTATTTTGATGTAGAACTAAACAAGCCTCAGAAATAAACAAAACATAGATCATGATGCTTATTTTAGATCACGTTTTAGATTTATAATTGCTCGTCTACCTATGATGCACTTATGCACTAATGGAATGAAGAACGGTCGTGTGTAGTATTTTGTAAGGCCGAGGTCATCGAAGAGCTAATGGTTGGTTTCTAATTCAGGTTTAAATTGTCACGAAATGGTTTTGACTTAATTAACTAATTGCTAATGAATGAATAACAAAATGTAAATGTAAAAACTATTAAGGAGAAGATGTGTCAACCTAGTTACTACATTATTAGCATAGCGATCTAGTTTCCTAAGTGCAATGTCTACATCTCATTTTACGTGGTGGTTCTATTATCATTAGGCTCGATTGGTCATCGTAACCTAACCTATAATTCCTATGATTTCAACCCGGTTAATGCTGAAAGTCGGATTATCTAGTTCATAGTCATTAAACCTCCATTATCTTAAATGACGTATCTAATGTCGATGATCTCACTTCCGAGCATATCAAAACCTCATTTGGTCCATATAGGTTTCTTAGGTACCTAATCTAGTGTAGGCGATGATGCAGTCAACTCTGCACTCGGGTGATGGTCGCACCTCAAGTAGCCTATTAGACTGGTGTTCAAATGGTAATATAATAGCTAGCTAATAAACTCTAAAGTAGCTAATGCTACTACTAAAACACGGCAATCAATCGAGTAGGCTCAAAGATATTCACATAAAATAATAAATAGACACAGGAACTAAAATCAAAGCATTAACAATTTCATAACTAGGCTAAACACATAAAAGTGTTTAGCCTCTCATCTTATAAAAAGTACACAAACAATAATGAATAAAACATTGATCGAATTAAACATGATGTTTTGATACAAATTACTTGATGTAGAACTAATAACAATGATAATTGTAGAAAATTCTCCGCGAAAAGTGGTGGATGATTGCTAGAAAATGTTTTGAGTTGGTTCCCCAGTCGTCACTTGAAATATATGGAAAGAGATATCCAAATCGACTTAATTATATTAGGGTTTTGTATTTATAGGCTCGATTAAATTCTGGTATGGCGTGTAATGAAATGATTACTGATGTAACCACTTATGTAATGAAATCCATCGGATATTTCAAGTTATGTAAGTAAATCGTCGATTCGATTCACAGCGTAAGTGCCTCGAAAATTTTCATGACTTGCCCGTGTTTAGCCTTGGAGTAGCTCACGGTTTTCACTCGAGTTCCTTATGCATTATAAGTATAACACTTTATATGAATTGCATGGTTTCGACTCCTCATCGTTCTTGACATAATTACTTTTCGGTCCTTGTGGCTCAAAAGTTCATTTAAGTATAATAAGAATAGATCGTCTTTATTCCCTCATCGTTCTTGACATTTTTACCTAAGTCCTTGTGATAATTCAAACTTCATATGAATTGCCCGGCTTTAATCCTCCATTGTTCTCATTGTAAAACACCGAGTCCTCTGAATTCATATTGAACATCACACTTTTAGGTCTGGGGTTAATAAAACTTAGCGCCCAAAGTACTTATTGCAGTGAAGTCTTGCACGACTCACATACGCAGTAATTCTTCATAAGCTAAAATACTTCACGGAATGTAGCAAAGTTACGGCGTAACCAAATGGATGAGATTATGCTGTAATCGTCTAGGTAATATTTTCTTAACTTTGTTGCGGCGAAACCACGATGTCCTTGTTGCGTAGTAATATCTAATGACTAGATTTGGACTATTTTATCGGCAACAAAGGTTACGCCTTAGTAGCTCCATTAAACGAGCTATCGTAATATCTCTCTGGTCCGACAAATGCAGCAGTTCTAACATTTATCTTTCCATTTAGCATCTTTACATTCCATGCTCAAATTGTACCTAATAGCGAAATATGAAGCATTTTAAGTATATGTTCACATAAAACATAACAAACATGAGCATTTACTAGAGAAATTGATACTAAAATATTCACGATGTTGATGTTATCAAATACAAAAGAACGAAACAAAAGATCGAAGCTCGAAATTCGGCACTGTCAGCGGGAACTTGTGCATGCGATGATGGATTTTTAGCCATTATACTCGATTACACAACATGTGGCCCTACAATAGAGCCAAAAATAAGTATATGAGCGGATGTTATCAAGAATATCACTGGTTCTTATCGGATGTGAACAAAAGTGTTGTTGTTGTGGTGCCTCCGTATCCGCTTTAAAAGAAAAAGCAAAGATGATGTACATATGGCAGATCTTCTTTTTGGAAGCGTGCCGAGAACTCAACTAAACTCTTCAATGATCCATAGAATCAAGCGTGAGCATAGAGCTATCACACAAACCACGAACAAGCCTGTTGGGATATAGAAAGTCAAAGTCTTTGAAGAGTCAAAATCTTGAAGAAGTCAAATCTTGCTAAAGTATAAAGTCAAAATCTTGCTCGATTCATCAAAGTCTTGCATGCTTAAAGGGCGATATGCAAAAGCGTTAAGGATTATTATGTAATTCTAGAATGTTCTTAGATTAGTATAGTATTACTTGTCGTACAAGGTTTGTAATTGTAAACCGACTAGGGTTATCCTTAAGCCTATAAAAGGACCCCTAGGTTGGCATTAGAGATATACGTTTTAGAGAGTACGATATTAGAGTTTTAGAGTTGTTAAAGAATCTGTATAACAAGCAGGTTCGAAGTATTAATAAAATCGTTGAAGTTAAAGTTAATTCTTCTTAGCTTTGTTAAGTAAATTCCGCATACTTAATAGAGTTTGTTCAGTGTTTCATTGTTAGTAACTTAGGATTTATCCGAGGTTATTAAACCCTTAACAAGCTATATAAGTTAGTTTGGTTAGAGTACATCGATCCAACAAGTGGTATCGAGCTTGTGTGGAAACTCGACTAAGAAGAAACCCATAAAACCTAGTTAACAACAAACCCTAAAGATGTCATTGAAATTGCACCACCACCATCCATCACCTCACTAAGAATACCAATCATCAAGAAGGAGAATATGATCTATGGAGTATGAAGATGAGGCAATACATTGCTATTACGAGACCATGCCTTTGTGGAATGTAATTGTCAATGGTAATGAAGTTGTGGGCGAACACATAGACATTCTGGACAACCTAAACCACCTAAACCCGTCTTGCCGGTTGCTACAATAAGGAATCAAGAAAAGGCTCTCAACATACTCTTATGCGCTATTCACGATGGTCACCTACTCAAGTTTCATGATGCTAAGGATGCTAAACAACTATGGGTTGCTCTCAAGACAAGGTTTGGAGGTAATGATGCTTCCAGAAGATGCAATCATTGAATCTGTTGAAACAGCAGTTTGAAACTTTCCTTTGTTGGTGAAGAGAAGGTCTTGATCTTGCCTATGATAGATTCCAAAATCTCCTCGACATGCTAGAGTTATACAAAGCAGAGGTATCTCATTGAAGATGCCAATTTGAAGTTCTTAAGGAGTTTGCCATCTACATGGCATGTGATTGCTACTATGATCGAGAGGACAACTGGTTTGGACACTATGGACTTTGATGATCTCTACAACCATCCGAAGGTGTATGAGCATGAGATGAATGGCCAAACAAGTTCAAAGTCTCACAAGTATAGCTTTTGTGTCTTACGAAAGAGGCGGTACTTCCACTAAAAGTCTTGCTTACCTACTCAAAGTCTTGTTGCTCAAAGTCTTGGCTATCTGCTCATTCTATCACAACCATGACCAACCCCACATCATCACCAACAAACACCATCCATTACGATGAAGTTGTATGCTCATTCTTTGCTCGACAAGCTACTTTACACATTACCTATGAAGAGGACTTGTCACAAATTGAAGAGGATGCTCTTGAAGAAATTGATATAAGGTGGCAAGTTGCTATGATCCTTGCAAGGATCAAGAAGTTCATGAAGAAAGCAGGAAGAGGCATCGACTTCAAACCTAAGCGGTATCACTTTTGACAAGTCCAAGATTGAATGCTTTAAGCTGTCAAAAATTGGACACTTTGCAAGGGAATGCAAGTTTGCTAAATATCGAGCAAACAGGATGGTGAGAAACCAAAGCTTGAACTAAAGGAAATTCCTATTCTTGAAACAAAAGCTTTGGTTGCTCAAGAGAATCTATCGAGAGGTTGTTGAGTCTTGAGTTTGATGATGAACCGGTAACCTATTGTATGGTGGCAATGGAAGAGTTTGATTGGAGCACAACTTTTGATGAGGAACTGGATTTCTTTGCTTTGGAATCGAGAGATGGTCTTGGAAGCTTTGATTGGAGCATGAAGAGTGAAGATGAACACATTACGCTTGCTATGGTAGCCACTTCACCAAGTTCACCCCTATCTACGAGGTATGTTCTAAGTGTCATGACTTTTATCAAAAGTGCTTAATGATTATGTGTTGAAAGAGATAAGTGTAGAAGGGCTAGGTGCGAGGTAGTGGTTATCAAATTACTTTAGAGTCAATGGAAGCCAAAATAATAACACATGAAAATAATGAAATGGCTTGGGCTGAAAAGTATGAACAACAGGATTATCAGTTAAAATTAAGTGAATGGAAGTTAGGATGTAAGGTCTTTGAACTAGAAAAGATAACTAAGGAAAGGGATGAATTGCTAGAAAAGTTTGCTGCTTGGGGAAAATCTGGTCTTTCACATGTTAGCTTTGTTGAAAAGCAGAAAAGAGCTTACATTAAAAGCTGGACTAGGTTTTGGTATGGACTTTAGTAGCATAGAAGAAAACCCATCTAGTGATCGGGATGAATGTGATTTTGAGGATATAACAACTAGTGATGATGAACTCATTAACTATGTAGATACATCTAGTAATGAGGAATCAATTAGTCAAACACCTCACGAATTTAAGAAAGACAAAGGTTATCATGCAGGTCCTCATCCCACTGGTAGTTTTCAACCACTTAGGCCTGATGTTTCTTGTTTTGGAGTAGACAATCTAGAATTTAGGAAAAAGCTTATTGGTCAAACTAATACAGGTCCATCTAGTTCTGAAACCCCAAAAGAAACAGTTGAGAAACCTAAGGATGATAGTGTTAAGAGTCAAGCAGTACCTTCTTCTCAAAGTACTGCTAGACGTTCAGCAGTACCTTCAAGAAAACCTTTTCAAAATACTGCTAAACCTTTTTGGGATAACTTTGGTCATAATAATTCTCATCATTCACCTAGAAGACAGGATAGGTTTGGTCATACACATAGAGGAAGCAATTTTGGGATTACAGGTCAAAAATTGTGTTTTGTTTGTTACAGTCCTGATCATTTGATTAAGCACTGTGACTTTCACTCAGAGTACCTAAGCAAATTCCCAAAAACAGATCTACCAACCATAAACCTAGGGAGAATAAACCGGTTTGGAATCATTCACATAGGGTTAACCATAGCAACTTCTCACAAGACTATAGGTACCCTCACGGAGAAGACCTTTTCAAAACCCCAGTGCCTTCAAACACTTTTCAAAGTCTTGTTAAGCCAAAAACAATACCTTCTCAAAGTCTTGCTCGGTTTTCACCAAACACTTTTGGAATAGGAACCTAGGAGATCTAATTACTATCAATCTAGAAGGCGTTACAACTCAAAGAAAGTAGCTAGATCAAGGGACTCTACACGAAGTTAAAACCAAATGGGTTAAGAAGGAAAATGCGATGGGAACAAATAGTACTTTCAACAAGTGTGAGTGAAACAGAGATTTTGTTGAAAATAATAAAGAAAACTTGGATGAAAAGAGATTTTTATTGAAAAACCAACACAAGTTTTGGAACAACCAAAGATAATTGATCATGTGCTTAAAGACAGTGGAAATTACATACTTAAAGAATTTAAGTATGTAACTCCTAAGGGAACACAAGTCGATAATGGCTTGGGTTCCTAAAATTAACTAACTCTTTTATCTTTGTGCGGGGCAACCCGGAAGAGGAGCTTAAAGATCATCTAATTGTGGATAGTGGTTGCTCGGAAGCATGACAGAGACAAAGATATTACATCGATTTTAGATCCTATTGTGGAGGAAGAGTTGCATTTGGGAATGATGCTAGTGGAGGAAGAATTACAGCAAAGGAACTATTAAGGCGGGGAGCATAGATTTTGAGAATGTTAGATATGTGAAGGAGCTCAAGTTCAACCTTTTGTCGGTCTCTCGGATCGTGATAAGAAGCACCATGTTATTCTTGACACAGAATGTCTCATTCTTTCCCCGATTTCAAGCTTGTTGATGATAACTTGGTAATCTTGAGAGTACCAAGAACCAATGATGTGTCGATCGGATATGAAGAGTCTTCACTCTTACGGAAGAGCAACATGTTTAGTAGCAAAAGCAACACTTGAAGAAGCACATCGGTGGCATAGAAGATTGGGCCATGTAAATTTCAAGAATATCAACAAATTGGTCAAAGGAAATTTAGTTAGAGGTTTACCTTCCAAGACTTACAAGAATGATCACTCATGTTTGGCGTGCAAGAAGGGTAAACAACACAAAGCTTCATGCAAGAAGCTTGAGGAAAGAACTATTAGAGAACCTTTGGAGTTCTTTGCACATGGATTTGTTTGGACTGTTTACATTGCTAGTCTAAACAAGAAGAAATCTTGTCTGGTTGTGACGGATGATTGCGATGATTTAGTTGGGTATTTTTCTTGGGATTTAAAGATGACACCTTTGATGCTATTCATGATCTTATAATAGCCCTTGAAAATCAAGCGAGACTCAAAGTAAGAGGTATTAGATGTGATAATGGGATGAATTCAAGAACAAGCTTATGGATGAATTTTGTGCTAAGAAAGGAATCAAGAGGAGTTCGGTATTGCTAGAACTCCACAGTGAGAATGGTGTTGCGAGAAAGAAAGAACAGAACTTTGATTGAAGCGGCGAGAACAATGCTTTGATTCATTATTACCTATTCAATTTTGAAATTTGAAGGTGTGAAATCTTGCTTGCTATGTGCTTAATAGAGTATCGATCACCAAACCTCGAGATGAAGACACCTTATGAGTTCTTGATGGAAACAAACCCAACATTCGTTTTATGAAACCTTTTGGATGCCCTCGACTATTCTCAACACAATTGATAATTTGGGCAAATTTGATGGCAAGTCGGAAGAAGGATACTTATTGGGGTCTTGCACCAATAGCAAAGGATTTAGAGTGTATAATAGAGTCACCAAAAAGGTTCAAGATTGTCTTCATGTTGAATTTTAGAAGATCAAGAAAATCGGAAGGGTAAAGGTCGATTGGATGTTTGATCTTGAGGTTTTGACTCCTTCTATGAATTATGTACATGTTAGAAGAAAATCAAGTAGATCACAAGGAAGATGAATTACGATTACATTGTTCATGGAGTCAATATTAGACACGATGTTGTTCGATGAAGAACCTATAAGCTGTTGAGAAGGAGAAAATCTTGATGAGCCAAAATCTACATTGTCTTTGAAGATCAAGCTATTCAAGATGAGCTTAATAGGATGCTTTTTCAAGATGTAGTAGCACAATCTTATGATGATGATCAAAGAAGAGCTTATGAGGAAGCAAAGAAAAGAACAAGGCTGAGTTCTCTCACGATTACTTTGGATAACGATGCTTTAGATCAAAATCTTCTTTTGCACTGATAATGACACTTTGGATGATTTGGATGATCCTACCATGCACGGCTTAGAAGATATTGATGATGAGTTTGAAGATGAAGGTATTTTCTCGATTCCAATGAAGATCTTGATTTCACAAATTTGGATGATAATGTTGAAGTTCAACAGACTCCTATCTTAAGAGTTCATAAGAATCATCCTACTGGTCAAATCATTGGACCTTCTACCTCTGGAGTGCTTACAAGAACCAAACCTAAGGGTTTTTCTAAACCTCACAATGCTTTACTTAGTTTCGTTTATAAACAGAACATGCTAAATCATAAGGATCACCAAACATGCCTGTTTACCTGTTTTATCTCTCAAGAAGAAGCCAAGAATATAGCTCAAGCATTAACTAAAGAAAGTTGGGTTGAAGCTATGCAAGAAGAACTTCTTCAATTCAAACTTCAAGAAGTCTGGGTACTATGTGACCTACCAGATGGAAAGAAAGTCATTGGTACAAGATGGGTGTTCAGAGTCAAGAGAGATGAAAGAGGAATGTCATCAAGAACAAGGCAAGGTTAGTAGCACAAGGCTACGAGACAAGAAGAAGGAGTAGATTATGATGAAGTATTTGCTCTGTAGCAAGGATTGAAGCCATTCGAATATTCCTTGCTTTTGCATCATATATGGGATTTCGGGTTTATCAAATGGATGTCAAGAGTGCCTTTCTTTATGGCACGATTACAGAAGAGGTTTATGTCAAACGACCTCTGGTTTTGAAGATCCGCACATCCAAACAAAGTCTACAAAGTTGTTAAGGCTCTTTATGGTCTTCATCAAGCACCTAGAGCTTGGTATGAAAGGCTCTCTACTTTCTTATTGCAACATGGTTATAGGAGGGGAGCCATTGACAAGACTTTGTTTATCAAGAGAGATAAGAAGGATATCATGCTGGTTCAAGTTTATGTAGATGATATCATCTTTGGAGCTACAAAGCAGTCCATGGTGAAGGAGTTTGAGCGGTGATGCAACATGAATTTCAAATGAGTTCTATGGGTGAATTAACATTCTTTTGGGGCTTCAAGTTAAGCAGTCAAAGGAAGGAATTTTCATAAGTCAAGATAAGTATGTCTCGACATTCTTAAGAAGTTCAATTTTGATGCTATGAAGCCGGTCACTACACCTATCAAGTCTATCAACTCATTGGGCAAGGATGAAGATGGTCAACTGTTGAAGTCAAGTTGTACGGATCTATGATTGGTTGTCTTATGTACTTAGCGCATCTAGGCACGATATCATGTTTCTTTGTTTGTTTATGTGCAAGATATCAAGTCTCACCTAAGGTCTCCCATATGAATGCGGTGAAGAGAATTTTTAGTTATTTGAAACAACAACCTAAGTTGGGGTTGTGGTATCCAAAGGATTCACCTTTTCACTTGGAAGCTTTTTGAGATAGTGATTATGCGGTGATAACTATGATGAAGATCAACCATTGGAGGATGCCAATATCTTGGAAGAAGATTAGTCTCATGGCAATGTAAGAAGCAAACTATTGCGACAACATCATCTGAAGCGAGAATATGTGGCTGCTGCAAGCTGTTGTGGACAAGTTTTGTGGATGCAGAATCAACTCTTGGATTATGGGTTCAACTTCAAGAATACTCCTATCAACATTGATAATGAGAGTACAATTTGCATTGTGAAGAATCATGTTTATCACTCCAAGACCAAGCACATTCAGATTAGGCATCACTTCATCAGAGATTGTTATGAGCACAGGCTCATTAATGTTGTCAAGGTTCACACAGATGATAATGTAGCTGATTTACTCACCAAAGGATTTGATGTTTCACGATTCAATCACTTGGTGGTGAGCATTGGAATGATTAATTACTAAGCTACATTTAAGGGAGGGCCGATTAGTTAGTTAGGCAGGTCCTATGCTTTGCTTAAGGGAGGCAATACAATGCCTATTTGGAGTTTTGTCATTATAGAAGAGGATGGAAAAATCTTCTTTGTTTTGTTCATGAAAGTCTTGCTGCTTGAAAGTCTTGCTCTGGAAAATCTTGTGCGTGGAAAAGAACTCTTTGCTTGTCTTATCAGCGTCTTGTTCCAACGGTCAAAAAGAGGGTAAAATTCAAATAACGGTAACTTTGTTATTATGCTGTGATTTTTAAATCCTACCTATAAATAACTACTTTTTCGATTTTCCTCTCATCTTTATTCTTATCAATCTTTTCCATATTTCTCTCTCTCACAATTACTTATTCATCGAATCAATCACTTTTACAACCATCAATGGCGAGAAGAAACACGTTTCTAAACACAACATGGTGGCAAATTTGGATAAAACTGAAGCTAATGTCGCATTCCATGACATCATTGATTTTCTCACGGGGTCTCCATATAGTTATGCACTTTTGGTTGAACCAGATATCATTGAGCCCTGGATTCAACCGTTTTGGGCAACTGCTAGGATTCACATGGAGAATGATGATTCGTATATACAAGCTAAAGTTGCTGGAAGGATTGTGAAAGTTACTGAAGCATCAATTCGTAAATACTTATTATTTGATGATGCAGAAGGAGCTATTCGATTTGATAAACAGCTTCTTTGGGATACGTTGCGTGACATTGGATATGAAGGGTCTTTAACATAAACAACATTCAAGAAGCCCTTATTTAGTCCGCATTGTAAGTACTTGGTTCATGTTCTTTTCATTGTATCGGTTATAATAGTACTTCATGGGAGCAGTTTGGTTCTAATATAGCATCTGCACTGGTGGGATTGGCTACAAATCGTATCTTCAACTTTTCAAGGCTAATTTTAGATGGTATGCTATCTCACATCTCTCATGGATCACGCTGGTTGATGTATCCAAGATTTATTCAAGTCTTCTTGAATAAAAAACTTCAAGATGTCCCAAAGCCTTCAAGTCTATTACTGTTGTTAAGAATAGGGAAGGAGAGGAGTGTTGCCCAGCTCCTCGCCTATATAAACTCTTGTAAACCCTCATTTGAGGTTGGTTGTTCAAGTTTTCTTTCTTTCACATACATCTTCTCATAACCGTATTATTGCTTAACGTGTGTATGTGTTAGAGCTTGCTCAATCGCCTCATCTCTTCTCTTATAAGCTTGTGTTGTAAAACTTGTGACCTAACGATGGTATCAATCGCCAAATAGTTGGGTGTACTCGTTTGTTTTTGAAGTTTTGGTTTTGGATCTTATGCGTAGAGATAACGCTATCTTTGGTTATCATAAAAACTCGTTTTTACACTTTTTAATCCAAGATTCTTGTACTTTCAATATTTTAAGGTGTTAAAATACTAGTTTTTGGCAAAAAGTTTCAAACTTCTACGCGTGGATTTACGTTTTAAGCTTGTTTTGTTCGTGGGTGTCGATTCTCGCAGAACCCGCTTAGCGCTTTGGTACATCAAAATTCACACTTTTGTGTTCTTTTGGTACTATTGAAGCTATTCCATAACAAAAACGGTTTAGAAACACATTTGACAGAATCAAAGTTACGAGTAATCCTCGCGATCAAAACCCTAAAATTACGCGTGAAGATTGTTCCTTGGTTTGATCTTCAATTTTTCGGTTTAATCCGTGTTTTCTTACTTGGATAAGTCCGAAAATACGTCGACTTTGGATATCTTTTGCCACCGTGAAGTGTAAAGATCATTTGGGCAAAACCCTAAAATTACGCATAAGCATAAGCTTACGCTGAGAATTCCTACGCATAAGATTCACTTTACGCGTAAACTACGGTCTACATAAGGTAATCCTCGCCACGCTTTCTACGCCAACTTTTGTCTACGCTTAACTTTAGTGTTTTCCCTACTTACGCGTAAGCTAAAACCCACGCGTAACTCCTCATTGTTACAGCGTAACTTTTGGTGTTTTACGCATAAGTGCTACTTGGTTCTTGTCTTTTCACGCCTAAGGATACTTCATCAACAAAGGTTCATTCGACTACAAAGATCCATCTTTACCACACAAGTTTATCATCATGTCTCAACCACCATACTCTAACTATTTCCCTCACACTTATAATCATCAACAACAACAACAATTAACTCCACAACATCAACAATGGAATCAACAACAAGCTATTTATCAACAACAATTTAATCGGCAACATACTCCACAACTTGGTGCAATTCCACAACCACAAATGGTTCAACCACAACCAAGCCTTCAAGTTCAAACCTACACAACTGATTTCAATCAACATCCATCACGGACCACTATGAAGGAATCCACTTGGTTTGCTAAGATGTGTGAAGCTTTAAGCACCAACAATCAATTCATGAAGTCGGATCACTTGATAGACCTCCAATGCTCACTCCAGAAACTACGATCAATGGGTGATAAGGTTCTTTAGGTTACGTGATCCGAAGAAGCCACATGGAAAGTTCTTAAAGAAGGTTATCTTGGAAGGTCCATTTGAGATGCCTCATGTCACATGTATCAGGAGATCCAAGCGTTGTTCCACCAAGAGATGAACAAACCAACATTGCTACTGGTTCTTGATCTTAATGCTAGAACTTACACTACTATGAAGCGGATGAACTTGCAATGGAATACATCCTCTTAGGATTACCAAACCCAATTCTTCGTAGTGTTGATGCTCAAAAGACCGCACAAAAAAATTTAACCAAAAAAAAACCCCCAAAAAACCCCCCCCAAAAAAGGGGCAACAAAAAAAAAAAAATTTTTTTTTTAAAAATTTTAAAAATTTAAAAGGGAAAAAAAAAAAAAAAAAAAAAAAAAAAAAATTTAAAAAAGGGGGGTTTTTTTAAAAAAAAAAAATTTTAAAAAACCCCCCCTTTTTAAAAAAAAAAAAGAAATTTAAAAAAAAAAAAGGGAAAAAAAAAAAAAAAAAAGGTTTAAAAAAAGGTTTTTAAAAGAATTCCAAAAAAAAAAAAGGGAAAAAAGGGGAAAAAAAAGGCCAAAAAAACCAAAAAAAAAAGAAACAAAATTCCCCAAAAAAAAAAAAAAAAAAAAAAAAAAAAAAAAAAAAAAGGTTCCCCAAAGGCAAAACCTTTTTTTTCCCCCCCGGGTTTTAATTAAATTTAAAAAATTTAAATAAAAAAGAAAAAAAAATTTTTTTTTAAAAAAACCTTTTTTTCCCCCTTTTTTAAAACCCTCAAAAAAAAAAAATTTTTAAAAAAAAAACCCAAATTAAAAAAACCCCCAAAAAATTTTAAAAAAAAAAAAATTTGGGGTTTTCCCCCAAAAAAGGGTTAAGGAAAAAAAATTCCCAAAAGGAATTTAATTAAAAAAAAATTTTTTAAAAAAAATTTGGAAATTTTAAAAAAATTAAAAATTAAAAGGGAAAATTCCTTTTCCAAAATTAATTAAAAAAACCCAAAAATTTTTTTTAAAAAAAATTAAAAAAAAAAAAATTTTTTTCCCCTTTTAAAAAAAAAAATTTTAAAACCCAACCCCCAAAAAAAAAAAAAAAAAAAACCCAAAAACCCCAAAAAAAAGGGGGAAAAAACCAAAATTGGGGGGGGAAAAAGGGGGTTTTAAAAAAAAAAATTTTTTAAAAAAAAAAAAAACCCAAAAAAAAAAACCAAAAAATTTTTAAAAAAAACCCAAAAAAAAAAAATTTTTTAAACCGGGAAAACCCATTTTTTGGTTAAATTTTAAAAACCTTTTTAAAATTTTTCCCCAAAAAATTTTTCCCGGGTTTAAAAAAAACAAAAAAAAAAAAATTTTTTTCCATTAAAGCCCTTTTTTAAAAAGGGCAAAAAATTTGGGAAAACCACAAAAAAAATTTTTTAAAAAAAAAAATTTAAATTTTAAACCCGGAAAACCCATTCCCAAAAAAAAAAAAAAAAAAAATTAACCCAATTTTCCCCCAAAAAAAAAAAAAAATTTTTTAAAAAAAAGGGCCCCAAAAAAAAAAATTTTTTTTTTTTTTAAAAATTTTTTTTTTTTTTTTTTAAAAAATTTAGGGTTTTTATTAAAATTTTGGGTTTTAAAAAAAGGGGGAAAAAAAAAAATTTTTTTTTTTTTTGGGAAAAAAAAAAATTTTTTTTTTTAAAAAAAAAATTTTTTAATTTTTTCCCTTTTTAAAAATTTTAAAAATTTTAAAAAATTTTTTTAAATTATTAAAAATTTCCCTTTTTAAAAATTTTTTTTTTAAAAAAAAATTTTTTTTTGGGGGGAAAAATTTTTTAAAAAAACCCCTTTTTTAAAAATTTTAAAACCCAAAAAAAAATTGGAAATTTTTAAAAAACCCCCTTTTTTTATAAAATTTTTAAAAACCAAAAACCCTTTAAAACCCAAAAAAACCAAAAAAAAACCCTTTCCCCTTTTTAAAAAAAATGGGCCAAATTTTTTTTTAATTTTAAAAAAAAAAATTTTTTCCCAAAAAAAACCCTACCCCCCTTTTTTGGGAAAATTTTTTAAATTTTTTTTTTAAAAAAAAAAAATTTTTAAAAAAAAAAAAAAAAATTTAAAAAAAAAAGGTTTTTTAAAAAAAAATTAAATCTTTTGGAAAAACCCCTTTTTTTGGGTTTTAAAAACCAAAAAAAAAAAAAACCCACAAAAAAAAATTTTTTTGGTTTAAAAGGTTAAAAAAAAAAAACCCCCAAAAAAAAAAGGGTTTTTTTAAAAATTTTTTTTTTTAAAAAAAAAATTTTTTGGGGGAAAAAAAAAAAAAAAATTTTTTTTAAAAAATTTTTTTTTTAAAAAATTTTTTTTAAATTTTTTTTTTTTTTTAAAAAAAATTTTAAAAATTTTTAAAAAAAAATTTTTAATTTTAAAAATTTTTTAAAAAAAAAATTTTTTTTTTAAATAATTTTAATTTTAAAAATTTAAATTTTTTTTTTTTTTAAAACCCCCAAATGGGAAAAATTTTTTAAAACCCCCTTTTTAAAAAAAACCTTTTAAAAAAACCCTAAAAAAAAAAAAAGGGGGGTTTTTTAATTAAATTTTTTTTTTTTTTGGAGAAAAAAAAAAAATTTTTTTAAAAAAAAAAAAAAAAAAAATTTAAAAATTTATTTAAAAAAATTAATTTTAAAAATAAAAATTAAAAAATTTTTTTTTTTTTAAAAATAAAAAACCCCCAAAATTTTATTTTTTGGGGGGTTTGGAAAATTTTAAATTTTTTTTTTTAAAATTTTTTTTCCCCTTATTTTAAAAAAAACCTTTAAAATTTTTTTTTTTTAAAAAAAACCCCAAAAAATTTTTTTTTTTTTAAAAAATTTAATTTAAAAAAAATTTTTTTTAAAAAAAATTAAAAAATTTTTATTTTGGAAACCCTTTTTTTTTTAAAAAAATTTTTTTTAAAATTTTAAAAAAATTTTTTTAAAATTTTTTAAAATAAAAAAATAAATTAAAAAAATTAATTTTAAAAAAAAATTTTTTTTTTTTTTCCCCCCGGGGTTTTGGGTTAAATTTTTTAAAATTCTTTTTCAATTTTTCCAACCAAACCCTTTCTTAAAAATTTTTTTAAAATTTTTTCTAAAAATTTTTTCCCCTTTTCCAATTTCCCAAAAAAAAAATTTAAAAAAAAAGGAAAATTTAAAAAAAAAAAAAAAAAAAAAAAATATTTTCAAAATTTTTTTAAAAAAAAACCAATTTTTAAATTTTTTTTTTTTTTTTTAAAATTTTTGGGGGTTTTTTTTTTTTTCCTTTAATTTTTAAAAAAAAAAAAGGGGAAATTTTTGGGTTTAAAAATTTTTTTAAAAACCAAAATTTTTTTTTTTTTTTTTTTTCAAAATTTTTTTTAAATTTTTTTTTTTTTTTTTTTTTTTCCCCTTTTTTTTAAAAATTTTTTTTTTTTTTTAAAATTTTTTAAAATTTTTTTTTTTTTTTTAAAAAATTTTTTTTTTCCCCCCCAAAAACCCCCCAAAAAAAAAAGGAAAAAAATTTTTTAAAAACCCCAAAGGAAAAAAAAAAAAAAATTTTAAAAAAAAAAAAAAAAAAAATTTTTTTTTTGGGGAAAAATTTTTTGGTTTTGGGTTTTTTTTTTTAAAAAATTTTTTTAAAAAAGGTTTGTTTGTTTAAAAAAAAAAAAAAAAAAAATTTTTTTTTTTTTTTTTTTTTTCCAAATTTTTTTTTTTTTTTTTGATTTTTTTTTTTTTAATTTTTCCCGGTTTTTTTTTTTTTTTAATTATTAAATTTTTTTTTTGGGTTTTTTTTTTTAGAAACCCAAATTTTGGGGGGAAAAAAAAAAAAATTTAAAGGGTTAAAAAAAAAGGGGGAAACAAAAAAAAAAAAAAAATTTTTTTTTTTTTTTAACCCCTTTTTCCCCCTTAAAAAAAAATTTTAAAAAAATTTTTACCAAACCTTTTTTTACCCTTTTTTTTAAAATTTCATTTTTTTTTTTTTTTCCCCCATCCCTTTTTTTAAAAAAGGGGAAAAAATTTTTTTGGGTTTTAAATTTTTAAATTTAAAAAAAATTTGGGGTTTTAAAAAAAACAATTTTTAAAATTTTTGGGCCCCTTTTTTTAAAAATTTTTTGGAAGGGTTTAAAAAGGGAAAAAATTCCCCCTTTCCCTTTTTAAATTTTCCCTTTTCCCCCTTTTTTTAAAAGGGATTATTTTTAAACCAAATTTTTAATTTTTTGGGGGGAAAAATGGGCCCGGGGAAAATTTTTTAAAAAATTTTTTTAAAAAGGGGGAAATTTAAAATTTTTTTAAGTTTTGGGGGGGGGGAAAACCCTTTTTTTAATTTGGTTTTAAAAAAATTTCCAATAACCAATTAAAAGGGGGGTTTTTTTTTTTAAAAAAATTTTTTTAATTTAAAAAATTTTTTTGGAAATTTAAAAATTTTTGGGGGAAAAAACCAAAGGGAAAAGGGGTTTACAACCAAAAAAAATTTTTATTTTTTTTAAAAAACCCTTTTAAAAAATTTGACAAAAAAAAAAAAAAAATTTTAAAAAGGAAAAAGAAGGGAAAACCCCCAAAAAAAAAAAAAAAATTTTTTAAAAAAAATTTGGAAAAAAAATTTTAAAAAATTTTTTTCCTTAAAAAACCCCAAAAATTTTTAAATTTTTTAAAAAAAAAAAAAAAATTTTAAAAAAAAAAAAAATAAAACCAAAATTTTTAAAAAAAAATTTTTTTCCCCCCAAAATTTTTAATTGGGAAAAATTAAAAATTAAAACCCCCCTTTCCCCTTTTTAAAAAAAAAAAAAAAAAATTTAAAAATTGGTTTTTAAAATTTTAAATTTTTTTTTTGGGGGGAAAAAAGGGGAAAAAGGTTTTTTGGGGGGGAAAAAAAAAAAAGGTGGTTTTAAAAATTTTTTAAAAAAAAATTTTTTGGAAAAAATTTTTTGGGTTTTTAAAAAAAAAAAAAAAGGGGGGTTTTTAAAAATTAAAAAAAGGGGGGGGAAAAAAAAAAAAAATTTTTTTTTAAAAAAAAAAAATTTTTTGGGGAAGGGTTGGGAAAATTTTTAAAAAAAAAAAAATTGGGTTTTTGGGAAAAATTTTTTAAAAAAAGGGAAAATTTTTTTATTTAAAAGGTTAAAAAAAAAAAAAGGGGGGTTTTTGGGGTGTTGGGGGGAAAAAAAAAAGGGGGAAAAATTGGGGGAAAAAAAGGTTTTAAAAAAAATTTTTTTTTTTTTTTGGGGAAAAAAAAAATTTTTTAAAATTTTAAAAAAATTTTAAATTTTTAATTAAAAAAATTTTTTTTTTTTTTTAAATTTTTAAATAAAAATTTTTTTTTTAAAAAAAATAAAAAAAAAAAAAAAAAAATTATTTTAAAATTTTTAAATTTTTTAAATTTTAAAATTTTTTTTAAAAATTTTAAATTGTTTTCCAAAAAAAAAAAGGAAGGAAAAATGACCAAAACCAGATTTGGTTCGCCAAGGACACCTTCCTGCCCTACTCCACTCCCGAGTCACCTACTCGAGAGTTCAAGCACTATGTCAACAAACCTTCACTTGGCGGAGAAGCCTTCACAACGTTGCTTACACTTTTTCCGCAGACAAAGCTAGATACCGAGTCCGTAGCACGGTGGACCAAACCAACACAACTATTACAACAAATATGTGAAATATCAAATACAAGATCTTCGCTATGTAAATCTTGTGGAGTGACAAATCAATCAAGGACCCTTGCTTGGATGACTTGTAGAATGCTCGTGATCTCGCCTTAGAGAAGGACCTATATGAGGATCACAAATAGAAAGAAAAGAAGAACAACTCTCTAGATCTAGTGATCTATATGTTAGAAGAGAATGAGAGTGTATGAGAGATTTAGTAAGAAGAGGGTGAGTTAGAATGAAGAAATGGATCTCTATTTATAGGCAAATTTCCTCACTTCTCACGATCCCACGGATCCTTCCACTTGGGATCCGCTAGCACAAAGCTAGGGATCCGTGGAATGCTCCCTTTGCCTATGGGATTTTTCACATGGGTCATGGGTTGGTCCATGGGTTATATCTAGATTCAATGTATCTAAGTATACATTGTATCAAGTCTCTTTGGGTATGGGTTAAGATCCATGGGTTGTGATTTTTACCCATCCTAATTGACTATTACAACAAATGCTTTAGTTACTACATTTTTGTATTTAAAAGATTATATGTAAATGCTTTACAAAAATAACATGTATCCTTATAATTATACTTAAGACAACATTATATATGTTATCAACAAAACACAAGGAGATCGCAAAAGATTAATAAACGTTTTTACGGTTTATTTGTATTAACAGAGTGTTTAAGATGCTAGCGCCCGGGCACTCATTGTTATGAATCTTGCATGTAGCGGAACTTAATGACTTAGCTTAGGGGACTAAAAACAACTGGACTTTCAAGGGTAGTAGCTTGATGTCTGGTGGAAACCTTTGTTGATAGGTTAGGACGAACTGACCAAATGTTGTCCTAGCGACTTAAACCCCCACTTGAAGCAATTGGAAGTAATTAAACGTGAACTTAACATGATAGGATAAGTAACTAGGTTAACACACTTCTCCTCTATTGATCACAACCCTCGCCTTTATTTACTTTCTTGCATTTCTTGCTTTAGTAGTTAATTAATCATTTCAATATCAAAACCAATTAAAATTTGTGACACCTAGACTTAATTAGAATCCGCTCACATAGCTCTTGGGACGACCTCGGTTTTACCGAATACTACACTACACACGATCGGGTACACTGCCCGTTAGTGCATTAAGGTAGACCATAGGTATAACGAGACACTTATAAATATTAAAACCTGGTCACTAAAACCTGCATCAATATCCATGCTGATTACCATTAACTAGAACCATTTATCCTGCTTGACCCATAGTCATACCCGGTTGAGCAATCTGCCTATTACCAGTATTTGATGAAATTATTTGGTTGTTGTTAGTTGGTTTGTTTTAGCGAACATTGAATGCCTTGGATAGCATAGCAAAAGCTTCTATCAAATCCATAGTGCTTTCATCACAGTTAAGTTGTATGTTTTAGGTACTTGGTAGTGTTGTATCGGTTGTTGTGGAATTAGTTGTTGAATCTGGTGTTGTGGGATTGGTTGTTCCATGTAGTTGTGATTGGACGTTGATGGTTGATGTGGATTGTATGGTAGTAGGGATGTCGGTGAATTAGCAATTAATGCTAGTGGATCATGATTTTCAAAGATATTCTCTTTCTTTACTTCACCGGCTTTAGCTTGGTTTTGCTTTAAAAATCATAAATTTTATCAAGTTCACCGCATACAAGTCCTTGGTTTGGTTAACTATTGTGACATAGCATCCACATTCTTCTTGAAGATTGTTGATGAACTTGATGTTGCTTACGATGGTTTTGGAGTTAACTTGTTTTTGTAAGCTCATTCATTAGATTGAAAACCGATGATAGTAAGATTCAATGGTTTCTCTCGGTAGATGTGAACTTCTCAAACTCGTTAATAGCTTATTCTCCATGTCATGCTTACCAATTTTAGTTCCATAACATAACCTTCTAACTCTTTTCCACATTGCATTTGCACTTTTGCAGCTATATACCGCAACAAAATCTCTTGTGACAATCCAAGCTGGATTAAGTGCATTGAAAGATAATAAACTTCGATTTGAAGTTTTTCTTCCTCACTATACTCTGCTTCTGTTTGATCACGTAAATGAGGTTGAACTGGTGGTGTTAGGTTAGGATTTCCCGGTTCTTGGATTTGTCGTGGCTTAAAAGGTCATTCCATAATGGATTTGATCATGAGTTTTCCATTAAGTTTGGTTTTGAGATAACGAAGCATACGAATTTGTCATTGAAGGTACCCACCTTTATCAAGCATAGGAGAGCGGTTTTCATTACCAGCTGCATAGATATCTTGTTGAGTCGACATTGTGAAAAGTTGATGTTGGATTGATGATGTGTTATTAGTTCTAAAAAATTTCTCGACAAAGGATGTTTCTCGAAAACTTTAGTTACTTATAGGATTAAGTTGATTAAAGTTTCTTGAAAGTTAAAATTACTTAAAATTGTTTTTAGGTTGTTAGGTTTCTTTTCCACAAAAGTCCATAAATTAATCGAAATTCCCAAGTTACTCGAAACTGCCAAATTTCTCGAAAGTCCCAAATAACTCGAAATGGTGAAATTTCTCAAAAGTTCTAAGTTACTAGAAAGTTGCCTAAGGATGATGAAAATTTCGAACTGCCTTTACGCTTGAAAGGTCATTGCCTAAAAAATCACGGTTTTTCTCAAAACTTCCCAAAATTATTCGAAACTTCTAATTACTCGAAACTTAAAGTTACTCCAAAGTGCCACGTCACCAAAGTAGTGGAATTTCAACTAACTATAATTACTTGAAATTGCCACCAAGGATTACTCGAAACTGCTTTTCTCGAAAGAGTGAAATTACTCGAAACCTAAGAATTTCTCGAAACTGCCACGTCACTAAATTAGTGAAACCTCAACTATAAATTATTGCCACGTAGATATCGAGAAAACTTGAATACTTCAAGAAAAATCGAAAAAAATTTCAAGAAAAAATCTGCAATAATGAACTTCAAAAAATCCTAAAAAGGTGCTTCTTTTGTGATTGCTTTTGGGTTTTTCTTAGATGGATGACTAGGTTATCACTTAAACTACTCTAAAAATCAAACCTTTAACATAACTACTCTGTAACACCCCAACCCGACAAGGGTAGAAGTGTCACATTCTGGTGTCATATCAGAACATACAAATAAAATTTTCAAACGGAAGTCTTTAAATAATAATGTACCAAGTCATAATAACCAAAGATTTACAAGGGAAAATTTCAAAATCCAAAGGTTAAAATAAAATGAAAATCTCAAAACAATAGCCCAACAAAATAATCCAAATAATAAGGTATCTAGGTTGGTCCACTCAAATAATCCAACTCTCACCCCATCAAAGCCCATCTTCAAACCTAACACCGCATAGAAAAGAAATGCTACCGAGCTTAAAAAGCCCAAAGGAATGACATAACAAAACGAAGCTAAATAAAATCAAATGCGAAATGAAACAAAGGAAACGGATAACAAATCATAGCGAAATAAGAGTAATGAGTCAAAGAGGATCCCGCAACACAATTATACAGATATCCAAACGAATAGATAACAAGGAGAGCGGGTTAAGCAAGCATCGATGACATATAAGCCAAGACATACAAAACCGACATACAAGAACTAAAACATAAGTAAACATAGGCATAGCATCCACACAACGATATGTCATATAATCAATTCAGAAATCAAAATACATACCACCCAAACAGATATCTACAGGAGCGGAAGCAATTAATTAATCAATGAGCATGGCAATTCACAGTCAAAACTATTAATAGAAGACATGATCAAGATTACAACAATGAAATGTTAACAAAGATAATACATAGCAGATCACACGTAACAAGTAGGAATACGTGATGAACACTATATTTAAAAGAATTAAATACATAGCAGGCAATTAAACAAGTTAACAAGCGTACGCTCATAAGTGAACCATTTACCCAATCAAACCATAGCATAAACCGAAATGCAAACATGGAAGGTCAACAACAAGCAGATAAGGATACTATCAGTAATCATAGTCCACAAAATTAATCGAAGCGAAGTATACATGATAAATAGACAAAACTATCGACACACACTAGCATGGTCAATGCAGACACCCGTGAGGTCACATAACAATGAGATCACATATCATCGATGAAAAACAGTAAATCGGATAACCGCGATATTAGTCATATCGTAGTAGGAAATCAATAGTCACATAAGACATGAATAGCATAATCAAATCTAATAAACATATAATAACCCGGTACATGAATGGAACGATAGTCAAGTAACTGAATGAGAGTGTAATGGATCAAAGCAATGGAACATATATATCTTGGTAGTAAAGTGAGTCATATAAGGGTATTGGGTGGGACAAATAATCGTAATATGGTGCAGGGGGGAATCCAGAAGGTACAATATAGGTATATCAAAAGTGTAAGTGGGTTGTCAAATCTATCCCGAGCCAACAAAACAAACCATATCAATAGTGGCAATAACAATGGTAACCAATAGTAGCCATTGTATTCGGAGGGTGACCTCGAATACCAAACCAATAGGAGGGGAGACCAAGAACCAATGGAGTAGCTAGCTCCCAAAATGTGAGGGGTGTATTGCACACACCAACCACATCACCAAACCATATATCAATACAAAACAATACAAATCTAGGATGCATCCACGCCCCGCAAAACAAATAGTGGCCAATATATCCAAAGCGCGCATAATCAATACAAATATGGGGACTGTGGAACATCACTCATCCACACTGAGTCATGCCATTGGTGCATCAATGACACGGACATGGAACCCCCTGCCTAGTTAATGGCTCCTGTATCAATCAAGGGTCAAACAAAGGTTCAAAGTGTAGCAATATATAGGTCTTCACAATTAAAGGTTCATATTCAATGGTTCACAGCTCAGAGGTTCATAGCAATAGTTCAATATCAAAATTCAAAGAGTACAATTCAATATCAAAGTTCATATCAAGTTCATATCAAGATTCATATCATAGGTTCATTATCAAAGGTGCATATCAAAGGTTCAGAATCGAAGGTTCACATTAAACAGTTCACATAGGAGATTCAATCAAAGGAAACATAGCAAGGTTATAGGAAGCCCTAGTTAGAAGGCTCGAGTAAAAGCATAACGGTCAAAGCTAGAATCAAAAGATGAACACGAATCATGAGAAACCTTAAGAGGTAAGGTCGAATATTCTGCATCTTTTAGCAACGAAATCAAAGCAAACAAGAAAGTTACACGGGAAGCAACGTCGATCTCCTTCAACGTATCACACGAATTGATATCATATATTACTTATATACTCAATTTATGCTTCTTATGCATGTGTAAGTGTTTTACTTATTGATATCCTTGTTTTATCTTTCCTTTTTTTTTAAACTCATATTTGGACCAGACTTTAGCGATTTTATAAAATACTTACTTAGCTCAAATGAAATCAAGTAAAATCCCAGGGGTTCCCATATGATTTAAAAGGGTCTCCAAAAATTTGTGGGTTCTATCTCTATGCCAAATGGCCTATGGAAAATCACAAGTCCGACACTGCCCGTAAAGTAATCGAAAATACACTTTAAAAGTTTACACTCATTGGACCTGTTTAGACACCTTGGAAAAATTCCCAAAACTCCCAGAAATTCATTTATGTCCTAAATATCACCCTGTAAAAGGAGAGCTCCCAATTCTTTATGGTTTGAAAATGAAAATCAAACAATTCAACCAAATTTCATACCCGTTTTATCAGCTTTGACACTTGATCTTGTAAAATTCAAAAGTACAACTTAGACAACTCCAACTTCGACCAAACCACTTGGAAAACTTAACTAAGACATAAAATAGACTTTTCCATCAAAAACCCAGATTATTTCACTTATAAAATTCGATATATGACACACAAATTCGACATATGATGCTGTCCAGCTTTAAGGTCTATTGAAACCAATATAAACACATGTTTAACCCACCCAAACGCACCCAAGACTCATGTAAGCCACACAACCTGATTTAATACATCATATCAAGTTTACCCTTCCATATTTCAGTCTTACAAAATTATATACACCATTTACCAAGTCACAAATCATCATTCAGACGCATGCTTAGAGTCATGATTTTATGTAACCATTTTCTATATATTACAAGCCCTAGATCAAATGAGTGCCACGAATGGATTAAGAAACAAAGAGAAGAGATTCGAGATGACGATAAGTTACCCTTGTAGCATGTACGAGACAAGAAACAATGATCAAACCACAAAACTAATCCAAGTCTCCTGGCTCCTACAAACCCACGTGATACTTTATGAAACCCACGGCCAAGCTCCAAATTCACCCAAACACCAACACAACGACCACCAAACAATTACCACGATAAAGAGCCTCCTAGGATCACCTTTGTTTGATCAAAATTGGATTGAATGGTGAAAGAAAAGGTGCCGCCACTAGGAGATGAGAAAGAAGAGATTAGGGTTTTCTAGGTGTTTTGAAAAGATAAGGAAATGAGATAATTGTGGTTAATTAAAATTGATATGGTGATGGTATTAGGCCCTTGAATGGCCGGCCATATAGGGGAAAAGACAATTTCCAAACTTCCATTCTTATCTCATCAATCATGTATCTAGTCTTGTTCCATGTCCAAGTTAATAGTGTACTCATTGTAGTGTTTATGTAATACTTATAGTTTATTTATTTATGTTCTCTAATTTATATCATAAGTTACATATTTTCATAATGGGTAATTATTATTAATCTCATAACTTGTTAAATGATGTTAACGTGATTCCCGAGTTCGTATAATTTTAAGTTGGAGGCAAATTGTCATTTCACGCGATTTGAGATTTTAGGTTTTACAACTCTTCCTCTAAAAAGAAAATTTTCGCCCCTCGAAAATTGAAGTCGCAGGTACAGAGACGCATCGGCCATGGCGCACGTAGCAACCCATAGCTTCACATGATCATAATCGTACGCTCAAAACGCACAAATCTTACACGTAATGTATATCGTGAGAATCTCACAAAGAGGTACAGAATTCCAAACGAATACGAGGAGTGACAAATAACGTTATAAGTCTTAGTCCATTCACGCACCAACCAGGCATTTCCCAAAACGTCAGATGATTCCAATAAGTTCAAATTATATGATCTCGGTATTATCACGCTGATCAGGCCATAATACTTGCATCACATAACAAGCCCTTATTGTCACCATATTCTCGTCCCGGTCATGACAAACCACATAGCCAAAATCACACAAAACATATCACATATGAGATAATAAGTAACATACCAAAGCAAGGCGATCACATACATACAACATATAACACATCAACCCAACTTACTATATCACCCAAAGAAGGCCACCAATTTGCTCGAAACGGTTCCTCATGACTCATTGCGACGATCCAAAAGAAAACCGAGATATTAACCAAATGCCAAACGATAAAATCACTATTCAAACCGAGTTCGAACGAATCAAGAAAAGCAACATCGATCAAAACCACTTAACAAAATATCAAAACGCATGACAAACGAATCGAGTAACACAAGTCGCGCCACAAATCATATGAAGTAGATGAACCTTCTCACCATCGGTTGAACCTGCCTTCGCTGCTAAGGCGTTTTGATTGATTCGTCCGACTTCCTCCAGAAAGATCCCGATGTTTCCAACAAGACGGCAACGGTGTGGCTTCGCTCACGAACCTCTCTCAAAGATGTGGACCGTTTCAGCAACGAAGTTCAGGCACATCGTCTTCGCTCCACGGGTAGTCTCCATCTAACGATCGACAAACGGATGCGAAGACAAAATAATAAAATCAAATGTAGAGAAGAGACCAAAATAGTGAAGACAAAAGATTATCAAGTCAAAACGAATGACAATCAAAAGGAATCGAATATATCGTAATGCACGGAAGCCCAATGTCTACCCAATACTCACAGTCAATCCTAAGGTCAACAAGACAAACCTTGGCTCGATACCATAATTGTAACACCCCAACCCGAAAGGGTAGAAGTGTCACATTCTCGTGTCATATCGTAACATACAAATAAAATTTTCAAACGGAAGTCTTTAAATAATAATGTACCAAGTCATAATAACCAAAGATTTACAAGGAAAATTTCAAAATCCAAAGGTTAAAATAAAATGAAAATCTCAAACAATAGCCAACAAAATAATCCAAATAATAAGGTATCTAGGGTTGGTCCACTCAAATAATCCAACCTCAGCCCATCAAAGCCCATCTTCAAACCTAACACCCGCAGAGAAATGCTATCGAGCTTAAAAGCCCAAGGAATGTGATATAACAAAACGAAAGCTAAATAAAATCAAATGCGAAATGAAACAAAGGGAACGGATAACAAATCATAGCGAAATAAGAGTAATGAGTCAAAGAGGATCCTCAGAACACAATTATACGAGATATCCAAACGAATAGATAACAAGGAGAGCGGAAGAAGCAAGCATCGATGACATATAAGCCAAAGACATACAAACCGGACATACAAGAACTAAAACATAAGTAAACATAGCAGCATAGCATCCACACAACGATATGTCATATAATCAATTCAGAAATCAAAATACATACCAATGACAGATATCTATGGAAAGCGGAAGCAATTAATTAATCAATGAGCATGGCAACCACACAGTCAAAACTATTAATAGAAGACATGATCGATTATAACAGCCGTGGAAATGTTAATGAAATAATACATACAAGTAGCCACACGTAATAAGTAGGAATACATTATGAACACTATATTTAAAAGAATTAAATACATAGCGTGGCAATTAAACAAGTTAACAAGCCGTATCGCCATGTCGAACCATTTACCCAATCAAACCATAGCATAAACCGAAATGCAAACATGGAAGGTCAACAACAAGGTATAAGGATACTATCGGTAATCATAGTCCACAAAATTAATCGAATTCAAGTATACATGATAAATAGACAAAACTATCGATTATACACTAGCATGGTCAATGACAATTCGTGAGGTCACATAACAAGCGAGATCATATCATCGGATGAAAAGTGCAAACGATAACTGCATATTAGTCATATCGTAGTAGGAAATCAATAGTCACATAAGACATGAATAGCATAATCAAATCTAATAAACATATAATAACCCTGGTACATGAATGGAACGATAGTCCAAGTAAATCGGAATGAGAGTGTAATGATCAAAGCAATGGAACATATATATATCTTGGTAGTAAAGTGAGTCATATAAGGGTATTGGGTGAGGGACGGATCAATCTGAATATGGTGCGTTGGGAATCCGTAAGGTACAATATAGGTATATCAAAAGTAAGGGTTGTCGAAATCTATCCCGAGCCAACAAAACAAACCATATCAATAGTGGCAATAAATGACCAAGTAACCAATAGTAGCCATTGTATTCTGGAGGTGACCTTAATACCAAACCAATAGGAGGAGACCTCAAGAACCAATGGAGTAGCTAGCTCCCAAAATGTGAAAGTGTATTGCCACACCAACCACATCACCAAACCATATATCAATACAAAACAAATACAAATCTAGGATGCATCCATATTACCGCAAAACAAATAGTGGCCAATATATCCAAAGCGCATAATCAATACAAATATGGGGACGGTGGAACATCACTCATCCACACTGGAGTCATGCCATTGGTGCATCAATGACACGGACATGGAACCCCATGCCTAGTTAATGGCTCGGTATCAATCGAAAGGTCAAACAAAGGTTCAAAGTGTAGAATATATAGGTCTTCACAATTAAAGGTTCATATTCAATGGTTCACGATTGTAGGTTCATAGCAATAGTTCAATATCAAAATTCAGAGCAGCAGTTTCAATATCAAAGTTCATATCGAAGTTCATATCGAAGATTCATATCATAGGTTCATTATCAAAGGTGCATATCAAAGGTTCAGAATCGGAAGGTTCACATTAAACAGATTCACATAGGAGATTCAATCAAAGGAAACATAGCAAGGTTATAGGAAGCCCTAGTTAGAAGGCTCGTGAGTAAAAGCATAATGGTCAAAGCTAGAATCAAAGATGAACACGAATCATGAGAAACCTAAGAGGTAAGGTCGAATATTCTGATTTTAGCAACGAAATCAAAGCAAACAAGAAAGTTACACCGAAGCAACGTCAGATCTCCTTCAACGTATCTACACGAATTGATATATATTACTTATATACTCAATTTATAAGCTTTATGCATGTGTAAGTGTTTACTTATTGATATCCTTGTTTTATCTTTCCTTTTTTAAACTCATATTTGGACCAGACTTTAGCGATTTTTATAAAATACTTACTTAGCTCAAATGAAATCAAGTAAAATCCCAGGGGTTCCTATATGATTTAAAAGGGTCTCCAAAAATTTGTGGGTTCTATCTCTATGCCAAATGGCCTATGGAAAATCACAAGTCCGACACTGTCCGAAAAAGTAATCGAAAAATACACTTTAAAAGTTTACACTCATTGGACCTGTTTAGACACCTTGGAAAAATTCCCAAAACTCCCGAGAATTCATTTATGTCCTAAATATCACTCTGTAAAAGGAGCTCCCAATTCTTTATGGTTTGAAAATGAAAAATCAAACAATTCAACCAAATTTCATACCCGCTTTATCGCTTTGACACTTGATCTTGTAAAATTCAAAGTACAACTTAGACAACTCCAACTTCGACCAAACCACTTGGAAAACTTAACTAAGACATAAAATAGACTTTTCCATCAAAACCCAGATTATTTCACTTATAAAATTCGATATATGACACACAAATTGACATATGATGCTGTCCAGGTTTAAGGTCTATTGAAACCAATATAAACACATGTTTAACCCACCTAAACGCTTCCAAGACTCATGTAAGCCACACAACCTGATTTAATACATCATATCAAGTTTACCTTCCATATTTCAGTCTTACAAAATTATATACACCATTTACCAAGTCACAAATCATTCAGACGTATTAGAGTCATGATTTTATGTAACCATTTTCTATATATTACAAGCCCTAGATCAAATGAGTGCCACGAATGGATTAAGAAACAAAGAGAAGAGATTCGAGATGACGATAAGTTACCCTTGTAGCATGTGAGACAGAGAAACAATGATCAAACCACAAAACTAATCCAAGTCTCCCTGGCTCCTACAAACCCACGATACTTTATGAAACCCACGGCCAAGCTCCATTGACCCAAACACCAACACAACGACCACCAAACAATTACCCACGATAAAGAGCCTCCTAGGATCACTTTGTTTGATCAAAATTCGGATTGAATGGTGAAAGAAAAAGGTGCCGCCACTCAGGAGATGAGAAAGAAGAGATTAGGGTTTCTAGGTGTTTTGAAAAGATATGAAATGAGATAATTGTGGTTAATTAAAATTGATACGGTGATTGTATTAGGCCTTGAATGGCTTTACCATATAGAGGGGAAAAGACAATTTCAAACTTCCATTCTTATCTCATCAATCATGTATCTAGTCTTGTTCCATGTCCAAGTTAATAGTGTACTCATTGTAGTGTTTATGTAATACTTATAGTTTATTTATTTATGTTCTCTAATTTATATCATAAGTTACATATTTTCATAATGGGTAATTATTATTAATCTCATAACTTGTTAAATGATGTTAACGTGATTCTTTAGTTCGTATAATTTTAAGTTGGAGGGCAAAATTGTCATTTCACGCGATTTGAGATTTTAGGGTTTTACATACTCGCTAAATCAAAGATTCAACCCAAGAAAATTTTCGAAATAACCCCGCTTTGTACTATTGATCGAATCTTTCTCAAAACACCAACTAACCTATTAAATCTAACCAATAACTATCATATGGCTCTGATGCTAATTCTAGGATCTCATGTTATCAACTTAAACAGAAAAGGTGGTGACTTGATGGTGGTGGTGGTGTTCGTGAGATGGAGAGGAAAGGAGAGGAAGAGAGTTTTTTGTCAAACACTAAAACACTCATATACACACACAAGTGAGCCTTGTGTGCTATATATATATATATATATATATATATATATATATATATATATATATATATATATATATATATATATATATATATATATATATATATATATATATATATATATATATAGCCGCTCCATTGAGAAGGTTTTATTTTGAGAAGATTGAGAAATCTTCGTTTGAGCAAATTGATTCATGTCTTTGATTTGATTCAAGTAAACATCATTTTATGGTGAATCGAATCTATAAATCACAAATTTGATTCACAAATCATTGTTAAAATCGAGTTATGATGATGATTCATTAAATTTATACAGATGATTCAAGATTCTACATATATCTCAAAATCGAGAGATTTTAACATTGATTCAAATTTTTTACATTTTGAATTTTAATCACATTAAAATGAGTTTCTGCTTGAAAAACATGAATCAAAGTTAAAAATATGGTTTTTGAAACTTCTCAATCTTCAAAATAAAACCTTCTCAATCGATCCGGATTCTATATATATATATATATATATATATATATATATATATATATATATATCTATATATATATATCTATATATATATATATATATATATATATATATATATATATATATATATATATATATATATATATATATATATATATATATATATATATATATATATATATATATCATCCCAACGCCTCCAAGTGGGCTTAGGTTTGGGCTTATTACCAATCGGCTTGACCTATAATACATAAACCATTAGACTAATACTAGTAGCCTATTAGCTTAGTACCTATAGCTCGATACTAGACTATTACATATTACTATCTAATGTTACATAGTTTCTAAACGTAGAATAACAATCACTTCTATTACTTATATTACTAAAAGTAATGCTAATAGAGATAGCCAGGAAAATGGTCGGAAACAATTATGAGACATCTCAATTAAGTCGCGGACATATGAATCAAATACTCTTCGTTTTCAAATAAAAAAAATCTCATTCATTTACCTATGGTTGGCGGTTGGTTACATAATATTTTCGTATATATTATACATGTGGGGTTTCACAACTGCATTATGTTTTAAGACAATTCACGAATCATGGCGCCTTTTGACCCAAATGCTTGATGTAAAATAGCCCCAGATGTTGATATGTAATTCTAACACGATATGACATAACTTTTTCTGTTAATAAAGCCAATGTGCATCATAGTTTATTTGGACCCCATTATTTTTTTATTTCAAATAATGTGATTTTGTTAAAGATTTTGAACCTGCATTTGTTGACGGTATATTAACGTTTGAATAAGGGAGTTGATAAATTCACGGAAGAAATTACTTTGTACACAGAAAATATATGTAGTTTTACCCTTTTGCCCTGCTAGCCATTTCTAGTTACAACCCATTCTTTTGTTCGACTTTTTTCACAATTCACTCTGATCATCTCTTCTACTTGACAATGTTCCCATTCACCAAACTCCATCTTCTAGCATATTTGTTGGTCTGCCGGTCATCAAGTCATCAGCATTATCACCCTAGAATTTTCTCAACACAAATTGTGAAACTAACAAATAAGGCAACGATTTAAAATCAATGATTACATAAAAAGATAATAAAAAAAATAAAAAACGTGATATTGGCTTCTGAGTATGTTTCTAGAATACATGATATGCATTTAAATTGGTTTTTATGGACTTTGTAATTTGTAGCTTATTGAACATTATTAATTGCTTTAGTGATTTGGCTCTTTGAATTTGATGAAAAAAAAATACTATTAATGTATGATCAATTTATGGAGTGCGCAAAATTGTTAAAATTACAATCAATGTTTTTTTTGGTTTATCATTCTGAAATTCATGTTCCATACTTTCATGTTTGTGTTTAGATCTATTCCTGGTTTCTTCTAGTGTGTCGACTATTTTCACATTTCGAAGCACTTGTTTTTCTTTTCTTTTTTTGACCCAAAGAAGCACTTGTTTTCAATTATGCGAAATATTTGTTTCCCCATTTTTATTGAGAAGATATGCGACGGTGATTATGGTGACATAGAATACCACAGATGATGGGAAATAAAAGAAGGAAGACATGGTGCTAATGCTATAATGGCGACCAAATGATATAGAGAAACAGGAAAAGGGTTGTAAGGACATAAATGTCAAAAGACATTATTTTTCTGTGGGTGAAGTAAATTGTGCCGTGGATATATCACCTCCCTTTGAATAAAGGCTCTTAAAAACAAGTAGCCATGCATGTTTTAAGAATAGTTGATTACGCATGTTACCTTTATTTCTACTTTTATATTTTTGCAATTTTTCATGTTTTATGTTATCTTATTGATATAAAGGCATACTTTATTATCACTTGATAAAGAATTAGTTTCTTGATACATTATTGATTCATTTTTAGATTGTTAGTTTTGTCTTGAACATTGTAGAGGGCGTGGACCATATCATGTGATGTGTGTCAAATGGTATTATAAAACTAATTAAGTAGTTAATTGGTTAATCATTTTTGGCTAATGAAACATTTTTACACTAATATAAGTTGCCTACATGCCACTCTATATATACTTAATTAGCTAACCTAAAGATCCATCCTACACTCAATCATCAATTTCAACATCAAACAAATATGTCTTACATAGTATCCTTTCTTACCCTTTTAAAATGGGCACTTGATTTCTTGATCAACCATCTGTTTTTCCATCACCGTGTGTTGCAACAGCGGGAAACAAGCTATGGGCTTGGAATGAAGCGTTCAATTCGAAGAAGAGGTAGAATGTGCGGTGTGCTTGAGCAAAATCGAGGATGATGATGAGACTAGAGTTGAGATGCGATCACCTTTTCATATAAGTTGTTTGGATAGGTGGCTTGCACATGGCCGTACAACATGTCCATTGTCTTGTGATGATTTGGTGCCATCGCCTCCAAATATTAACGCATATTGTCACATTCAAACCTGGGGAGATTTTATTATGATTGTTCTTTTTGGGATATATGGTCATTGCCTGAGTTTGAAATGTTCTTGTTGTCATTGATTACTCATGTACTACGTGTGATGATAATGTTACATGGCGAATAGTGAAATGGAGTACAGTGACTCGAAAGTCCATATCTTTGTATTTGGCTCTTTGTACATAAATCACATCTTTATTACAGTATAATGCTAGTTAGGTTCAAGTGAGTATATAAACAAATAATTAGTTTAATTACATATAAGTGCAATTAGAGAGATTGTAAACACATATTCGATCAAGCAGGAGATGGATTCAGACTCAGAATGTCAAAATGTCAATTATGCATTTGCTAGAACATAATGCAAAAATGATTTAGATATATATACTGATAACCAGTACACGTCGCCATGCAAAACACAAAAAGGTTAATGTTGCAAATTGACCATGTTTAAAAAGATAGTAAAAGATGTCTACAACCAACAATTGTGTATGTTACCTAAGAAAGTAAAAGATTCAAAATAATAAACGCTACAAAGCTTATTCCAGATACATATTATTTGTCATCATGACAACCACCATGTACCTTCATGAACATTTGATCTAGTACGACATAAATTAAAATATAACACTTCTTCACTACCAAATTCATAAGAACCATTAATTGATAGAGTTAGAAGCAAAGTGTTAGATTGGAAGAACAAAACTTTGTCATATGCAGGTACATTACAACTTATAGCCTCTGTTCTATATCCTCAATGCAAATTTATTGAGCCTCAGTTTTTTTGTTACCAGGAACAGTGATAAAGGAAATTAAGGATTTGTTAAACGGCTTTTATGGTGTCAAGGGGAGTTGATAAAGGGCAGACCGAAAGTGCCTTGGGGGAATCTATTTGCAGACCTAAAGATAAAGGTGGTTTAGATTGAAAAACTTTCAATTATGGAATGAAACTCTTCTAGTAAACAGTTTTGGAATGTTGCTTAAAACAAAGATACATTATGGGTGAAATGGATTAATGTGGAAAAGTTGAAAGGGAGAAACATGTGGGATCTCTCTATTGAAAGTAAATATAGTTATATTTGGAAGACACTAGTGGGAATGAGAAGCAAAATTAGAAATCATGTGTAGTATGAGATTGGTGATGGGAAAAATGTTTCTGTCTGGTATGATAAGTGGCATATATAGTTGGGTCCTTTATTTCCAGAAGAGATACATATGAAGCAAGAATGAGTGATAAATGCAGTGTTGTCGAGGCTGTGAAAATGAGTGATACATATGAAGCAAGAATGAGTGATAAATGCAGTGTTGTCGAGGTTGTGAAAATGAGTGATAATGATCTTATGCATGTAAGAAATGAGTTTGGATATGTTAATGGGTAGAATTAGACCTTTTATTTGTTATATATGCATTAAGATAATAATTTTTTTTTTTAACGGGAAGAATAGGATATATATATATATATATATATATATATATATATATATATATATATATATATATATATATATATATATATATATATATATATATATATATATATATATATATATATATATATATAAGTAGGGATCCAAGATGAGAAGTAAATTAAAATAAGAAGTTGTGAGAAGTGACCAAAAGCCATGCATTTGAGATGCAACGACTTGCATTAGATGCATTTCTATTCATATAGATGCAACATCTTGAGTTTCGAAAGTTAATTTGATGTATAGATGGTGTAAATTGATTTTCATGATTTTGGCACGCGCAGAGGAGCAAAAAAAAGAGAAATCGTGAAATCATCATATCGATATGCATCTAATTAAAAGCTAGAAAACACATTATTGTGCTTTATAATGCATCTAAGATTATAGGGATGCATCTAATTTAGGTTGATGTATCTCGGATTTGCGGTTATAGTTCTTCTTATTACTTCTTATTTTAAGTAATCTTCTTATTTGATCCTAACTTATATATATATATATATATATATATATATATATATATATATATATATATATATATATATATATATATATATATATATATATATATATATATATATATAACACTACTAGCGCTAGAATTCAAAGAGTATAAATACAAGACTAGAAATAAAAGTGAACTACTTATTTTAGAAACTACTGACTTTAAGCTGCAAGGACTACAAAAGAAATGAAAACTCTTGTCACATTACGGTGAAACCATGACAAGAAAAATCTCACTCACGAGACCGGAGTACAAGTTTTCACTCTGGGTATTTTTGATGTGACCTAAACAAGCCTCGGAAATAAACAAAAAACATAGATCACGATGCTTATTTTAGATCACGTTTTAAATTTATAATTGCTCGCTCACCTATGATCCGCTTATGCACTAATGGAATGAGAACCCGGTCGTGTGTAGTATTTTGTAAGGCCGAGGTCATCCCAAGAGCTAATGGTTGGTTTCTAATTCAAGTTTAAATTGTCACGAAATGGTTTTGACTTAATTAACTAATTGCTAATGAATGAATAACAAAATGTAAATGTAAAAACTATTAAGGGAGAAGATGTGTCAACCTAGTTACTACATTATTAACGCAACGATCTCGTTCCTAAGTGCAATGTCTACATCTCATTTTACGTGGTGGTTCTATTATCATTAGGCTCGATTGGTCATCATAACCTAACCTATAATTCCTATGATTTCAACCCCGTTAGTAACGAAAGTCGGGTATCTAGTTCATAGTCATTAAACCTCCAGCTATCTTAAATGACCTATCTAATGTCGATGATCTCACTTCCCGACATATCAAAACCTCATTTGGTCCATGTAAGGTTTCTTAGGTACCTAATCTAGTGTAGGCGATGATCTGGTCAACTCTACACTCGGGTGATGGTCACACCTCAAGTAGCCTATTAGACTAGTGTTCAAATGGTAATATAATAGCTAGCTAATAAACTCTAAAGTAGCTTCAATACTACTAAAACACGGCAATCAATCGATAGGCTCAAAAGATATTCACATAAAATAATAAATAGACAAAGGAACTAAAATCAAAGCATTAACAATTTCATAACTAGGCTAACACATAAAGTGTTTAGCCTCTCATGCTGTAAAGTACACAAACAATAATGAATAAAACATTGATCGAATTAAACATGATGTTTGATACAAATTACTTGATGTAGAACTAATAACAATGATAATTGTAAGAAAATTCTCCCTTGAAAAGTGGTGGATGATTGCTAGAAAATGTTTTGAGTTGGTTCCCCAATCGTCCCTTGGAAATATATGGAAAGAGATATCCAAATCAGCTTAATTATATTAGGGTTTGTATTTATAGGCTCAATTAAGTTACGGCGTAACTGTAAAATGATGGGTTACGACGTAACCCTTTTTATATGTAAGAAATCCATCAGATATTTCAAGTTATGTCGTAAGTAAATCGATTCGGTTACGGCGTAATTGCCTCGAAAATTTTCATGACTTGCCCGTGTTTAGCCCTTGGAGTAGCTCCTGGTTTTCACTCAAGTTCCTTATGCATTATAAGTATAACACTTTGTATGAATTGCATGGTTTCAGCTCCTCATCGTTCTTGACATAATTACTTTCGGTCCTTGTGGCTCAAAAGTTCATTTAAGTATAATAAGAATAGATCGTCTTTATTCCCTCATCGTTCTTGACATTTTTACCCTAAGTCCTTGTGATAATTCAAACTTCATATGAATTGCCCAGCTTTAATCCTCCATTGTTCTCATTGTAAAACCTGCAGTCCTCCTAATTCATATTGAACATCACACTTTTAGGTCCCTGGAGTTAATAAAACTTAACCCAAAGTACTTATTACGGCGTAAGTCTTGCGAGATACTTACGCCGTAATTCTTCATAAGCTAAAATACTTCACCAGATGTAGCAAAGTTACGACGTAACCAAATGGACAAGTTATGCCGTAATCGTCTCGTTAATATTTTCTTCTTTTGTTGCGACGAAACCACAATGTCCTTGTTGCGCCGTAATATCTAATGACTAGATTTGGACTATTTTATCAGCAACAAAGGTTACGCCGTAGCTCCATTAAACGAGCTATGCGTAATATCTCTCTGGTCCAACAAGTCTGTGAAGTTCTTTCATTTATCTTTCCATTTCCGCATCTTTCTATTCCAATGCTCAAATTGTACCTAATAACGAAATATGAAGCATTTTAAGTATATGTTCACATAAAACATAACAAACATGAGCATTTACTAGAGGAAATTGATACTAAAATATTTACAGATTTGATGTTATCAAATACAAAAGAACCAAACAAGATCGAGAAGCTCGAAATTCCCAGCACCAATCAACGGGAACTTGTTAGCAGCAATGGATTTTTTAGCCATTATACTCAATTACACAACATGTGGCCCCTCTAATAGAGCCAAAAATAAGTATATGAACGGATGTTATCAAGAATATCACTCGTTCTTATCGGATGTGAACAAAAAGTGTTGTTGTTGTGGTACCTCCATATCCACCATAAAGAAAAAGCAAAGATGATGTACATATGACGAATCTTCTTTTTGGAAACGTGCCAAGAACTCAACTAAACTCTTCAATGATCCATAGAATCAAACGTAGGCATAGAGCTATCACACCAAACACGAACAAGCCTCCAAATATCCCTAGCAAAATCACATTCTAAAAAGATGTGAAGGTTGGATTCAACATTTCCATTGCAAGATGCACAAGATATCTCCTAGATCTCTATACCACAATTAAAAAGATTGAGCCGATGTAGAAGTCTATCAAGCTTTATTCGCCACATGAAAATGTTCACTTTACGTGGAAGGGCTTTGTCCTAGTAAGTCAAAGAATCCAAATAAAACATAATGTGGTCGTCTATATATTGAAGGGTGAGGCTGACAGTGAACACTCCATCATTAGCGAGAGACCAAATGCAAGTATCCGAATTAGAGACTATGTCGACTAAGCTGATCTCGTTAAGAAGGTCATGAAGATATGCCAAAATACGAGCACCCAAATCAGTTCTAGACCAATTCCAAGTCCATAGTTGTTGCGAATGTGATCTATAATCAAATCATCTTTATCTTGTTCAAGCCGAAATAATCTATTGTAGCGAAGATAGAGCAAAGAATTGTCTATCCATAAATCCTTCCAGAAATGAATTAATGTGCCACACCCCACACGAAATCGAATAGAGTCATTATGAATGATACCATTTGAGTGTAAATAATTAGAAGTGCTACAAATCTTAGCCCATATACCATTTGAATTAATACCATTCTGACCAAAGCCTCCCTCTTGCCCGTGAAATGATTTGGGTTGGGATATAGAAAGTCAAAGTGCTGAAGAGTCAAAGTACTCAAGTCAAATCTTGCTAAAGTATAAAGTCAAAGTCGCTCGATTCATCAAAGTCTGCATGTTAAAGGACCGATATGCAAAAGCTAAGGATTATCTTGTAATTCTAGAATGTTCTTAGATTAGTTTAGTATTACTTGTCGACAAGGTTTGTAATTGTAAACCGACTAGGGTTATCCTTAAGCCTATAAAAGGACCCCTAGGTTGGCATTAGAGATATGCGTTTTTAGAGTTTTAGAGTTGTTGAAGAACCTGTATAACAAGCAGGTTCTAAAGTATTAATAAAATTGTTGAAGTTAAAAGTTAATTCTTCTTAGCTTTGTTAAGTAAATTCCGCATACTTAATAGAGTTTGCTCAGTGTTTCATTGTTAGTAACATAGGATTTATCCGAGGTTATTAAACCCTTAACAAGCTATATAAGTTAGTTTTGTTAGAGTACATCGATCCAACAAGTGGTATAAGAGCTTGTGTGGAAACTCGACTAAGAAGAAACCATAAACCTAGTTAACAACAAACCCCAAAGATGTCGATCGAAGTCGCACCACCACCATCCATCACCTCACTAAGAATACCAATCATCAAGAAGGGAGAGTATGATCTATGGAGTATGAAGATGAGGCAGTACATTGCTATTACAGACCATGCACTATGGAATGTAATTTTCAATGGTAATGAAGTTATTCCAGAACCTATAGATGTTCCTGGATAACCTAAACCACCTAAGGCCGTCTTGCCAGCTGCTACAATAAGGAATCAAGAAAAGGCTATCAACATACTCTTGTCTCGCTATTCACGATGGTCACCTACTCAAGTTTCATGATGCTAAGGATGCTAAACAACTATGGGCTGCTCTCAAGACAAGGTTCGAGGTAATGATGCTTCCAAGAAGATGCTTGAAATCTGAAGCAACAGTTTGAAACTTTCCTTGTTGGTGAAAGAGAAGGTCTTGATGGTGCCCATGACAGTTCCAAAATCTCCTTAGCATGCTAGAATTATACAAGGAGAGGTATCTCGTTGAAGATGCCAATCAAGTTCTTAAGGAGTTTGCCATCTACATGGCATGTGATTGCTACTATGATCGGGAGGACAACTGGGTTTGGATGTTATGGACTTTGATGATCTCTACAACCATCTGAAGGTGTATGAGCATGAGATGAATGGCCAACAAGTTCAAAGTCTCACAAGATAGCTTTTGTGTCATCCGAAAAAGAGGCGTATTTCACCAAAAGTATTGCTTACCCTACTCAAAATCTTGCTTTCAAATCTTGGTTATCCGCTTATTCTATCACAACCATGACCAACCCCACATCATCACCAAACACCATCCATTCGATGAAGTTGTATGCTCATTCTTGCTCAAGAAGCTACTTTACCATTACCTATGAAGAGGACTTGTCACAAATTGAAAAGGATGCTCTTGAAGAAATTGATATAAGGTGGCAAGTTGCTATGATCATTCTGCAAGGATCAAAAGTTCATGAAGAAAACAGGAAGAGGCATCGACTTCAAACCAAAACAGGTATCACTTTTGACAAGTCCAAGATCGAATGCTTTAATCACACAAAAGATGGACACTTTGCAAGGGAATGCAAGTTTGCTAAATATCGTGCAAACAGGATGACCGAGAAACCTAAGCTTGAATTAAAGGAAATTCCTATTCTTGAAACAAAAGCTTTGGTTGCTCAAGAGAATCTATCGAGGTTGATTTGAGTCTGAGTTTGATGATGAACCAAGAACCCATCAGATGGTGGCAATGGAAGAGTTTGATTGGAGCTGACTTTTGATGAGGAACCCGATTTGCCGCTTTGGAATCCGAGATGGTCTAGGAAGCTTTGATTGGAGCATGGAGAGTGAAGATGAACCTGTTTCGCTTGCTATGGTAGCCATCACCAAGTTCACCCCTATCTCGAGGTATGCTCTAAGTGTCATGACTTTTATCAAAAGTGCTTACCGATTATGTAACCGAAAGAGATAATCAGTATAAGGCTAGGTCCGAGGGTAGTGGCTATCAAATTACTTTAGAGTCTATGGAAGCTAAACTAATAACACGTGAAAATAATGAAATGGCTTAACAAAAGTATGAACAACAGGATTACCAATTAAAATTAAGTGAATGGAAGTTAGGATGTAAGGTCTCTGAACTAGAAAAGATGACTAAGGAAAGGGATGAATTGCTAGAAAAGTTTGCTGCTTGGGGAAAATCTAGTCTTTCACATGTTAGTTTTGTTGAAAAACAAAAAAGAGCATACATTAAAACAGGACTAGGTTTTGGCATGGACTTTAGTAGCACAGAAGAGAACCCATCTAGTGATCAGGATGAATGTGATTATGAGGATATAACAACTAGTGATGATGAACCCATTAACTATGTAGATACATCTAGTAATGAGGAATCAATTAGTCAAACACCTCCTGAATTTAAGAAAGACAAAGGTTATCATGCAGTCCCTCATCCCACTGGTAGTTTTCAACCACTTAGGTCTGATGTTTCTTGTTTTGGAGTAGACAATCTAGAGTTTAGGAAAAAGCTTATTGGTCAATCTAATACAGGTCCATCTAGTTCTAATACCCCAAAAGAAATAGTTGAGAAACCTAAGGATGAAGAAAGAAAAGTCAAGCGGACTTTCTCAAAGTATCTTGCTAGACATCCAAGAAGACCTTTCGTAAAACCTTTTCAAAATACTCGCTAAACCTTTTTGGGATAACTTTGGTCATAATAATTCTCATCATTCACCTAGAAGACAGGATAGGTTTGGTACACACACAGAGGAAGCAATTTTGGATTACAGGTCAAAATTGTGTTTTGTTTGTTCTGATCTGATCATTTGATTAAGAATCGCGGACTTTCACTTAGAGTACCTAAGCAAATTCCCAAAGAATGTAACTCGCCAACCAAAAACCAAGGGAAACTAGACCGCTTGAGTCATTCATAGGGTTAACCATAACAACTTCTCACAAGACTATAGGTACCCTCACCGAGAAGACCTTTTCAAACCCCCAGTACCTTCAAACACTTTTCAAGGCACTTGTTAAGCCAAAAAATAGTACCTTCTCAAAGTACCGCTCGCTTTTCACCAAACACTTTTGGAATAGGAACCCTAGGAGATCTAATTACTATCAATCTAGAAGGCGCTACAACTCAAAGAAAGTAGCTAGATCAAGGGACTCTACACCGGTTAAACCAAATGGGTTAAGAAGGAAAGTACGATGGGGAACAAACATTACTTTCAAAGTGAGAGTGAAACGAGATTTTGTTGAAAATAATAAAGAAAACTTGAATGAAAAGAGATTTTTATTGAAAACCAACATAAGTTTTGGAAAAACCAAAGATAATTGATCATGTGTTTAAAGATAGTGGAAATTACATACTTAAAGAATTTAAGTATGTAACTCCACAAGGAACACAAGTCAAGAATGGCTTGGGTTCCTAAAATTAACTAACTCTTTTATCTTTGTGCGAGGCAACCGAAGAGGAGCTTAAAAATCATCTAATTGTGGATAGTGGTTGCTCGGAAGCATGACAGAGACAAAGATATTCGCCGATTTAGATCCTATTGTGGAGGAAGAGTTTCATTTGGGAATGATGCTAGTGGAGGAAGAATTACAGGCAAATGAACTATTAAGGCGGAGCATAGACTTTGAGAATGTTAGATATGTGAAGGAGCTCAAGTTCAACCTTTTGTCGTCTCTCGATCTCGATGATAAGCACCTGTGTTATTCGATATACGAATGTCTCATTCTTTCCCCGATTTCAAGCTTGTTGATGATAACTTGGTATACCGAGAGTACCAAGAACCAATGATGTGTACATGCGGATATGAAGAGTCTTCACTCTTACGGAAGAGCAACATGTTTAGTAGAAAAGGCAACCCTTGAAGAAGCACATCAGTGGCATAGAAGATTGGGCCATGTAAATTTCAAGAATATCAACAAATTGGTCAAAGGAAATTAAGTTAGAGGTTTACCTTCCAAGACTTACAAGAATGATCACTTATGTTTGGCTTGCAAGAAGGGTAAACAACATAAAGCTTCATGCAAGAAGCTTGAGGAAAGAACTATTAGAGAACCTTTGGAGTTGCTGCACATGGATTTGTTTGGACCTATTTCATTGCTAGTCTAAACAAGAAGAAGTCACGGTTGTGACGGATGCATGATGATTGCGAGATTTAGTTGGGTAGTTTTCTTGGGATTTAAAGATGACACCTTTGATGCTATTCATGATCTTATAATAGCCCTTGAAAATCAACCGAGACTCAAAGTAAGAGGTATTAGATGTGATAATAGGATGGATTCAAGAACAAGCTTATGGATGAGTTTTGTGCTAAGAAAGGAATCAAGAGGAGTTCAAGATTGCTAGAACTCACAGAATGGTGTTGCAGAAAGAAAGAACGAGAACTTTGATTGAAGCGGCCTGAACAATGCTTGCGTATTCATTATTACCTATTCAATTCCGGGTCGAAGTCGTAAGAACGCTTGCTATGTGTTAATAGAGTATCGAGTCACCAAACCTCGATGAAGACACCTTATGATTTGTCGATGGAAACAAACCCAACATTCGCTTATGAAACCTTTTGGATGCCCTCCACTATTCTCAACACAATTGACAATTTGGGAAAATTTGATGGCAAGTCAAGAAGGATACTTATTGGGGTACCGCTCAATAGCAAAGGATTTAGAGTGTATATGTGGTCACCAAAAGGTTCAAGATTGTCTTCATGTTGAATTTTAGAAGATCAAGAAAATCGGAAGGGTAAAGGTCCTAATTGGATGTTTGATCTTGAGGTTTTGACTCCTTCTATGAATTATGCAAATTTAGAGAAGAAAATCAAGTAGATCACAAGGAAGATGAATTCTACAAGACATTGTTCATGGAGTCAATATTAGACCCCGATGTTGTTCCCGATAAAGAACCTATAATCATTGAGAAGGAGAAGGTATCGATGAGCCAAAATCTACATTGTCTCATAAGATCAATCTATTCAAGATGAGCTTAATAGGATGCTTTTTCAAGATGTAGTAGCACAATCTTATGATGATGATCAAAGACGAGCTTATGAGGAAGCAAAGAAAAGAACAAGAGGCAGATTTCTCTCACAATACTTTGGATAACAAGAGCTTTAGATCAAAGTACCGCACCTGCTGACGTAACTTTGGATGATTTGGATGATCCTACCATGCCCGCTTAGAAGATACTGATGATGAGTTTGAAGATGAAGGTATTTTCTCAAATTCCAATGAAGATGCTGATTTCACAAATTTGGGTGATAATATTGAAGTTCCACAGACTCCTATCTTAAGAGTTCATAAGAATCATGTTACTGGTCAAATCATTGGACCTTCCACTTCAGGAGTGCTAACTAGAACAAAAGCTAAAGGCTTTTCTATGCCACACAATGCTTTACTTAGCTTTGTGTACAAACAAAACAGGCTGAATCATAAGGATCACCAAACATGCCTCTTTACTTGTTTTATCTCTCAAGAAGAACCCAAGAATATAGCTCAAGCATTAACTAAAGAAAATTGGGTTGAAGCTATGCAAGAAGAACTTCTTCAATTCAAACTTCAAGAAGTTTGGGTACTATGTGATCTACCGATGGAAAGAAAGTCATTGGTACAAGATGGTGTTCGTAGTAAAGAGATGAAAGAGGAATGTCATCAAGAACAAAGCAAGGTTAGTAGCACAAGGCTGCATACAAGAAGGAGTAGATTATGATGAAGTGTTTGCTCCTGAAGCAAGGATTGAAGCCATTCGAATATTCCTTGCTTTTGCATCATATATGGGATTTCGGGTTTATCAAATGGATGTCAAGAGTGCCTTTCTTTATGGCACAATTACAGGAGGTTTATGTTAAATGACCTCCCGGTTTTGAAGATCTTGCACATCCAAACAAAGTCTACAAAGTTGTTAAAGCTTTTATGGTCTTCATCAGCACCTAGAGCTTGGTATGAAAGGCTCTCACTTTCTTATTGCAACATGGTTATAGGAGGGAGCCATTGACAAGACTTTGTTTATCAAGAGAGATAAGAAGGATATCATCTCGGTACAAGTTTATGTAGATGATATCATCTTTGGAGCTACAAAAAAAGTCCATGGTAAAGGAGTTTGATCACCGATGCAACATGAATTTCAAATGAGTTCTATGGGTGAATTAACATTCTTTGGGGCTTCAAGTTAAACAGTACAAGAAGGAATTTTCATAAGTCAATATAAGTATGTCTCGACATTCTTAAGAAATTCAATTTTGATGCTATGAAGCCACCACTACACCTATCAAGTCTATCAACTCATTGGGCAAGGATGAAGATGGTCAACTGTTGAAGTCATTTGTCTGCATGATCTATGATTTGTTGTCTTATGTACTTAATCGCATCTAGGCACGATATCATGTTTGTCATGCTTATGTGCAAGATATCAAGTCTCACCTAAGGTCTCCATATGAATGCAAGAAAGAGAATTTTTAGTTATTTAAAACAACAACCTAAGTTGGGTGTGGTATCCAAATGATTCACCTTTTCACTTGGAAGCTTTTTATATAGTGATTATGCAGTGACAACTATGATAGAAGATCAACCATTGGAGGATGCCAATATCTTGGAAGAAGATTAGTCTCATGGCAATGTAAGAAGCAAACTATTGCAGCAACATCATCCACCGGCGAGAATATGTTTCTCTGCGAAAAGTCATGCATGGACAAGTTTTGTGGATGCGTAATCAACTATTAGATTATGGGTTCAACTTCAAGAATACTCTATCAACATTGATAATGAGAGTACAATATGTATTGTGAAGAATCCAGCTTTATCACCCAAGACCAAGCACATTCGATTAGGCATCACTTCATCGTAGATTGTTATGAGCATAGGCTAATTAATGTTGTCAAGGCGCTCACGTATGATAATGTAGGGATTTACTCACCAAAGGATTTGATGTTTCACGATTCAATTACTTGGTGGTGAGCATTGAATGATTAATTACTAAGCTACATTTAAGGGAGGACCGATTAGTTAGTTAGATGGTCATATGCTTTGCTTAAGGGAGGCAATACAATGCCTATTTGAAGTTTTGTCATTATAGGAAGAGGATGGAAAAGTATCTGCTTAGTCATATGAAAGCATCGCATCGAAGTACCATGCTCGAAAGTATCACAGCGTGGAAAGCACGCTTGTCTTATCAACGATCGCTCCAACGATCAAAAAGAGGGGTAAAATTCAAATAACAGTAACTTTGTTATTATGGGCTGTGATTTTTTAAATCCTACCTATAAATAACTACTCTCCGATTTTCCCTCTCATCTTTATTCTTATCAATCTTTTCCATATTTCTCTTTCTCTCACAATTACTTATTCATCGAATCAATCACTTTTACAACCATCAATGGCGAACCAAAACACCGTTTCTAAACACAACATGGTGGCGAATTTGAATAAAACTGAAGCTAATGTCGCATTCCATAACATCATTGATTTTCTCACGGGGTCTCCAATTAGTTATGCACTTTTGGTTGAACCAGATATCATTAAGCCCTGGATTTAACAGTTTTGGGCAACTGCTAGGATTCACATGGAGAATGATGATTCATATATACAAGCTAAAGTTTCTGGAAGGATTGTGAAAGTTAGTGAAGCATCAAATCGTAAAGACTTATTATTTGATGATGCAGAAGGAGCTATTCGATTTGATAAACATCTTCTTTGAGATACGTTGAGAGACATTGGATATGAAGGGTCTTTTACAGAAACTACATTCAAGAAGCCCTTATTTAGTCCGCATTGGAAGTACTTGGTTCATGTTCTACTTCATTGTATCAGTTCTAAGAGTACTTCATGGGAGCAGTTTGGTTCTAATATAGCATCTACACTGGTGGGATTAGCTACAAATCGTATCTTCAATTTTTCAAGGCTAATTTTAGATGGGATGCTATCTCTTATCTTTCATGGATCACGCTGGTTGATGTATCCAATATTTATTCAAGTCTTCTTGAATAAACAACTTCATGATGTACCAAAGCCTCAAGTCTATTACTGTTGTTGTTGAATCACCCTAAAGCAAGATTTCAAGTATTTATATTTCATATGTAATAGGTAGCATTATTATGGCCTTTATGTTTGTTTAAGGTCAAGCTTATGTAGAAGGCCCATAAGCTTGATCCAAGCCCAATAAGAATAGGGAAGGAGAGGAGTGTTGCCTAGCTCCTCGCCTATATAAATTCTTGTAAACCCTCATTCGAGGTTGGTTGTTCAAGTTTTCTCTTTTCACATACATCTTCTCATAACCGTATTATTGCTTAACGTGTATGTGTTAGAGCTTGCTCAATCGCCTCATCTCTTCTCTTATAAGCTTGTGTTGTAAAACTTGTGACCTAACAATGGTATCAATCGCCAAATAGTTGGGTGTACTCGCTTGTTTTTGAAGTTTTGGTTTTGGATCTTATGCGAGAGATAACGCTATCTTTGGTTATCATAAAACCTCGTTTTTACACTTTTTAATCCAAGATTCTTGTACTTTCAATATTTTAAGGTGTTAAAATACTAGTTTTTGGCAAAAAGTTTCAAACTTTACGCCTGGATTTACGCTTTTAAGCTTGTTTTTGTTCGTGGGTGTCGCTTCTACGCAGAACCCGCTTAGCGCTTTGGTACATCAAAATTCACACTTTTGTGTTCTTTTGGTACTATTGAAGCTATTCCATAACAAAAACGGTTTAGAAACACATTTGACAGAATCAAAGTTACGAGTAATCCTCACGCGATCAAAACCCTAAAATTACGCGTAAGATTGTTCCTTGGTTTGATCTTCAATTTTCCGGTTTAATCCGTGTTTTCTTACTTGGATAAGTCCGAAAATACGTCGACTTTGGATATCTTTTGCACCGTGAAGTGTAAAGATCATTTGGGCAAAACCCTAAAATTACGCATAAGCATAAGCTTACGCTGAGAATTCCCACATAAGATTCACTTTACGCGTAAACTACGGTCACGACATAAGGTAATCCTCGCCACGCTTTCTACCCCCAACTTTTGTCTACGCTTAACTTTAGTGTTTTCCCTACTTACTGCGAAGCTAAAACCCACGCAGTAACTCCTCATTGTTACGCGTAACTTTTGGTGTTTTACGCATAAGTGCTACTTGGTTCTTGTCTTTTCACGCCTAAGGATACTTCATCAACAAAGGTTCATTCGACTACAAAGATCCATCTTTACCACACAAGTTTATCATCATGTCTCAACCACCATACTCTAACTATTTCCTCACACTTATAATCATCAACAACAACAACAATTAACTCCACAACATCAACAATGGAATCAACAACAAGCTATTTATCAACAACAATTTAATCGGCAACATACTCCACAACTTGGTGCAATTCCACAACCACAAATGGTTCAACCACAACCAAGCCTTCAAGTTCAAACCTACACAACTCGATTTCAATCAACATCCATCACGGACCACTATGAAGGAATCCACTTGGTTTGCTAAGATGTGTGAAGCTTTAAGCACCAACAATCAATTCATGAAGTCGGATCACTTGATAGACCTCCAATGCTCACTCCAGAAACTACGATCAATGGGTGATAAGGTTCTTTAGGTTACGTGATCCGAAGAAGCCACATGGAAAGTTCTTAAAGAAGGTTATCTTGAAGGTCCATTTGAGATGCCTCATCACAATGTATCTTGAGATCCAAATTGTTCCACCAAGAGATGAACAAACCAACATTGCTACGGTTCTTGATCTTAATGCTACAGAACTTCTACACTATGTGAAGCGGATGAACTTGCAATGGAATACATCCTTAGGATTACCAAACCCAATTCTTCGTAGTGTTGATGCTCAAAAGACCGCACAAAATGTGGGATCATATTCGCCTTCTTATGGAAGGATCCAGACTCAATCAGAGGATTTGGAATCCAAAATTTACTTGGCTTATGAACACTTCACGATTGAACCGAGAGACACTAGAGTCCTATCATCATCGATTTGATATCATCAATGATTTGGATAAACACAACATCATTATGCCAAGAATTGCAGTGAATACTAAGTTCCCGAGTAGTCTTGGTCCGAGAATGGAGAAGTATGTCATTTTCTCCGCCGCCGAAGAATATGCATCATTCTACTTATGGATTGTTGTACGACATTACTTGAAGCCTCATGAAAAGGAAGTTGATCGAAAGGATTCTCCGAGTTCAAATTGCTAAACAATACAACCGGACAATCAACAACTTGCCTTGTATGCTCAATGAATTATCCTCTCAATCAAAGAACTCAACCAACCTGCTTCAAACCCACCTTCACGTCACAACCTCAACAAAATCAATTGGTTCCATACAAAGAACAATGCTCAAGCATATGTCGTTGAAGCGATCGAGGAAACAGATCCGCTCAAGCATTGCAACAAGGATTTGTGATGATTGCTAATGCTTTTGGTCAGTTACACCAACAATCCAACAATCGATTCGCTCCTCATCTAACACACGACTCGTGTTGTGAACAATGGACGTGTTGAAGTTCAAAATCGTGATTATGGTCGCCGATGGGCGGTGGTCAAGGGTTTAATGTGGGTAGGAATAACAATGAGCTCAGTGGTGGAACAGGAAATGCTCGAATCGGTTAAATGGTCTTAGATGCTACAACCGCAATGAAAAGGACACTGGCTAATGCATGCCCAAAGCCAAGGACTAGGGGCTGCTTATTTCAAAGAGGCCTTACTGCTCTTAAGGATGAAGTGGTGGATCTCTTTACGCATAAAGAACGAGCTTCATGGCGAGATGCGTACTCGGATGATGATATGGAGGACTTGCAGCGAATGCAACTGTTATGTTGATGGCTAATATGCATGAGTGCACATGAGGGATACAGCCCCAATAGTGATAATCGATGGCTTGTCTCGTGCACCGAACAAACCATCATCATATCTCGACCTAATATCTCCGCTAATATTCGAATCCGCACGGATCGGGATCGCTCAAAATGAGTCTTCTACATCTTCTTTCGATGATTTTCAAGTTAACCTCAGAGTTACATATGACGATCAAGATGACCTTATGGTCTCCTTTGATAATCAAATTGACTCCGGTCGTATTTCGAGGATCTAAAGAATGATCATGTTGAGACTCACGTTGAACAAGATGATCTCGTTGCCTCATCCGGATTTTGCTCGGTTAATTCAAGACCATAAAATCAAAATGGAGGAATGCTATGCATTAAATCAATCCTTAAAAAGTAAAATGCATCATAACCAAAGATTTTGAATGTTTACAAATGCAACTCAACTTTTTCAAAACTCAAGAAAATCAGGAAAAAGGTTTTGAAGCCGCTTTGCAAAATCTCATCAAAACGAAAAATATTTAGAGAGACAGATGCGTGATCTAGCCATCAAGAATGCTTTGTTGTCCGAATTAGAACAATCGAAACATGAACATAAAAAGCAACTTAACGCTCTCACCTTGGAAAATCAAAAGCTAATACGAGTCATTAAATTGTCAAAACAGCTTCTCCGCATACAAAAAGCATTCAACGAATCGGGTAGATGACCTTCTTGCAGAAATTCTCGGTTTGCAAAACAAAATTAAAGAGTTTAAAACGGTTGTTTACAAACATGGTGAATCAAGAATACTATTGAAAAGTTTACCTTAAAACCCAATCCAAATGGATATGGAAAAATCCAGCAGACATAAACCAAAGCTTTCACTAAAACATTCAAACCAACTCAAGTTTCAAATGTAATACAAAATTGATAATACATGTCATGAGTGTTGTTGAATACCATCGTCAAGAGGAATTAGATGCGTAAGACGAGAGTCGATCTAAATTAAAACTGTTGTTTACAACAAACCATTTAACTATAAAACGCGGTCACTTTGGCCACACCAACGGATTCTTCTAACACACCAAGGGTTATCATCAAACACCGGAGTCTTCTATTGTTAATCCCAAAATGCCTTTGCATAAACTTATGGTCCTTTACCTTCCATTAGCGAAGTAAACTCACAACCGAAAATCGAAAAATTCTTCGATATTTTGACATTTTCATGGGCGACCTCAAAATTTTACAACATGAGATAGAATATCGATCCGAAATCAAAGTTGAACATTTTCAATCGCCTCAAGCGAGAACAAAGAGACATTTTCAGAAAAATCTTTTACCTAATGTTAAAAACTTGAAAAGTTGTGCAATTGTTCGAGAAAAGGATTTTCATAAAGAACTTGGGGAATGAAAACGCTTTAGAAAATGAAACATCTATTACTAACACAAACGCGAAAAAGAAATCGTTGAGAAAAGATGTTGATCGACTCTTGGAAGATGTTATCCAGGCCGATATCCATAATGTTGTGCTATTCTATTCGCTGCTATATGCATCCGATCATATCTCATGGATATTGTTGACATCAGTTATCATGGAGAACACCGATAATGTGCTCAGATCGAGTCTTTAAAAGCGAAAATAAACGATTACACACGGAAATTTACAATGCAAAATGTCGTCTTCAATGGTGTGAAAAGATATTCACAACCATCAACTTAGTTTTCAAAGAAAATCGCTCAATTGAGTGCAAAATCTTCCGATCCTAAAATTGAGCAACTGGATGATCAAAACGTGTCTTTGAAAAGTCAAATCTCAAAATATGAACAAGAAATTTTAAAAGTTAAACAGAATATGGTGTCATATTTGATTTACTCAAAAAGACTCGAGATGAAGCATCAAACCGAACTTGATCACTATCTTGCTCACACTAGAGAAGTCATGAATTTTCTTTGGTAATATTCGCTCGAAAATCAAGATCTCGATTCACACCATTTCTAAGTTACGGAAATGTTAGGAAAGTATGAACTACTCCCGCCACCGTGATTAAGAGATTAGCACCAAATACACTTAGTAATCGTGAACCAAGAATTCACACGCCAAATCACAAGTTGCTAATGTGTTTCCTCATCGAAACAGAATAGTTGCATCTTTCCAAACGTCCGCACTTCACAAATTAGGAGCACTCAAACGAAGAATAGGAAGTTTGCGACCTAAGAAAAGATCAATAAGGAATGCTAAAGTAGAAGAACACCCTAGGACCTCGAATAAAACTCATGTTACTTCCACTATAGATGTTATGCCCGCAAATGTAATAGAAAGAGTGATGTAACGAATGCTAAACCGTTAAGTACCTTTGATATTCAAATTCGATGCACCTTGTGATATTTGTCAAAGAGTATGAATTTGATTGTCATGACAAATGTGTTGCTAAAGCTATAATCTCTAGATTACGAAATCCTAAGAATCGGAATACCCTAGCCCACTAAACATTCTAAGTCCGTGCTTGTAAACCACCTTTATTTTTTTAAATTTTCCCAAACCCCCTTTTTTTTTTTTTTTTGGGGGAAAAATTTTAATTTTTTTTTTTAAAATTTGAAAAAATTTTTTTTAAAAAAAAAATTTTTAAAAAGGGAAATGAAAACCCTTTTTTAATTAAAAAAATTTTCCTTTTTTTTTTTTTTCTTTTTGGGTTTTTTTTTTTCCCCCCTTGGTTTAAAAAATTTTTAAAATTCCGGTTTTTGGAAAAAAAAAGGGTTTATTAAAAAACCCCCCTTTTAAAATTTTAAAATTCATTTTTTTTCCCTTTTAAAATCTTTGGTTGGGTTTTGGGCCAAATTTTTGGGGGGGGAACCCCGGGGGCCCCCTTTTTAAATTAATTTTAAAAAAAAAAAAAATTTTTTTTAAAAACCTTAAAAAAAAACCAAAAAAAAAATAAAAAAAAAAAACCAAAAAATTTAAAAAAGGGAAAAAAAAAACCCCCAAAAAAAAAAAAAAAAAACATTTTTAAAATTTTGGAAAAAAAAAAAAAAAAAAAGAAAAAAAATTTTTGGGGGGAAAAAAATTTTTTTTCCCCAATTCCCAAAAAGGAAAGGAAAAAAAATTTTTTAAATTTGGTTTATTTTAAAAGGGGAAAAAAACCCCCCAAGGGGTTTTTTTGGGGATTTTAAAAAAATTTTTAATTGGGTTTTTAGGTTTTTTCCCAAAAATTTATTTAAAATTTAAAATTTGGGGTTTTCCTTTCCCGTTTTAAAAAATTTTTTTTGGGGTTTTCAAAATTTTTAAAAACCCCTTTTTCCCCCCCTTTTTTTTTTAATCCTTTTTCCTTTTTTTTAATTTTTTTTTTTTAATTTTTCCCTCAATTTTTTTAAAAAAAATTTTTTTTCCTTGGGAAAAAATTTTTTTAAATTAAAAAAAAAATTTTTCCCCAACCTTTTTTTTAAATTTTTTTTTAACAAACCCCTTTTTTTTTTTTGGGGGTTTTTAAAAAACCCCCTTTTAAAAAACCCCGGTTTTCCCCTTTCCAAAAATTAATTTTTTTTCCCCTTTTTTTTTAAAAACCTTTTCCTAAAAAAATTTTTTAAATTTTTAAAATTTAAAATAAAAACCAAACAAATTTTAAAAAAAAAATTTGGGTTTGGTTTTTTAAAAAAAAACCTTTTGGGAAAAAAAAAAAAAAAAAGGGGTTTTTTTTTTTAAAAACCCCCAAAAACCCAAAAAGAATTAAAAAAAATTTTTTTTTTTAAAAAATTTGGTTTTTTATTTTTTTTTTTAAAAAAAAAAAAAAAAATTTTTTAAAAAAAAAAACCTTTAAAAAAAAAAAGGGCCAAAAAAAAAAATTTAAAAAAAAATTTTTTTTAAAAAAAAGGAAAAACCCGGAAGCCGAAATTCCCGACCTTCCAACCGGGGGGTTGGAATTTTTAAGATTTTTTCCCCCCTTTTTTGGGCCCCAAAAAAAGGGGAAAAAAAAAGGGGGGGAAAAAAACCCCTTTTTTCCCCCAAAAAAAAAAATTTTTTTTTTTTCCCCCCCAAAAAAAAAGGGGAAAAATTCCTTGGTTTTTTTTAAAAAACCCAAAACTTTCCAAATTTAAAAAAATTTTTAAAAAAAAAATTTTCCCCAAAACCCCGAAAAGAAAAAAAAACCCCCCAAAAAAAAATTTTAATTTCCAAAAAATTGGTTTTCCCCCAAAATTTTTCCCCCCCCCCTTTTTTTTTTTAAAAAAAAATTTAAAAAAAAATTTTTTAAATTTTTTTAAAAAAAAAAAAAAAAACCCTTTTTAAATTTTGGAAGGGTTGGGAAAGGGAAAACCCTTTTTTAAAAAAAATTTTTTAAAATTTTTTTGGGGGTTTTAAAAAAAAAAGGAAAAAAAAAGGGGAAAAATTTTTTTTTAATTTAAAATTTTTTTTAAAAAAAAAATTAAAATTTTTTTTTTTTTTAAAAAAATTTTTTTTTGGGGGGGTTTTTAAAAAACCCCAAAAATTTTTAAAAAAAAAAAAAAAAATTTAAGAAGGGGAAACCCTTTTTAAAAAAAAAAAAAACCCAAAATTTACCCAAAACCAAAATTAAAAATTCCCAAAAATTTTTTTTTGGGGGGGGGGAAAAAAACCCAAAGGTTTTAAAAAGGAAAAAAGGGGTTTTTTTTTCCCCCCCAACCCCCCCTTTTTAAAACCCAAAAAAAAAAATTTTTTTTTAAATTTCCCCTTTTTAAAATTTTTAAAAAATTTTTTGGGGGAAAACCCTTTTTAAAAATTAAAAAGGAAAAAAAAATTTTTAAAATTTTTTAAAGGGGGGGCCCCAAAAACCCCCTTTTAATTTAAAAATTTTAAAAAAAATTTTTTTTTTTTGGGTTTAAAAACCCAATTTTTAAAAAAAGGGTTTGGTTTTTTTATTTTTAAAAAAGGGTTTAAGGGTTTTCCCAAAAAAAAAAAATTTTTTGGGAAAAAAAAAAAAAACCCCCCCAAAAAAAAAAACCATTTTAAAAAAACCCCAAAAACCCCCCCTTTTTTTTTTCAAAAAACCCCCATTCCAAAAAAATTTCCAAAAAAAAAATTTTTCTTTTTAAAAAAAAGGGAAAGGGGAAAATTTTAAAAAAAAAGGAAGGGGTTTTTTTTTTTTTTCCCCCCAAAAGGGGAAAAATTTTAAAATTTCCCCCCCAAAAAATAAGGAAAAAAAGGAAAATTTTTTTTTTGGGGGAAAAATTTTGGGGAAATTTAAAAATTTTGGGGCCCAAGAAACCCGGGTAAAAAAGGGGGAAAATTTTTGAAAACCCTTTTTTTTTTGGGGGGGAAAAAGGGGAAGGGGGTTTGTTTTTAAACCCCCCCCCCTTTGGGAAATTTCAAAAAAAAAAAACCGGGGGAAAAAGGGGTTTTTTTTAAAAAAGGTTTTTTTTTAAAAAAAAAAAAATTTTAAAAAAAAAAGGGGAAAAAAAGGGGAAAAAAGTTAAATTAACAAAAAAGGCTTTTTTTAAAAAAATTTTTAAAAATTTAATTTTATTTTTAAAAAAAAAAATTTTTTTTTTTAAAAAAATTTTAAAAAACCCCAAAACCCCCCAAAAAAAAAAAAATTTTTAAAAATTTTTAAAATTTTAAATTTTTAAAAACCCCTTTTTAAAAAAAAAACCCCCCCCCAAATTTTAAAAACTTTTTTTTGGGGGGAAAAAAGTTTAAAAATTTTTCCAAAAAAAAAACCCAAAAAAAAAAAAAAAAAGGGAAAAAAAGGAACAAAAAATTTAAAACCCCAAAAAAAAAAAAAAAATTTCCCTTTAAAAATTTTGGGGAAAAAAAAGGGGAAATTTTTTTTGGGGGGTTTTTTTAAAAAAAATTTTTTTAAAATTTTAAAAAAAAAAAAAAAAAAAAAAACCCCCCAAAAGGGGGGAAAAAAAAAATTTTTTTAAAAAAACCCCCTTTCCCCAAAATTTAAGGGTTTTCCCCTTTAAAATTTGGGAAAAAAAAACCCTTTGGGTTTTTTAAAAATTTCCCCACCCCTTTGAAAAAGGGGGGGGTTGGGAAATTTTAAAAAATTTTCCCAAAAAAATTTTTAAAAAAAAAAAAAAAAAGGGGGAAAAACCAACAAAATTTTTTAAAAAAAAAATTTAATTTAAAAAAATTAAAAAATTTTTAAAAAATTTAAAAAAAAACCCAAAAAAAAGGGGGGTTTTAAAATTTTTTGGGGGAAAAAGAAAAAAAAAGGGGGTTTGGGGGAAAAAAAAAAAAATTTTTTTTCCTTTTTTTTTTAAAAAAAAGGGGAAAAATTAAAAAAAAAAATTTTTTTAAATTTTAAAATTGGAAAGGAAAAGGGGTTTTTGAATTTGGGGAAAGAAGGTTTTAAAATTTTTATTTTCCCCTTTAACTTTTTTTTTAAAAAAAAAAAAAGGAAAAACCTTCCGGAAAAAAAAAAAAAACCCCCCCCCCGGGGGTTTTTAAACCCTTAAAATTTTCAAAGGTTTTTTTTTAAAAAAAAAATTTTTGGGGGTTTTTAAAAAAACCCGGGGGGGGGGGAAATTTTTTAAAAAGGGGAAAAAAAAAATTTTGGGGGTTTTTTTTGGGTATTTTTTTTAAAAAATTTTTTTTTTTTTAAAAAAATAAAAAAAATTTGGGATTTTTAAAAAAAAATTTTTTTTTTTAAAAAAAAAAAACAGGAAAAAAAAAAAAAAATTTTTTTTTTTTTTTTTTTAAAAAAATTTTTTTTAAAAGGGAAAAACCCCGGGGTTTTAAAAAAAAAAAAATTTGGGCCCCCCCCAAAAAAAAAAAAGGGAAAAAAAAAACCCCCCAAAAAAAAAAAACCCCCCAAAAGGGGTTTTTTCCCCCGGGGGAAATTTAAAACCCCCTTTTTTTTTTCCCCCTTTTTTAAAATTTTAAAAAAAAAATAAACCCAAAAAAATTTTGGGTTTTAAAAACCCCGGGGAAAAGGAATTAAATTTTAAAAGGGAAAGGGAAAAAAAAAGTTAAAAAATCAAAAGGGACTTTTCCCCCCAAAAAAATTTTTGGGAAAAGAAAAAAAAAAAAAAAAAAAATTTTTTAAAAAAAAAGAAAAAGGAAAAAATTTTAAAACCCCCTTTTTTGGAAAAAAAAAGCCCTTTTTAAAAAGGGGGGAAAAATTTTTTAAAAAAAAAAAAAAAAGGGAAACCAAAAAAGGGTTTTTTTTAAAAAAAAAATTTTTAATTTTTTTTCAAAACCCCCCAAATTTTTTGGGTTTTGGGTTCCCAAAAAAAAAAAACCCCTTTTTTTTTTTTAAAAAAAAAAAATTTAAAAGGGAAAAGGGGGAAAAAAAAATTTTTTAAAAAAGGGGGAAGACTTTGGGAAAAAGGTTTGGGAAAATTTTAAAAAGGGGGAAAAAACAAAAAAATTTTTAAAAACCCAAAAAATTTTTTTTTTTAAAAGGTTGGAAATTAAATTTTTTTTCCCCAAAAAATTTGTTTTCAAAAAAGGGCCTTTTTTTAACCAAAAGGGAAATTTTTTGGGGAAAAAATTTTTCCCCCCCAAAAAAACCTTTTAAATTTTTAAAAACCCAAAAAAACCCCAAAAAATTTTTTAAAAAAATTTTTTTCCAAAAAAAAAGGAATTTTTGGGCCAAATTTTAAAAAAAAGGGAAAAAAAAATTTGGGGAAAAAAAAGGGGAAAAATTTTAAAATTTTTTTTTTTTTTTTTAAACAAAAAAGAAATTTTAAAGGGAATTTGGGTTTTTTGGGTTTTTTTGGGAAAAAAATAACCCTTTAGTGACTGATCATCTCTGGATTGTTGATAGCGGATGTTCCCGGACACGATAGCTGGCACCTTAAGCTGTTATCAAACTTTATTGCAAAGTTCATTGCTTCAACGGGTTGAGGCGATCACTTGCAGACTATCATGGGCTACGGAGATTATGTCAATGGGAACATCGAAATTAGCGGTGGTTTACTATATTGGAAGGCCTCGATGCTGTCTGTTTCGATAGGTCAATTTTGTGATGGAGATTTGGAGGTTGCTTTCGGGAGAAAACTTGTTTCATTAAGTGATCTACAAAGGAAATGACCTTATATGCGGCTCGCGTAATTCTAGTCTCTACACTATCTCTATACAAGACATGGTTGCTTCCTCTCCATCGCTTACTTTCAAAGCAACATCTACAAAATCTGGCTATGGCACCGTCGTCTCTCATCTAAACTTTCAGAACCATCACCAACCTTGCTCGACACAAACTAGTTGAAGGACTCCACGATTCCGGTATTCAAAAGATCACCTTTGCTCGACTTGTGAACAAGGGAAAAGCACTCGTGCTCATTTTCCTTCAAAGGTGGAACACGACTTCGACATGTGCTTCATCTTCTTCGCATGGATTGTGTGGCCCGATTGGCGTGCAAGCGATCAATGGCAAGCGCTACATCTTAGTAATTGTTGAAAAGCGAAACCGAGCGTTAGTGAAGGCGCAGAACAATGTTAATCAATGCTAAACTTCAGATTACTTATGGGCGTGTCGGCGAAACCAGAAAGTTATCTCTATGTAATGTTATACCTAAACCGTTCTATGATCAGCAACCACGCAACAAAACACCTTTCGAGCTTGTCCACAACTATAAGCGAATCTCAAACACTTTCATGTATTTGGATCCCTTTGTTATCGAATAATGATCGTGATGATTTTGGAAAGCTCAAAGCCAAAGCGATATTGAGTCTTTATTGGATAATGTGACAATTCTAAGGTTTAGAATCACGGAATCGTCGAACTAAGGAGTAATGGAAATGATTCATGCTCATTTTGATGAACTCACGGATATGGCTTCAGTATAACGACTTAGAACCCGGTCACAACCGTTTAAACTTCCCTCGACCCCGTCATCACGGTGAACAAAGCCCCCGGCTAACTGCGTCAACAAATGGAAAGGTTATTTGCTCCTACCGTTGGGTGACGATATTGATGAACGTGCTCGGTGTATCCATTGTTTCGACGCACAACGATAATATTCCTATACACGATACACTGCTGCAACAACTAATGTTGAAGATGCACCACCCGATTGACTCAACACAGCGAGTTGAACACACCGCTTCAACAATGATGAACCGGTGATGATATTAGAGATGAAGTACCCCCGCTCGCAGATTTTGATCCGTCGTTCTTCAACCCGTTTGCTAATGAAGCTGCCGCACCGATGTCGCGGAATCTTCAACAAACCATTTGAATCCTCGTAACTGCACAATGTATACCAACATCAACCCTACACACCGATGGACAAAAGACCACCCTACGGCTAACATTATTGGCAACCCAAATCAACCCGATCGTTCACGAGACAACGTCTTCACACGAGATGGTGAACATTGCATTTATACGCTCATCATGCCGCTAATCGAGCCTAAAACATTAAAGGCGCGATGACAAAGACAACTAGATTGAATCCATGCAAGAAGAACTCAATCAATTCAAGCGTCTTGAAGTATGGGAACTGGTTGAAAGACCAACAGGGGTCTACGTCATTGGTCTAAAATGGATCCGGAAAACAAATTGGATCTTTGAAGGGCGTCATCCTAAACAAGTCACGTCTAGTTGCTAAGGGTTATCGTCGGGAAGAGGAATAGACTTTGAAGAATCTTTGCTCCGGTTGCTCGCCTTAAAATTTCGGATATTTCTCGCGTTCGGGCTCATATGAATATGACGGTCTATCGGATGGATGTCAGCAGGCGTTTCTCGATGGACTACTTAAAGCGGTCTATATCGCCCAACGGATGGATTCGTTGATCTGAGTTCGAACCATGTCTATAGTGAACAAAGCTCTTTATGGTCTCGAACAAGCCCTCGGCGGGCGTAGTGCGATAAGCTATCATCTTTCCTCATTGCTAATAATTTCACCAAAGGCTCGGTTGACCCAACTCTTTTTATACAATATCACAGGGCACATATCTTAATTGTTCAAATTTACGTGGATGACATCATTTTTGGGTTACTACATAAAATGTTTTCAATAAACTTTTGCAAAACTAATGAAGAAAAATTTTGAAATGTCCATGATGGGTGAACTTACATTCTTTCTAGGATTGCAAGTTCATCAATCACCCGTGGAATTTTCTTGAGTCGATCGAATATGCCTTGAGCTGTTAAACAAATTTGGAATGACAACTTGTGACACTTATGCCACACCAATGGCTCATACCAAGAAGCTAGATCTTTGATTTACATGGGAAATTAGTTGACCCTACCAAATATCAAGTATTATTGGGTCCTCGTATCTAATGACTAGCAGACACGATATTGTCTTTGCCGTTTATCTATGCTCCGTTATCGATCGCGACCAGCGAAACCCACTTCTCTGCGAGGCTAAAGAATCCTCGATACATCAGGAACCATTAACTTGGGGATCGGTATCCAAAGGATTACGGTTTTGAACTAATCGCTTCTGACGACGACCACGCAGGATGCTTAGACTCAAGGAAAAGTACCTCGGGAGCTCTACAATTTCTCGATGATAAAGCGGGTGTCTTGGCAATCAAAGAAGCGGGATTGTACATCGGCATCAACAGTAAAGCGAGAATATGTAGCCATGTCGAGTGTTGTGCTCAAGTCATCCGGATGAGAACACAACTCAAAGACTATAGTTACGTGTTTGACATAATCCGATGTCTTTGCGACAATCGAAGTGCCATTGCGATCGTGCGATTCGATTCGACGCGAAATCAAAGCACATCGATCACGCTATCATTTCATCAAGGACCACGTGGAGCAGTGCCGTTGAATTATACTTTGGCGGGTACAAAATACCAATTGGCGGATCTTCTCACCAAAGCCTTGCCTCCCGCTAGGTTTAATGAGTTGGTCCCACGGATTGGTATGAGGTGTTTGACTCGAGAGGAATTGGATGACCTCTTAAAAGCAGTCTTAAAAACCTGTCAAACACCAAAACATCTTTTGTAAATAATTTCAAAACAAAATACAAAAATATAAAATCTTATAAAACAACAAAATATTCTTCTAACCTAAAATCTTTCAACATGGCAAGTACATTTCTTCCTTGACACTATAATCCTTCAAAATTCAAGTATTTTTTACGATCAAGTGTTGAGGGGCTTTCACAACTTGTTTCAAAACATCTGTACTTGCATGTTACCTTATCTCGGTTGTTTCATTTTACAATGGTGGTGAATTTTACTGTTAAATGACACTCCTCGGACTAAATTTATAACCTTTCATTATTTCTTAAGTCAAGGGAGTGTCGTCGAGTTTCTTTCTTAAAATCTTTGTTTGGTAACAAAATGGAAGTTAAATGGCTTTGTTTGAAAAAGGAAAAGGTGGAGGGACCAAAAGCTGTCTAAATGTTAAAGTTATTTTAATAAAACACCTCCCACCTAACTTTCACTTCACATTTAATTCTAAACCTAAACACATCCTCGCCTAAGATTCATTCAAGAATTTCGTGTTTTGATCATCGATTTGTAAGTTGTTTAACAATCTTAACGTATTTTCAAACATAGGTTTTGATTTGTACTTAAATCCAGCGGTCAAATTATGTTCTATGGTTGATTTTGTGGTCTCACGCTATGCGTATGAACCCAAGATCAAGATAGTGTGTTTATGATTAAAAGGATAGTGCCAATGTTTCTACAACATCTGTTAATGCCTTTTCTATCATAAAATCCACGAGCTTCGAAATAAGTGAATTTGAAAACTAGGGTTTATGAATTCTAATTGGGTATTTTCAAATATGAAGGTTTTTGGTGAAAAAGATAGTTGTATAAGGTTGTTCTCAAGTTCAAATAAGCGATGTAAACCCGAAATTACCGAAACACTTATGATTCTTAAATTGAAAATTAGGGTTCTAGTTCATGTGAATTGGGTATTTTTGATTCAAGGCTTATTTGATGTTAATACTTGGATAGAACAACTTTATAGACTTCGATGCTACCAAAAATGAATTGGTGCAAATCCTATGGTTAGAAACCGTCAGCTGTAATTCTTAAACCCTTAGGGTTTTGACCTCTGACGCGTATGTATTTCTCGCATATTTGTTTGACAAGTGTTCTTGCCATAAATTGTTGTTAAAATGATATTACGTGATAATGTTAATGATTTGATGAACTTATTTGAGTTTATTACGCTTAAAATTCGAGAACAAAGGTCATTTGTATTTCTACGCATAAGGATTACCCTCACGCGTAGTCGGTTATGCCCACAGCGTAAGGTTCTACGGTGGGACTCTGGCGTATCACATGAAGGATGCGTGCGATATCTCTCTACGCATAAGGTCTACTCTTACAGGTAAACCTTACGCGTAAGGTTTTATATCTTTCTCACGCGTAAGATCTCGTGAAGGTCCCTTTCCTCTGGCGTAACTTTTTCTGGCGTAAGATGAGATCCTCTACGTAGAAGCTTACAACTACGGCGTATAAAACACTGCCACGCATAACTTTGTCATTGCTACGCATAAGCACGGATGGACCTTCATTATGAATTGTTACGTGTACAAACTTGTTAATAAACTTATCATATCATCACGAATCCAATAATGTCACTAATAAACTTAATCGTTTGATATGTTGTGAACAATAAGTGATAACATAAACTTTAAAACTTAAAGTTAACTAACTCACGAAACATTTCACGACGTCATTAGACTATTGGACAAACAAGTGACTTAGGACTCGTAACAATCATTATCCTTGTACATTCAATAAGTAGACAATAAGACCTTCGTTGACTAACATTATGTCTTTCGATATGTTGGTACTTTTGGCTAATGTTATTTCGTGATCACGACATGGTTTGAACAAATGAATGTGGATGCATCGTAAGTTCTCTCCATTGCAGATATTCTATCCTATGGCTATCCAATGAAGATAGGAAAGAATAATCTCGTGTTGACTTTGACACCTCAGCTTGCCTGTAGTCTTCGTGTTTAATTGCTATTGATATTCTCGAGGACTCATCCATATCAGAATGCTCACTCACTCACTGCAACTGTTCACGAGATCTATATCCAACAGTTACGGAACACTATGGAAAGGGTCGAAGGATGGGATCACGCGATGATGACTCGAATCACAAGCAAGTCACCATTACACTGCAGGACTTAAGGGCTATTCTCCTAATTCTCGAAGTCGAACCAACCAAACTATATGCTACACTCCTCAAGAGCTCACTCTCCAATTCGTAATTGATATCGGCTATGACGAGGCTACGTGAGTAATCACCAAGCATTCTCACGTAGAGCTTAAGAGTATTCCTCAACCATGGAGAACTCTCTACATGATCATCACCAAGTCTGTTCAGGTCGTGATGATGGCTATGAGCATCCTAAGCTCATGGAGCGCAAATATTTTGGGCATTGGTCAACATGAAACACATCGCTATCGGCTCGATTTGGGATGACATGATGTCATTTCTCAACAAGCTTGGCTCAAAGATTCCTACATCGGATATACTAAATCTGTTGATCCGAGAGCGCTTGGACTTCATCCGATATTCCCAAGAGGCTCAATGACCCCGACAATCACGATATGTTGCCGGAACCTATTCTATCTGCCGAGAATCAAGGAATCGCCTACAAAGAAACAAGGTCTTTGTGTTGCCGTTTCCTTCTAATCAAGATGTCGTCGAGCTCGAAAGCGTATAAAAGGTATCTAGAAGCGAGTTAGACAAGGCAAAGTTGGTCATCTCGATAAAAATCTTCGGAACACTGTAAGGAGAACGAGTAGAGAAGTGCAGAGCAGGCGCAACAAGCATGCAGAAGTCAAAGGAAGGTTCCTAAAGGAATCCTCCTTAAAAGGATTGTTCCTGTAAAGGAAGTCGAACCTATTCCCACACTTGAACGCGCAAAGAAAGCTTGTGGGCGAGAGCTCGAAGATACCGATACTGAGATAAAGAGGTTCATTACTCAGAATCGCAACCAAAGCACACCTCAAGAGGCAAAACCTCCAAGTCCTCCAATTTGTCAGAAAAGGAAGACTCGAGAATTGTACCCTATGATGAGAGCTCAAGAAGAAGAAGAGCAAGCTGGATAAATCATACGGGAAGAAGTTTAAAATCGTCGACACCTTCAAAAGGTGAAGAATTTGCTAAAGATCAAATGGGTGGCCCGGAGGATCAAGTGGCCGCCTACCTTCCGGATCCCGATGCGGTTAATCGACCCGACAGGGATCTGGTACCACCACACTTCCGCAACAACAACGACAGTGGAGGATACTATCGGATATGACTTTGAGGAACCGGAAACCAAGAAGTGCGAGAAAGAAAAGTCTAGAGATGGCGATGATGATTATACAAAGTTTCTTCTAGACATTCCAACACACTCAAAGGAGAAACCTCGATACTCCTAAGGACACGAAGTCTCCTCATGTCTCTCATCATCGGACTCTTCATCTCATTCATCACCACCACCATCAAAGAAATCAACCAAATCATCATCCAAATCGTTGAAGAAACCACCTCGATCTTGGATCTCCCGGACTCATCAAATAATTGTGAAAGGCATCAACAAGTCGGAAAAGAAGGACATGCTCTACAGAAACCTGAATTGGTTTCTTGACAAATCTGATGAGATTAAATGATGAGAAAGACAAGATGCGTAAAGAAAGGGAGTTTGTTTAGAAGTTCATGAAGAATCATCGTAAAGAGGAATTGAACGAAATGATCGAAGGTTACACTAACAAGTACCTTCGTGGATATCGCTCCTAAAGTCCAAAAGGGCGGAGAAGACAAAGAGATCATACCACAAGTTTCTTCTCGACCTTTGTCCCGGTGTGACTAGAGAAATATTTTCCGGACAACTCACCCCTAACATCGCCGCATTGGTTAAACATACAATGGCCAAAGAAGTCGATCTCTCTCGAATAAAGTTAATCGCTAAACTAGTGATGCAAATGTCAAAGCGATCCGAACGCTTACTTTGGATGAAGCTAAATTTTTCAAGGTCTGCTTGCTTTTCAACTCAAATCATCATGCAAAGAGTCACCGATCAACCCAAACGGCCAAGAGATGACGATGATAAGGACAAGGACTTGCATCTAAGCGTCGGAAGCAATACGGTGAATCTGCGTCTATGTCACCCCCTTTCAATCGGACTCCTTCTCAGCGAAGATCTCCTCCTCGCTCTTCAACCGATAAACCTCGTGATGATTCGAGTTACCACCCGGACTCAAAAACCGGTGATCACTTTGAATATACGGGTGGTGATGATGAAGAGGTCCTTGAGCCCCAACAACAACCCACCTCTCCCAAACAAGGATGTAAACCAAGATCATCATCTAAGCCTTCAAAAAGACGAAGACGCTTCATACCGACGCCATATCATGGCTAGATGACGATAAAAGCAAGAATTTGAATGGTTTGCTACACTTGTTAACAACACTCCTACCCCGAAGAAGGTCAATAATTGGTAGACGATAGTACCTTGGAGCATGCAAAGATTTTGCAAGAAAGGTTCCGTGTGAAGAAGATGACAAATCGAATTCAAGCGCATCAAGAATGAAGCATTCCTACTTTTGAAAGACTGTACTCGAAAGTGCCATCGAGGTTGAATATCACCTTGAAAACATTGCTCGAGCCATGTCTAATAACATGGATTGGCTCAACCCGAAGCAAACATCGACTTCACCAAACGGGACAATCCTCCATATTACACCGATCGGTCTCGACCTTTACCTACCATTGGCCAACCCGATCGCGCCTAGATTCCTTTCTTGACATTTCTTCAACAAAGACTTAGATTTTCTTCAACACGGTGGCGATGGTTCAGGAAATACGCTACATCTCGACACTTCCATTCCCTCGCTACCATATACTCGATTGTATAGCCATCGAGGAACGTGCTACCCACATGTTCTCCGACAAAGTGGTAGCGTATGACCAAGATGCAATGTATGGGATTCACCATTGGCCGGAACGCCAAAGAATCTACTACGTAAGTCGCTTGGTCCGTAAGTCTCAACATGCGGTGTTCAAGATTAAAAGTATCGTGGCCATCCAACATGTTGGTCTATCGCTAAATGGGACTACACTTTTCTCAAGAAGATTGTGGTCAAAAAGACAAGACGAAGGGACTATGCATTCTCTGAAGTTGACTTTGAGAATTTGAACATCAACGATATGAAGACATGTACCTTGCCAAAGTTCAAGGTCGCATGAGACAATTTCAAATCAAGTACAACGTGAATTCATCAAGTCATCGCTCATCTTCATCGACGCATAGTCATCAAAGAACGTGTTGAAGATCTTCAACTCTGTCACCGAATCATATCGTAAACGTGTCAACTTCACTCCACCACAGCCTGATCTTCCCGATATCAACCAGTGACTATCAATTAACGCTCATCAAGAAACCGTTTGGTGTCGTTTATCGCAGTTGAACTTCATCGCAATTGCTTGATGGCGTGTAATGAGCTTCACAAATTTGGAGATCATACTCACAAGATGGTTAGGGACGGATTAGCTTATCGATTGAAGGATATACGTGAAAACATTGGGAACCTAAGCGATGGAATTCTCGTGGATCGGAGGAATGTGAAGGATCATCGCCATGATTGATGAAAGGTTGTTCGGCGGATCGCCTCGTAACGTTGGAAAGTTTTGTTGGTGGTCGACCGTAATCAACATCACCGGCCATCAACGCCTGTCGACTCACGAGAACATCAATGTACTTCACGGTACTCCTTGATTTGGTTCTTTCATTAAAAATTTTGGATGTATGATGATATATGATGGCTTGTGTACACATAACGAGTGTACAACCCGTACTGTCAAGAAAGGACCCCGTGGTACGCCTCGCCGCCATAATCCTTATAAAAGGAGTTAAAGCTTTATTTTTGAGTAAAACCTATCAAACCTTTCATTTTTCAAGGTTTTGCTCAAAAACACAAGTACTTCCCAGTATGATTTTCAAAACATCAACCGTTTATATCACTTGTCGAGGGGAGTATTTGAATTAAAACTTTGTTCACAAATTGTTCATAGTGGTCATCTTCCCATAACACTTAAATGGTCATATTTATTGTCAACCGTTCAAAATAACATTTTTATGCCATTTTTGAGGGAGAAAATTGTGTGATAAGAAATATGTTGTGCAAAATGCAAATGAATAGGTGCACTTCGGACTTAACCAACGAATTGACTGTACTAAACTGCTTGTAACTCGAAAAGACTTGTCCTGGGACGGGTAATAATTTCAAGCTAGTTCGCTAGTGATGTAAACGTGTCTCAAGAAAGGACTTGTCTCGAGTAGAATGTACCATTCAAGAAACTCTTGATAGACATGAACTCGACGGTATGACAACCTTCGAGGTTTGTTCACACCTTCAAGGTAGTTATTGGAGCTAGTTGTCACCTAAAAGCGACAATGTAACTCTTTAACTACATAACGTAACCGTGTCTCGGGAATTGTCTATCTCGAGTGGATCAATTCAAAATGTGCGCGCTCTTTCCTCACCGTGCATTTAACCATTAAAACTATTAAGCACATATGGAGGGGAGATTTATGCAAAACCTTATCTCTCACAAAGGTTCAAACATGTTTTCATTTACAAACCATTTGAGAGATTTTCACATCTTGTGGTTTTAATGGCAACATAGGTTAGTCATGGGTTATAAGGTGACTAAGGTTAGAATAACAGTCCCATGATCCGCCAGAGTCGGAGGGATCTACCCAAGGACACTACCATTAGTTAGTGTTAGAAGTCCTTAGGAATGATTGTAAAAGGAGAAAATGAGAATCGGAGAAAGAAGGAGTTGAAGAATCAAAAGAAATGTAAAGTAAAGGGTGAAAAGAAACAGCCCTCCGTATTATTCAACTTAGGGCGCACATCTGGGTTCAATTCATATACTCACGATTGTCACTTAGTGACACCGTATTGAAGATTAAAAGTCGTCATGGACCCGAAGGACGCATGCACTAAACCTTCTTAGCCACTCAAGTTTCTCTCAAAAGAAGCTTGTTTCATTCTCGGGGAACCCACGTAAACTATTGGCTTTCTTAGAGATCATTTGGGTGAAGAAGGAGACCCTCTCCCTAGTCTCCGCTCAGAAAACCAATACGCACTATTGAGTCTAGAGCCACGAGATTCATCAAAAGATCTCTTAAGAACACTTGACATTTCATCACTTGTTGATCAACAAATAAGATCTTCATGATTCAGGTGGTTCATATCGAGTCCTTCTTCGATCTTAGCAACTGTCGAGAACATTTATGAGAGGTTCACTTACGTGATTCTCAATGATTGAATGGAAACTCCCGCCGTGGTCAACATCAAACGACCGACGCAGTGTCACTTCGGTAACTCCCCGGATTACGCGGAGTGTCTCAAACGGTCACACGTCAGAGGTGATGCTTCTGTACCTCGCCGACTCATTCGAATGTAGATGTACTTCGTACATCGCGTTATCTCACTTGTGGGACTCCAGCCAGAACGGCCTTTGTAAGAATTAGAGTTGTGTTTTCACACTATGCCGTTAACACTCAAGTTCAAACTTGTAAGTGCCGGAACCGCTTATTACTAACCGCTTGAAATGTTTTCTTATGGAAGCTCAAGCGGAATGATCGTCGATTCTTCTCATGCTCACGCCAACATCATCACTAATGGAAGTTCTATTCGAATGCAACACAATGTAATGATTCTTCATCAAATCAAAGAATCTACAAAGTCAAAGACTTAAAGAACTTCATCAAGATTGATTTCCAACATAAAAGCGTGTGAGCATGTTGAAGAATGACGTGGAGACACTGGAGCAAAAGCGAGACTCGAGGCGGCACTTGATGCGCATAACAACATACTATCACTTTCACCACAAAGAACAATGATCAAAGAACAAAGTTTAAGATGACGTCAAAGCAAAACCGCTCAAAGAAAACTATCTCTACACTAGGGAGATTGTTCGATTCAAGGCATTTCTTCTCACGAGAAAGAAGAATGTCAAGAGAGCGTCAAAGCTACTATTACATCAACGCCTTCACCGTTTACATTCATATATACTTGAGGAGATTGTTGGAATCACTCCTAAACCAGTATTTCAAGTATTTATATTTCATATGTAATAGGTAGCTTATTATGGCCTTTATGTTTGTTTAAGGTCTAGCTTATAGAAGGCCCATAAGCTTAGCCCAAGCCCATATAAGAAAGGATGGGAACCAGAGTGTTGCCTAGCTTCCTCCTATAAACACTCTTGTAAACCCTCATTTGAGGTTGGTTGTTCAAGTTTTCTTTCTTTCACATATGCCTACGCATAACCGTCTTATTATTTTGTGTGTGTGTTAGATCTTGTTCAATCGCTTATCTCTTTCTATATTACTTGTGTTTGTAAAACTAGTGACCTAACAAACGGATTTATAACGAAAGAGATACGCTATTTTCAAGTTTAGCGGCAAAAACTATATTTTCAGAAAAATGCTTGCAAAAATGAGTTTTAAACCTTATCTAAATGAGTCGATTCACCAAAAATATATTAGTACATACTATCACGACTCCGAGGATATATAGAACGTAGAAAACCGAGCTATATTGACTAAATTACAAGCGTTTTAATTAAGGCTCTTCGTAACTATTATTTTTCACAAATATTAACACTTATATATTTCTATTAGGCCAAAGTGGTCATCGCTAGTGACCATGTTTGGAGTCATTTTTCATATCGATAAAGTACTTTTGAGAAAACGATGTCTTCTAATAAAAGTGAGTTCGCCTATTTTATTTTCCAAAATGTTTAACCGTTTGTCAAACGAAGCTATAACGAATAATTTACGATCACTCAAAATTGGTCATTTTCATAAATTGTCAAGTGTATTATTTTGCGACAAAAAACTATAACTTCATAATAAATCACTATATGACTATCGTAGGATATCATTTCAACGTAAGTACTTGTAAAGTATTTTATAACATGACGAGATGTCACAAACGTATATTTCGACGATAAACTTTATTTTCAAATGCACAAGTGGTATGAATATCATATGAGTTTGCATGCACGACATTGTTTCATTACTTAAATTAGAACATATCATTCATATTAGGTTGCGGATTGTAGGATCGTGAATATTATGTTGTTTGATGATTCGGGTGGTCTAGGACAATGATTAAATAAGAAAGCCATTAGAGATGAAGAGAGTAGAGAGGAGGTTCTTGAAAGAGAGTTGCTTTATAAAAATGAAAGGTTAGATTCAAAAGCCACACCCTTCCAAGGATGGAAGGGTATTTATAGTTACAAAGAATACGCCCTCCCCTATCGGATCGTGGATCGTGCATACAGTGGGTAAAGACCCGTCCTTGCTCCACGGTGTTACACTAAACTATTCTACGCTACAAACTAACTAATTAACTACTAAATAACGTAAATAACGACACGTCTACGAGCTAACATATGCTAGACCATAATTGGGGTGACCGACACTTTAACATGGAATTTTCTAATTCCTAACAATCTCCCCCTAAGGGAGGTCACCCCATGTTTTACATTTCGAATCCTAGCATTCTATTTGTCTTAGCTTGAGCTCGAGACTTCAATTCTTCAAGTTCCGCAATCTTTGTGCTTTAGTAGCGATTCTTCAAAGTCCGATTGATTTGTACTTTTAGTGGAGGTCTTTGAACCGATCCACATCTTTGATGATCTTCGAGCTTTCATTGAGATCATCACCACAAGAAAATCTCGGATCACCCTTTGTTGTGTTGCCATCATGTGATGTTGTGACTTTTGGACCGACATGCTCACACTTTTGGATCATGACATCTTTCCATCGAGTAGCGGAAGCTTTATGGTTCATGATATTTGCGCACAGTAGCGTAAGCATAGTATAAAAATATCGAGCCGTGTTATGTAGATATGCACCAGTCATGATTTCTTCAATTAAGTGTGGATGTTGTGAGCATGCGGCTTTGGATTGACTCCTCAATTTCGATCACCGCAACCGTCCAAATGTACCGCAAACAACAGTTAGCAATAAAACACACGAAAGTGTCTTTGATCACTTTCGTTGAATTGAGGTACACGCCCACGGTTCCCCGTTGATCAAGACAAGTACCGCCGTGATCGTATAATTCAAGAATCTCCTTGATGTGGTTTCGCAATGTTCTAGCCGTTCTCAAACCGAACGTCTCAAAGAAGACAACACGGAGTGAGTGAACCAAATAATTGAGATTCACTGATTGATGAAAATTGATTTGAAAACAATCGCGTATTGCTTAGAAGAAAGAGTTTTGCAATACGACGAAGGTTTTATGAGAAAGATCAATTTTCAATCAGAAATACTTTTTGTATTTGAAAAGAGTACACATTCGATGTGCTAGAGAAAAGAAGAGATTCGCACATCGAACGGTTTTTCCAAAAGTATTTTTTCAATCAGAGATACTTTTTGTGTTTGAAATATGAATACACATTCGATGTGCTAGAGAAAAGAAGATTTGCACATCGAACGGTTTTTCCAAAAGTATTCGTCAATTCCATTCCTGGACCAAGGTTGATTCAAGATTGAATCGCCCCATTGTTTCTATCCAGTTGTCACAAGCTTGATCTTTAGAAAAGATCTCACATGTCACCCACCAAGAGCTTGTTTGATGTTGGCTCTAGAAGGATTTCCATCTTCATCGTGAATACTTTTACATATCACTCGGATGTTCTGGCAATACCACAAGGATAATGCGTAGGACTCTTAATATATTCTTACTTTCCACATTGTGTGAAACAACAAGTCTTCATTAATTTTGTGTCCTAATGAGATATTGTGGATGATCTCTTGGCTCTAGACTCAATTGTGCACATTTGGTTCCTATGCCGGAGACTAGGGAGAGGGTCTCCTTCTTCAATATCAACAATCTCTAAGAGAAAGTCGATAGATTATGTAGGTTCCCGTGAGAATGAAACAAGCCTTTTAAGAGGAACTTGAGTAGCTTGGGAAGTTTAGTGTGCAAGGCATCTTTGGGTCCATGACGTCTTGTCTTCAATACGGTGTTACCTTAGTAACCACCAAGAGCATATGTATTGAACCCGGTTTCGCCCTAAGGTTGAATTATTGGAGGGCTATTTCTTTTCACCCTTTTCACATTCAATTCTTTTTCATTCTTCAACCCCTTCATTGCTTACCGAGACTTCATAACTAGAACCTTGTTGGGTTTATTCCAATTCTAGCTCTATCTCATCCGCACTCTTCCCATATTCTCATTTTCTCCTTTTTCATCATACCTAAGGACTCTACACTATCTAGTGGATTGTCCTCGGTAGATCCCTCCGGCTCGGCGGATCGTGGGAACTAATACCTAACCTAACCATCCTTATAACTCCATGCATAAAGTAAAATGGTCGGTCTTTTGGTACAGTTCATTCTTTCTTGAAACCAATTGAAAAATCATTTGGAAAATCAATCAAGGTACTTGTGATATAAGATCAAAGCATTTTGTACCTTAATAGTTTTGATCATTTAGAAATGCTCCCCTCAACATGTGCATATGATTTTGAAATTGTTTAGCACATGGAGGCAAGAGTTCTTTGAAATAATTTCTTTGATCACAATTTTCATAGAAAAGCCATTTGATTTTCTTGGTAAATTCTCCCCTCAATATGTGCATAGGATATTTGAAATCATTTTATCACATAGAGGAAAGAGTTCATTTGAAGTACATCCACGATCACAAAATCCATTAAGAAACCATTTAAAACTCAATCAAGGTACTTTATGTTAAAACATAAAAGCTTTTGTACCTCGATAGTTTATTTTCTTTTGAAATGCTCCCCCTCAATATGTGCTTCGAGATTCGAAAGCGTTTAGCACATATGAGAGAGCAGCCTGCACAATTGAATCAAAACGATCACCTTTTATCAAATTTCATTATTAAATCACAAATTCTCCCCCGATCAAAAATATCAAACCCTTTGAGATTTTGGATCTCAAGTGATTTAATTAGGTTTAGAAAACATGGGAGAAAATGTGCCTTGTTTAAATACTCATCTTGTTTTTGGATAAATGCTCCCCCTCAACATGTGCATTATGTATATTGAAATCGTTTGGCACATGGAGGCAGGAGTGCCTTTGAAGGACTAAAACCAATTCCATTAAAACAGATTTGAGATTTAAATCACGATCTCTCCCCGATCAAAAATTTCAAACCATTTGAGATTTGTGATCCCAAAAGATTTAAATCATTTAGAAAATTTTGGGAAAGACGTGGCAAGATTTGATTTTGAAAATGATGAGATAAGGACCATTTTAAGACATTAAAGATTGTTAGTGTCGTATGATTGTTTTAAGAGATCTTTAAGTAAAATAAAACAATTTCACAATCAAACAAGAATGTAAAAATTTCATTTTGAAAGATCTTGAGTTTTAAAGAAAATCATACCATGACATAACATTAAATCTTTAGATCACCACATTATAACGTATAAACGGACTTTTTGATGAAATATCGTTTGAAAAAATATTTAATTTGAAATCATGATTGAGTGACTTAAGATTTGACAAAATAAAGTCCGTTGATTTCAAAATTTGAGTCCGATTTATTTTCAAAACAATATTTTTCCATTTTCAAAACAATATTTTTCAAAGTTTTAGAAAATGGTATCATCACTATTATCCCCGCACAAAGATACGTTAGGTGGTTGAGCCGCTTTTGTTGTTGTTGTTGTAAGGCTTGGAAGAAAACCGTCTGCGATGCGGTGAGACTTCGACGTTGCATTTTTATGCCAACTCTCCATAGAGGTCAAATTAAGCTCCGTTTCTTCATTTGATGATGAAGAAAACCATCTCCGATGCAAGTGAGACCTCTTACGTTGCATTTTTCATGCCAACTTTCCATAGAAGTCAAATTAAGCTCCGTTTCTTCATTTGTCAACCCAAGATATAGTTACCCTTTCCTTTCGGCATCCAATCATCTTATTTTGTGGGATCCGGATCGGGAACATTCTTATGAACCATGATATCTGCATACGTTAGTAAACATACAAACAGATATATGGTGGTCGACAACACCCAAACAACAATCGACTAATAAAAGTCAATCCAACATATCAATCAGTTCATATAAGGCATGGGAATAATGTGTTTCATCAAACTATAATCATCTAATCCTAACAATCATATCCTAAATTCCTAGTCCTTCGACATAGGCAAATATCATTTTAATTAAGCACGAGGATAATTAAGAAAGCCCGTTAGATGATATAGATTTGAAAACATTATCCCCTCAATCAATGACTCATTTTTGAAAAGTTTAAAAGCTACTGAAGTCATTGATTGAGTTTTCAATTTATTTCGAAAACTCGAATAAGATTGATTTTCAAGCAACTCATTTACCACCATTTTGAAAACAACAAATATTTTTCTCAAGAATTTTAGACGGAAAACATTTGTGTAGAAACAAAGATCTTTTGACGACATGCTTTCCTTGTTTTGTTTTAGGATAAGTGCACGAAATTTTGAAAAATGGTTTAGCGCAACACTTTCCTTTCTTGAAGAACGGGTTGCTATCGAAATAATAGCAAGCCATAGTTTTAAGCACGGGTTACAATCAAGTAATCGCAAGCCATTTTTGAAGCGCGGGTTACAATCAAATAATCAGTAAGCCATATTTTGAGACATGTTTAGAAAAGAATATTTACACCTCCTGCTCGAACTTCATCTATGGTCCCGTGCCATTATTGAATGACATTTCTAAGACCGTAGATGTTATCGATACCAGAAGACATGTCTTGAGAAAACATATTTTTGGTATTTTTCAAATTTTTCGATTTTTATGGGTTTTGAAGGTTTTATATTTTTCTATTTTCTTTTTGTTGGTTTTATATTTTTGTATTTTGTTTTTGATAAATATTTACAAAGATAGAGTAGATGATATAGTTTAAGAAGATGATGATACGAGTACCGAGATAAGGATATCGAGCAGCCCCGTTGTAGAAGATAGAAGTCATCATCTCTTAAACATTCACCACCAAAGCTTCCGAGGCTCCAGAATAGAAGATAGAACATGAGCCTTTGAGAAAGAGAGACTTTGGCGCTTCCCCAAACCGAAAATCCTTAGATGAGCGATTCAAAGCTTTCTTTCAAGCTTCCATTAGCAGTGCACAAAGAAGCACACCATTATCATCGATCCTGCTGCTCCTTTTAAGAATAATCACCGTGATTCTTCGCTCGAGGTTATATCATCCAATAGAACAACAACAACGTATCATCCCACATTTAAATAATCTTCTCAAATTCCTTTTCCATCAAGTCTCAAGCAATCCATTCCAAAAGGTGTCAAGAGAACAATTCCCCAAGTAGTTGAATTGATGCAATCGGTCTCTTTGTATAATGCTCAAGAACTCTCCCGAATACACATCATGAGGGAATGAAAACACCTCCCATGTTCACATTTTTCTTCCCCGATGATCGTGTATGAAGCTCAAGAACCCAAGTACACCAATACCCAAGAGCTCTCCGAATACACATCATGAGGGAATGAAAACACCTACCCAATGTTCACATTTTTCTTCCCTGATGATCGTGTATGAAGCTCAAGAACCAAGTACACACATTCCCAAAGAAAGAATAACCGATAACATTGAAGAAGCGGGCCGAATCATCGATTATCTCTGCGGATGACAATCTGCGGATGTCAACTCCGAATAAGTGATTATATCTCTCGAATCACCGATTAAGCACTCAAGTGAGACAACCGAGCATCCCCAATGTACACAATCTCTCCCTCATGTTATACATTTATCTCCCCGAATATGTCATACTTGTGTACCTCTTTATCTTCGTAAACTTTCTCTTACATCTCTTCCCCACGTAGTTGGAATAAGAACACTAAACTTGAGCCTTGATGAGATAAACCTTGAGTTTTCTGCGGTTATGACATTCGTCTTCCCGGATATCTTCAATCACTTAGAAGAATTAAGTTCATCAAGTTTACTCGCGTTTAGATATGTGTCTCCTTCCCCTTCTCGGTTTTGATACTTGTAATCAAGCAACAAATAATAAGCCCGTATACTAGAAATTTGTTGAGAAGAACATCATAAGCTCGGATGTATCTGTGAGAATCAACTTGTCAAGAAGAATGAGCAAGTCTAATTGGGATTAAATTTGGCTTTTCAATCTCCCCAATTAGTGCTCTCCCTAAACCGACGAAGATTTTCAAGTGTTCTTCTCCCGGATTAAGAAGAAGTCTTTAGATCATCAAATGCAACTCGCCTTTAGTCTTCTAACATGTAGCGTAAAATGTAGAAATGATCAGACTCGACCTTCTTCAAGATTGTCCGAATGGGGAATAGATAGTTAACATCTTCATCACACCAAAAAGCATCCCAATTAACTTACATCTTGCAAATCCCTTAACTAAAATCCTCCCAATCAAACAAGAATGTAAAGATGTTCATCAAGGAAATTAGCAATCACCCGCAACGAACACACGAAATGGTAACACCAAGCAAACAATCACATCAAACAAGAACAGAAGGTTGTTCGGAATCATCATGTTGATGTGCACGTGAAGCATTAACCGGAAGCACTTTGTCTTTAAACTCATCATCCATGAGAAGATGTCAACCAACGGCTCTTAGAAGAAACTCATGTGAAGATGACCCGATAAGAAGAAGCTCGGTTCTTACATGAGTTTGGAGCCGTTTGACCATTTATTCTCAAATATCAATCAACCATGCAAAAAATTCACACTTCTTCTCCCCCTCAAGAATTGCATACGGAGATGCCATTCTTGATTAAACAAGTGATTATCATCCAAATGTATTCTATTCACACTTCTCCCCGCAAAATTAGCACATGATGTCGCCATCTTCATTATATTGAGCAAGTGGAATAAGAGTAATTATCAGTAGTCCGGTTCACTTGATGACTGAAGCGCATGGAAAAAGCATGAAGCATGTTGATGAGAATGGTCATAAATAAGAAGATTTCTCTTCTTCCGAAGATAATGCGCACTAAAGCGTACACATTTCTTTTCTTTAGAGTACGAGGCTTGAACTGTTGTGTTCAAACGTCATAAGAAGATTTCTCTTCTTAAGAAGATAAAGCGCACTGAAACGTACACTTTTCTTTTCTTTAGAGTACGAGGCTTGAACTGTTGTGTTCAAACGTCATAATCTCTCTTTTCATCATCTCTTGGCAAACTTGTAATCAACCCCATTATCATTCAAGAGGCTCTTTGTCGTGACAATGATGGAGAAAACCCAATATGATGAATTTGACCTCAAGTAAACTAACCCGAACTCGTGACTTAAACTTGCACATATGTAACAAAGAGCGGTGCCGAGACTTCATCCTCCATTGAATCTCTAAGTACTCTATACTCTTCATCCAACCAACCATCAAGTATAAGACGACATCACCTCTTGAAAATCCACAATTGAATGTGACATCGAGCACTACAACGTAACTCCTTAAAGTGATAGTTATTTTGTGGTAGTAAGAGCCCAATTCCCCCAAGTGGTAAAAGAAAAGGTAAAAGTCACCCAACAATAACTAGATTTCCAAGTCTTCGTTTTTGATAATAAGCTCGAACAAGGATCTTGAAGAATCTTCATCCAACCATCCCCGATACCTTCAGATACTAAGTACACTCGCCTGTGATATTTCACTTCAACCTCAAATAAATAATAGTGAATTAACGCCGTTGTCACATCTTCTGGTTAAAAGCTCAAATCTAGCCTCCTTTGACGTTTTAAGTGAACTATGATAATGGTTTTCATCCCGACCATGGTTAAAAGCACATAACCCCGTAAAACCATGTAATAACCAAACCGCCATGACGAATATCCAAACACACATCCAATTCATGAAGTACACCCTTTTATCCCTTCTTCGAAGCAGAAACCGTAGCACCAAGATCGATAAGATCCGAAATACACTTTCCTTTCTCCGTGATGGTTCCATCATCACGGATTTTACAATTCTATGGTTTAAACCGAGAAATAGTTTCTTTCGGGATTTTACAAAACCAAGAATAAACCGTAAGATAGATCCGAAATGCACTTTACAATTACCAGGATGTTTCCATTGTCACGGGATTTTACAAATCTATGATTTAAACCGAGAAATAGATTCTTTCGCGGGATTTTACAAAATCAAGACAAAACCGTAAACAATGTCAGCTTGAATGTTTTATGACAACTTTGGTTTCGGTGAATATCTGTTTTAGGGGAACATGCAGCGGTTCATCAACGATTCATCTCCATCATCAACAATTCTTTACCCATATGTAGACAACTTCACAAACCATACTAAGTCGAGTAGTATACACTACTTTCCCCTGAGGTTGACCGTAAAACAACAAAGTACACGTTTCTCCCCCATGATGGTTTCGAACTTTCGGAAGCATCATTAACGTGTACGACCATTTGCACGAAAAGTTCTTGTCATAAGCAAACATCTTGAAAGATCATGACTGACGTTGAAGATTCTTGAAAGATTTTGCTTAGACTGTGAAGTATCATTGACATTCAGTGGCATCGAATATATCATGAGAATTGTTGATCACATCTCAACCAATCAACCCTTTGGTAAACACATCATTCACGTATTCTGTCGGCAATTGTAGTGACCACATGGTGAAGTAAACCCGATATACCAAACTTGATCATGAAGTAAAATTCCCATTTGTTACTTAAACTTGTACTAATCCTCGTGAAAAAGAAACGGTGTACCCAATGTACAAAACCTCTTGACATATCCTCAACTGCGTGAGACACCGAAGTGATAGTTACGTTGTGGGTTAAGCGAGAAAGAATCACAACCGTAACTAAATATCCAAGTCTTTATCACACTCTATAAATGCCCAAACAAGTCATCTTCGCGGAAGGGTAGAAAGAAAGAAGACGAAATAAGTAAACGCGCCCGGAAAACCTCACTTCAAATCCAAATAAGAAATACCGTACAAACAACCCCGTAGTCAACTTTGTTCAATAACAATTCAAGCCGTGACATAATATTCTTCGTGAAAATGTATAAACCAAAGTATCAAACCTCATAACACAACAAATCTCATCATCATTATCTTATCATTTCTTATTCGGATAATATAAGAATATTTTGGATCGATGAAGTTAATTTAATATTCATGTTTGTGGCCCTTGAGGCTTGATGATACCTTAAAAAAAACATGAAACAAATAAATGAGAGATCCTCTTTGAAAAGTAACTCTTTGAGTGGAATTTAATTTTGGTTTTGCTTCGTTTGGGTTGTTGAGTTGTTGAGTTGTTGAGGCTGTTGGGTTTTGCTTCGTTTGGGTTTTGCTTCGTTTGAGTTGTTGGGTTGCTTCGTTTGAAAAGTAACTCGTGATTTATAATTTGTTGAGGTTGTTGAGTTGTTGAATTTGTTATTTCATTATTGAGATGGTTTGTGATTCGTTGAGGCAATTTGGATATGTGATGGTTTAACAAGCTGAGGTCCAAATACGTCTTTGATATTATGGTCGTAGTGAATGGTCAAACTCTTCATCTTCCTTTATGTCCTAGTTTAGTTAAACCACAGTCATGGGTCTTCTTAACTCGCATTTCCATATCATTAAATTTGTCAACTCGCATTCATTATCTGGCAACCAACTAGCTTCATGACCAACTCGCATCTTGACCCAACTCTTTTGACCCAACTCTTTTGACCCGACTCGCAACAGCAACAACTCGCTCAAAAGCAAGTGCAATTATACCATATGCGAGTTAAGTAACTCGCATTGAAACTGGACCAGAAACCCAACTCGCTTTACAGCCATTGTATCTGGACATTATGACAGCAACTCGCATTGTCCAAAAAGATAACTTGCATTCAATAATGCCAGTTTACAACTCGCTTCTTATTTTTGTATACTCAACTCACATCAGATACATTGTATCTGGACAGATGAGACAACCCGCATAATACATGATCAACTCGCATCCAAGAACAGATCACAACTCGCTTAGATGAACACCAACGTTTCTGACCAGAACTGTAGTATAGAACAATCAACTTATCTGACCAAATTGTTATAACTATTTGAAACCCCAATACAGTTTAGAAACACGTTCAAAACAGGGAAAAGTAACATTAAACCAGTAATAATCAGATCTCAACAAGCATAAAAACTTGTTAAAAACCAAAAACCCAACAGTTATTTACACCTGCTCTAAACAGAAGACTCAAAGTAAGAGTTTTCATCCTAAAACTGCGATTAAACGCCATTCAATCAATCAGATTCAAATGACTTCAAAAACTAGGTTCAAAGGGCCATATCAAATAACAAAGATGCATAACCAACTTCAAAACATGTTTCCAAGCACCATACGTATCAAATCGCATACACGAACCACATCAAAAACCATACAAATCATCAAAACAACACAACCTTGGCTATGGTACCAATTGTAGGATCGTGAATATTAATGTTGTTTGATGATTCGGGTGGTCTAGGACAATGATTAAATAAGAAAGCCATTAGAGATGAAGAGAGTAGAGGAGGTTTCTTGAAGAGAGTTGCTTTATAAAATGAAAGGTTAGATTCAAAAGCACACCCTTCCATGGATGGAAGGGTATTTATAGTTACAATGAATACGCCCTCCCATCGATGTGGATCGTGAATACAGTGGGTAAAGACCCGTCCTTCCTCCACGGTGTTGCACTAAACTAAACTACGCTAATAACTAACTAATAAACTAACAAATAACGTAACTAACGATATGTCTACGAGCTAACTTATGCTAGATAATATTTGGGGTGACCGACTCTTCACTATGGAATTTTCTAATTCCTAACACACTTGAACTTAATTACGAACTTTTGAATGGAACACTTGAACTTAATTACGAACTTTTGAATGGAACCCTTGAACTTAAATCTGAACTTATGACTTGTTTGAACTTATTGAACCGTCGTGCTATGACCTTGACCTAAAGTCTCCCATGATCGAGCATCACTATAAAGTCTCCCATGTTCGAGCATCACTATAAAGTCTCCCTATGTGAACGGAGCAATACTAAGTCTCCCTTATGCAGAGCAAGGCAAATTCTCCATGTTCGGAGTGTTCTTAATTGTATATTATTAGTTGTATGATGTCTTGTTCGCACATTCGCATTGTTAGTCTCCTATTAGTAGGTAGTATGGATAGCGCTATTAGAGGTCGGTCAACCTCTCGCTCACTATGTTACGGAACGCATATTATTTATTCTAGGGCTTTTCACGGCATACATTATTATATACATGGTGCTATCGTGAACTATTATGACAACAGATACTCGACCACTGACACACTATATTTTGTGCAATGGGTTCATGAACACACGTGTTGCAAGTTTTCTATGCATGAACTTGAACCCGAGTGGATTTACAATGCCTTTGCTTTGTGAACTATTATGATAACGTGTACTTGACTTCTAGACATACTACTTTTGGCGGTGGGTTGTGAACACGGGTTGCAAGTTTTGTATGGCGGAACTTGTAATGGCGGTGGATTTACAATGCCTTTGCTTTGTGGACTATTCTAAATGACCAAAACTTTGCCTTTGCTTTGCATGAGCGTTCTTTAAAAGCTTTACTTGTTAAACAAAATCTATGAACTCACTCAACCATTGTGTTGACACTTTTAGCATGTTTTATCTCAGGTATCTAAGGCATTCACTTCATGGCATGCATGTGGACTTATCATAGAGTTGCGATGTCGAAGTGTCTCATATATATTTTATGCACTTAACTATCGTTTGATTGTAACAAACTCATTTTGGTACTTTGGAAATCTATTGGGACCTATGCTTTGTAAACTCTGATTATTTTTACTTAATCAAGCGATATTTTCAAAACGACACTTTAGGTCGCTTGATATAACTCGTAACTTTGATGCTATGACGGTCATCCCCTGTATTCCATTCCGCCGCAAAATGTAATTTGGGGTGTGAGAAATAATAAATCTCGATGCTTCTTAAAATGGACTTGATAAGAGTAAGGTGTCCGCCGAAAGAAAGTAGGTTTTCTTTCCATTTTGTTCCATAAAGTTTCTTCGGCTCTCGGATCATGTGGGCCATAGATATTGATCTTGTAGAATTCTCCATCTATGTTTTTCCATCGCCCTTTCACAATAATAAAATCATCATCGCACCAAATTTCTTCTTTAACGAAGGAGTTTGGATCCCACATAGATATCAAGAACATGATCTACCACAGGCCAAGCTACACGCGTAATCAAAAGATTAATTGCCCCACATGGATTTGAGATGGTATAATTCTAACCTAGTCATCTTGGATTCCTGAGTTCCTAAAAATTGAATGTTGTGTTGAAACAAAGTTCCTTAATCCGCAAATGCTTTCGCCTTTTCCTCGTGCCAAAACTATTAATAGAAGGACATTCATTTATCAACAATGTATACTCCAATACCATTGATCATTTGCTTTAAATATTTACGACATCCTCTTAAATCAAGACCTAATGAACCTCCAACTTCAATAAGTCTCGTCATTTTGTGAATAAGAGATATTCCCTTGATGTCTTTTTTCCAGTATCTTAGCAAAGGAATTGGATCACCTACTAGTGTTTGAATACTCCTTTTTTCATGTGTTCAAAACCTAGTGGACAACTTAAATCGTTTGAGCTAGTTTCCTTAGTAGATTGAGGTTGTGCGGCTTTGGATTCTTCCACATTCACTTTACCTGCTGATTCATAAATGGATTCACTAGTTTCAACTAAGTTCACTTCATTATCCCCTTTTTCTTCATTTAAGTCTTCAATAATTTCCTCCAATTCATCAAATGGATTAACGTCATCAGTTTCAGCAACATTTTCATCAACCTGATCGTCTTCTAATGAGTGGTTATCAAGATGATCATCAATGATACTATTAACTCCATGTTCCTAATTCGTTGACTTGGAAATTAAAATTCTCCCCATGTATTTCAACATGAACTCGTTCCAAAACAAATTGGTGTGATTTGGTAGCGATGTGAACTCTACCAGTACATATGGTTGCCGATTGTTCAACTTAAAAAAACATGAATTTTCCAAACATGCAAGCAACCTTTTTAAATGAGTTTGATCCCCAAGAACACAAAGGAAGTCCGTTGATTTCGCTCCATATCATTCGTTCATCTACCAGTTAGCAGCAATGGATTTTTCAGCCATTATACTCAATTTCACAACATGTGGCCCCTCTAATAGAACCAAAAATAAGTATATGAACGGATGTTGTCAAAAATATCACTCGTTCTTATCGGATGTGAACAAAAAGTGTTGTTGTTGTGGTAACTCCATATCCACCATAAAGAAGAAGCAAAGATGATGTACATATGACGAATCTTCTTTTTGGAAATGTGCCAAGAACTCAACTAAACTCTTCAATGATCCATAGAATCAAACGTAGGCATTGAGCTATCACACCAAACACGAACAAGCCTCCAAATATCCCTAGCAAAATCACATTCTAAAAAGATGTGAAGGTTGGATTCAACATTTCCATTGCAAGATGCACAAGATATCTCCTAGATCTCTATACCACGATTAAAAAGATTGAGCCGATGTAGAAGTCTATCAAGCTTTATTCGCCACATGAAAATGTTCACTTTACGTGGAAGGGCTTTGTCCTAGTGAGTCAAAGAATCCAAAGAAAACATAATGTGGTCGTCTATATATTGAAGGGTGAGGCTGACAGTGAACACTCCATCATTAGCGAGAGACCAAATGCAAGCATCCGAATTAGAGACTATGTCGACTGGGCTGATCTCGTTAAGAAGGTCACGAAGATATGCCAAATTACGAGCACCCAAATTAGTTCTAGACCAATTCCAAGTCCATAGTTGTTGCGAATGTGATCTATAATTAAATCATCTTTATCTTGTTCAAGCCAAAATAATCTATTGTAGCGAAGATAGAACAAAGAATTGTCTATCCATAAATCCTTCCAGAAATGAATTAATGTGCCACACCCCACACGAAATCGAATAGAGTCATTATGAATGATACCATTTGAGTGTAAATAATTAGAAGTGCTACAAATCTTAGCCCATATACCATTTGAATTAATACCATTCTGACCAAAGCCTCCCTCTTTCCCGTGAAATGATTTGATAACTTTAACCCAAAGAGCTTTAGGATTAGAAAATAGCCTCCATAGCCATTTTTGGAGGAGATCAAGGTTAAACAATTTTAGACTCCTGATGTCTAGCCCACCTTTATCTAGAGAAGCTAAAACAATGGGCCATTTTAACCATGCTAACTTTCTAGAGTCTTGAGAACCACCCAAAAGAAAGAAGCGCGACATTTCTCTAATGAATTCAAAACACATTTAGAAGCTTTGAAAATAGAGAAATAATAAATCTTGAGGCTTCTTAAAATGGACTTGATAAGAGTAAGGTGTCCGCCGAAAGAAAGTAGGTTTGCTTTCCATTTTGTTCCAGAAAGTTTATTCGGCTCTCGGATCATGTAGACCATAGATATTGATCATGTAGAATTCTCCATCTATGTTTTTCTATCGCCCTTTCACAATAATAAAATCATCATCGCACCAAATGTCTTCCTTAACGAAGGAGTTTGGATCCCACATAGATATCAAGAACATGATCTACCACGGGCCAAGCTACACGTGTAATCAAAAGAGTAATTGCCCCACATGGATTTGAGATGGTATAATTCTAACCAAGTCATCTTGGATTCCTGAATTCCTAAAAATTGAATGTTGTGTTTGAAACAAAGTTCCTTAATCCGCAAACGCTTTCGCCATTTCCTCGTGCCAAAACTATTAATAGAAAGGACATTCATTTATCAACAATGTATACTCCAATACCATTGATCATTTGCTTTAAATATTTACGACATCCTCTTAAATCAAGACCTAATGAACCTCCAACTTCAATAAGTCTCGTTATTTTGTGAATAAGAGATATACCCTTGATGTCTTTTTTCCAGTATCTTAGCAAAGGAAGTGGAACACCTACTAGTGTTTGAATACTCCTTTTTTCATGTGTTCAAAACCTGGTGGACAACTTAAATCGTTTGAGCTAGTTTCCTTAGTAGATTGAGGTTGTGCGGCTTTGGATTCTTCCACATTCACTTTACCTGCTGATTCATAAATGGATTCACTAGTTTCAACTAAGTTCACTTCATTGTCCCCTTTTTCTTCGTTTAAGTCTTTAATAATTTCCTCCAATTCATCTACTGGATTAACGTCATCAGTTTCAGCAACATTTTCATCAACCTGATCGTCTTCTGATGAGTGGTTATCAAGATAATCATCAATGATACTATTAACTCCATGTTTCTAATTCGTGGACTTGGACATTAAAATTCTCCCCATGTATTTCAACATGAACTCTTTCCAAAACAAATTGGTGTGATTTGGTAGCGATGTGAACTCTACCAGTACATAAGGTTGTCGATTGTTCAACTTCAAAAAACATGAATTTTCCAAACATGCAAGCAACCTTTTTAAATGAGTTTGATCCCCAAGAACACAAAGGAAGGCCGCTGATTTCGATCCATATCATTCGTTCATCTACCTTAAATGAGTGTGAAACTGATTTAAAAGTATATGATAATCTTTTCATACTTTTGTTGGCTTGGAATGCCATACATGATGAAGCCGTAGGGAATTTAATCCAGATCCATAGGCCACCAACATGGTGGATTTTTAAGTCTACAAAGCCCTCGTTCCTACATATCTTATGCATGTTACTCATGGAATCCACTTCTTTTAATTTGACCAACAATACCCTAGATGAATCATCAATGCTTATGTGATCTTGGTCTTTGAGATAAATGGACCTAGTTTTGGCTGAAGAGAGTAAGTCGCCATGTGAATTGGAACTACCATGAACAAAAGATACGAATGATGGTTTTCCATAAGGCATGATGGTGTTTTTGGGGGTGGTGTTTTTGGGTGTGGTGATTTTAGGTTTAAGATTTTCTTCTCCCAAATTCGTTTTATGATCGTCATTAAAGTTATTGTTCAAGATAGGTCTAGTTGAATTCGGTCTTTGGGTTTTGGCAATAGCGATGTACAAATGGAAACTCCCAATCCAAATATTTGATAAATACCTAACGAAACCAATTGCATCTTTCACTCCCACGAAACAAATAGAACCAAAATGTTTACCTCCTTTTGGTCGTTTGTTTGTAATGAAATTGTCTATTAGGCAGTTGTGTGACATGAAGGTGTTCCATAGTTCTTTTGCGTTGATTGATTTTGGGAAATTAGTAACATAGAAAGAAGAAGCCACCTTTACCAAATCCTTGTAAAACGGGTTGTTGATGGGTTTAGGAGTTTGATCTTTATTTTTTCGAAAAGTCTAGGTCTATCCGTTAAAGTGGGTGTTGTATGATGATTTTCCCATCATCAATTCCCCACCCCCTTTGTGAAATCAATGAAGAAATTCAGAGATCCGAGATTTCAGGAGAACGACGATTAGGGTTTTTGGGGAGTTTTGTTAAGATAATGATAAGTATTTGTGATGATTCTCAATTAGGAATCAAGAGATTTTGGTGATGATGTTTCTTGGTAAATTAGCTATGGAGCCAAGCTAAGTAAATAGGTTATAATATGGTGTTACATTCATTTTGTCCTATTATGTGTTATGTGAATTGTTGTGTTAAGCATATAAAAGGCATTGGTTTAGTATGCTTGGACTAAGTAGAATTAGGCTAGTTGTTCATAACTAGCTATGGATGTGATTAGCCTAGTTGCTATATTAGCTAAGGCATGTTATGTTATGTTGATATTGGATGATGTTGGTTAAGGTGCTTATATGCAAGTGAAAGTGTGGAATACCTTTGGACTAGTAATTAAAGTGCATGATGCTAGTACGTTAAATAATGTATAATGACATATTCATATATCTTTACTTACTAAGCGTAAAGCTTATGTTTTAGTTGTTGACCATTTTGTAGGTTGCGCGGATGAATTAAGGTCATGAGCTAGGCCCTAAGTTGTGAAGCATAGATGGAAGTACTTGTCGTTATCATTAGGCAAGTAGTGACAGATAACAATGCTACGAAAACGAGTTAAACCCCCATAAGTCATCAAGTTGTGTTCTTTTGAAAAGTAAAGTTTTGTTGAATGTCTTATGTATTCTTAAAGTAATGTTTCAGATTTTATGTTATGTTAAGGGTTATGTGCAAATTATGTTTGATGTATATTAAATGGGTGTTTGGCATAACACAAGTACATTCGTAAAGATAGCTTCCGCGTGTCGTTGAGGTCAAATATATACATAACTATAAAATATAAGTGATATGAAGTAACCCAAGGCCTTTGGTTTAGTGGTACGTGAGTTCCCACCAACCTAGAGATTGTTGGTTCAAGTCTCGCAGGAGTCATTTGTGAGATAGGTGGTATAAGTGTGAACGAAATTGTCGTTCTAAAAATTAAAAAAAAATGATATGTAGTATATCTGGAAAGTTTCATGATTTGTTGAGTCCTCTGGATATGTTTTCCGGAAAATGAAATGACATAGATGGAAATGGGACAGACAGACCCATGACTCCTAAAAGGGAGTCGTCCATCAAATTTTCATATTTGGTCATCTTCAAAAAAATCAATGTAAATCAACCATTTATCTGCAGCTTTCTATAAAAATTAAAAAAAATGATATGAAGTATATCTGAAAAGTTTCATGATTTGTTGAGTCCTCTAGATATGTTTTCCAGAAAATGAAATGGCAAAGATGGAAATAGAACAGACAGGCCCATTATTCCTAAAAGGGAGTCGCCCCCTTTTAGGGAGCCGTCCATCAAATTTTCAGATTTGGTCATCTTCGAAAAAATCATAGTAAATTAACCGTTTATCAGATTTCGATGAGGTTAGAACCAATCTTAAAGTTCTTCGAGTTTACTTTCAAATGAAATTGGTCTTACGTTCCAATTCAAATTCTAAGTGGGTCAAATAAGCAAAATGATACAGACTGTCCAGAATTTTGAGTTTTGTTTAGTACAAAAGAAAATTTTTATCGAGTCTGGAATGGCGCGTTTCAATATCCAACCAAATTTTTTCGGCAGGTGGACCATACGGTGTTGGCATAAAGCATGGTTGATCAAGAATCAAGAACGCTTATCAAACTGTTAACAAAGGACACAATGTAGATGAACATATCTATTTGATTAATATTTTAAGAATGAGAACTAGATATAGGTGATTCGTGCTCTTATGTAGTGAATGGCTAGGTTATATATATTGCGTGCCAATTCAATAAGGTTTTACCTTATTGATAACAATAGGTCTAAATACAACGTGCAACATGTAGCAACTCAATTATGTCCGCTAGCTAGTTTCGTTGCCAAAGAGTCATGTTTTGGTCCAACTTAAACAAGTCAATAGAGTGCAGCAACAGTATACGCACTTACGAAATGACATATAATTTAACAATTAAAAAAAATCAGTGAAACAAAATTAGCACTACACTGAACGAATTACTATATTCGATAAGTCAAAAGTTCAATATAGATCTCAAATTTCTATGATCCGATGAGCCAATCATGCCTATTCGTTTTTCTAACGCAAAAAAAAAAAAAAAACTTGACCTTTTAAAAAATTAAATATCACAATGACCGTTAATCGTTCTGAAAAAAAAATTATACCATCGTGATGAGATTAAATTATCTCTCTATAGATATTCACTTCTATACATTTTTAACGATTTATTTTTCAAAATTTCGGCACAGAAAAATCGTATATGATTTGTGAAAATCATATGTGATTCGATTTTTACAAATCATATATGATTTTTGCAAATCATATGTGATTTGTAAAAATCATATGTGATTTGTAAAAATCATATATGATTTGTAAAACTCATATATGATTTGATTTTTACAAATCACATGTGATTTTTGAAAATCATATATGATTTTTCTAGGCGAAATTTTTGAAAAAAAAATTGTCGAAAATATAAAGTGCATATCTATAGAAAGATAATTTAATTTCGTCATGCATACAGTGTATTTTTGTGGTTTGAAGATTCACGTTTGCGAGATATGTTTTTAAAAAATGGTGAAAATTATCTTTTATTAATTACGATAAAAAAGATACAAGATTGATTTATTGGATCTATGGCGAATACGAGATCTATATCGATCTCAACTCTAAAATCTTAAGTTTGAGTGTTTTAGCGGATTTAATTTCAATACGGGTACGTACATTTCGAGCTAATAACCTTTTAAGGACTATATTTGTCGAGAATGGCGATTACGTGTGTGACTAAAAATAACTCTTTAGGCATTAATGTGACGTTTTTGTCTTTCTTTAAGATTATGACCATTTTACCCTTCTGAATTTTTTGAAATACTTTTTTTGAAATTTGTTTTCCAAAATTTTTTTGAATATATTTTGAAGCACATTTTTTCTAATTTTTTCAAATACTTTTTTCAATTTTTGTTTCAAATGTGTTTGAATTTTTTTTTGTAATATTTTGTAATAAAAAATCCATAAAAATTCACTTGTGACAAAAAAATCAAAGTGAATAAAAAGCAATTGAAAACGTATAAAAGCAGATAAAGCGTATAAAAAATTCGAATTTTTTTCAAATTCTTCTTTTTGAATTTTTTGAAATAATTTTTTTAGAATTCTTTTTGTGACATGCGATTTTATTTTTATTTTTAGATTAAAATTTTTCGAATTTTATTTTCTACTTTTTTTTTTTTTTTTTTTTTTCAATTTTTTTGAAATAATTTTTTTTTGTGACATGCGATTTTTTATTTTTATTTTTAGATTAAAAGAATTTACAAATTTTTTTTGAAATTCTTTTTTTTAAATATTTTTCGAATGGTAAAATGGTGCATATCTTAAAGAAAGACAAAATGTCAGCATTAATGTCAAAGAGTTATTTTTTAGTTCATTACTGAAAATTGTCAATCTTGACAATAGTGATCTTTAATAAGTTATCAGCCTTACATTTTCTATACACTCCCTTGTCAAAGTTGCAAACATGTCAAAAATGCGCCTCTACGAAATTTAATGTTGTTCCTTTTTGTTGACAAAAGTTTTCTTAATCACTTTTAGAACAAGAAAGCTGAAAAAAAAAAAAAAAAAAAAAAAAAACATGTGTTCATGAATAACGATAGCAAACTACCTTTAATACAGCCACGTTTTGACAATATTCTTGAAGCCGCAAAACTACACACGCATTTACCAACTTTGAAAGAGCTGGTAATGAAAATGACTAGAACGATGTTGAAATTTGTGATTTAAAGACTGAGCATAACTACTATAACATCTAAGTTAGTCTATTTGCAATAAATAAGTACACATATTAGAGATTAAAAAATAATTCAGTCTATTTATCTTTGTAGCAGGTTTGACTAGTTTGGGATCTTCCAAAGACAATTCAACTGTCCAAGATAGAAACAGTTGAACGACAACCCTTTTCTATTCGTGTACAAAATAAATATTTTTTGAAAACTTCATGTTATCGTAAAATATATCATCACCTCACCTTCAGTTTCATATAAAACCATTATTTCAAATTCGTTGATCATTCTCTCTTGCCTAAATTACAAAAAGTAAGTTGTTATCAACAATCATAAGCATGCCATATCTTACTTTTTATATTTATAATCTTGGTGTACCTATTCATAAAACTTGTACTCCTATTATTAACAGATATTACCTTGTATGATAATCTACCATGCATCTAATTTATAATACTAAATCTCATATTGTAAAGCAGACTAAACTAATCTCAAGGAAATTAATATATAGATTTTTTTACTGGCATGTTATAGCATTGTGAAAAATGTGTTTTTAATTTGCGGGTAGTTTAAAGTGCATGTTATAGCATAGTAGTATGATATACTCATCTTCAATGCTATGAAGTTTATAGTATTTTGATGTCATCTTTATATAAAGGGTTTGTCTAACTTATGTCTTAGGGGCACAAGTTAATCACATCAAAAGAATTTAAGGATTCACAAAAAAATATTTAGGGCCCGTTTGGTTTCTTGGAGTTTTAGGATTCGGATTTGAATATGGATTTGATTTAAAATTTGGATTTGGAGAGATAAAAAAATATAATATGTAATTAAAAAAATAATATTTTAAAAGTGAGTTAATTAAATATAATAAAAATTAATGATAGTGTTTTTTATTAATTTATTGAAAATGTTATGAGAGAGTAAATAAAGGTGGACGGGGCATGGATTTGCCAAACGACATTATATTAGTATGGAATCATATTTTGCTAGCATGGCCCACATAACTCCATTTATATTTGTACCAAACAATTGTTATTGGGTTTGAAAGGATTCCTTGAATCCAAAAGTACCCAACCAAACGGGCCCTTAGACACTCACACAAAAGTATAGAGTTTTTTTTCGTGAGTTCTGAGACCTTTTAATGTGCTTAATTTGTGCCCCTAAAGCACAAGTTAAAGAAAATCCTTATATAAATTACAAATCATATAATTTGCTTCTTTAATGATAATATGATATACACTTTATATAGCTCATAAACATCTCTAGTAACCGATTTAACTTTATAGTTTCTCTCTATTTAGTTATACACATAAACTAGTATATTGACAACTCTAAACTTGATTCGTGAAAGTTTATGTACACGGACTCCACGTATGCTCCATGTCACCATGGACATGCTCCATAAACATCCTTTGGAGATTGCTCTTAATTCGTGATAATAATGACACTTTAATCCTAATAGGGTTTTTTTTGGGTAAAGGGTTTCTACCCGGTGAATATATTCCTAATAGGTTTGATGGCATCTCTTACATAATAAAAGATTTACAAAAGATAGAAAAGAATGTTTAAGCAGTTGAAATTAGACAAATAGCAGTGCTCAGTTTTATCGCATATGTTTTTTGTTATGGTTACGGTCACCTTACTACTTGTTTATGGACTGTCTAGAGTCTTAAAGAGAAAAAGATGAATTGACGTTGATATGACAGGTTAACCACACAAAAATTGTGATCACCATTAACATCAGTCTTACACGAGTCTTAAATCAAAGATAAAAAATGGATATGGATTAAATTTAATAAATAAATTAATTAATTAATTTAAAAAAAAAAAAACTGTATTTTTTATAACAGTGTTTAAATTACTTTGATGTTTAAATATATCAATATGGGTTAAAAAGTTATTAGAAAATAAGTATCAGCTTCTTCTAGATAAACCATTTTCCACTGTAGGTTGTAAAAACTAACCATGTTCCTTTAGCCCTTTTTTTCTTCCAATAAATTGAAATAGTCCGCGTATTCGAAACTCAAACTACCCATCTAGGCATGACAAAGTCAGAATGAGGCTCAAAAAGCGATTAGGACCAAAATGGGTCTAAACACACCTAAAACCAAGATTGGTAACAGAGCAAAACCACAGGACCACATTTACAATCCGGAGCAGGTTGAAGCTCAAGAATAAAAAAAGGGTTAGGACTGAGACCAACTTGGATTAGTTTAGAGATCTAGCATTGCCCACATATATGTAAAAATTCTAAGAAAGTACACTGATACCCTACCGAGCCTCAAAGCTCTATCATAACATTTCACAAGACACTGAAATAATATCAACACTCACTTGGAAGAACATTATAAAAATGATAGACTTCTTCATCATCTATGACTCCAACCTCAGTGTCACAAACTGAGCAACCAACCGGAGTATATGACTCACCGTCGGCTGAACCGGTCCCTCTTTTAGATCTTTTCCTTTTCAAACTTCCTTTGTCTGATACTTCCCCTTTCTTGATCTTGCAGTTCACCACAAAGATTGCTCTGTATTGGGTCACGTATTTTTCATGCCTGACAACAAAACCCACGTTTAGTATCAACATAACATATTTGAAAATAGAGTGAGAGCCATTGAAACCAACATGATACTTGAAATAGCAAGCACAATACTCTTAGAGGCAAAATATGACAGAGAAGATATGCATTATTGTTTCATTATTTTTGCGTACTAGAGTCTTCGATTTAGTAGAATATAACTACCATTGCAGCTTTCTATAAACTGACCTACAAGTCATGGTAACTTAGAAATGCCACATTCAACACAAACTAGGCCCTGAATTTTAAATGTTATACGATTTCAGTAGTAATTAGCACTATGTAACTTACACATTAAATTCCATCAAGTAAATAATATGGTATGTCTGATGAAGGGCGTCTTGTATGACTCATGCATGAGGACGTAAATTTAAGGTTTAGTTCCAAACAGAAATCCTTTATTTCAGTAATTGAATAAGTAAATCTAGTTAAAGAGTATAATGATGATGTCCTAAAAGGACTACAAGTTGGAAAACCATAAGCTTATCAGTTGTGTATTTCCAGCATGAACAGGTTTCTTATCTGATTGCCATTTACCCCCAGTTAAACGTCAAGCAAATTTGTGCTAGATCACCTCAATAGCAGCAGGAATCGCCAGCTGCTCTGGTTAACAGAAGTATAAAGTAGAAAAGGTGGCCATTTCGACACATTTATATCTGAATGGTAGTAAATTATCCTAACGGGTCAAATCAGTGGAACAGAATTATTTAGGAAGTAGGAAAACAGGTTGAATGGGTCAAACAGGTTTAAAGATTTCCATAGTGGTCTCATTAGTCCGCAAGCTAGGTGTTTCGAACAAAATCTACCCACAGAGCAACTAGAGGAACAATCACAATAAATTCAGACCCTTAAGATTGTTTTCATGGACGAAAATAGATCATACAGGCTACTAGAAAAGAAATGAGCATAGTTTTTCCCTTGTGATTATCACCTATTTTCACAATTTGTTTGTAATTTTGTAATGTAAGTGTTAACAAGGTGCAAAACATTCATGAACTTGACCAACGTACCTTTGACACTCTAGGCATAGGGTTGTAAAACAAGCAGGACAGCTAAGCACAGCATCAGAATATTGACCTTTCCTTTTCTTCTGAATCCACGATTGGTCCTTATCGTCAAGATTTGGGTCATAGAACTCGGGCTTGACAGAATAGTCAATTACGTCATCATCTGAAACTGATTGTACACATAGTATCAGCAATACAAGTCTACACTACATCACTACTTTACATCTTTTTGCGATAAATTAACTTGAATGAAAAGCATCTCTAGTCAACTATCAAATGCATTTGTGAGTTTCATTCACCAAGCGTATCGGTATATATTACCTTCACGATTCAGATATGAATACTATGAAAACGGATAGACTACCGACAGAGTTCATATTACCATCAACATGACCAAGTAAGATTTCAGAGGCCAGAATACAAAATTAGAATTGTGGTTAAAATAATGAAAATTGCCCATATTCAAACAGGAATAACTTTAATATGTAATTAGCTTAATACATGGTATTTGAATTAAGCACTCGCTGTGTGGCCCGTGTCACCTAGTCTAATTAACTTGCAAGTTGCAACCAATCCTGTCTACCATGAGCACACAAAACATGATGAATTCACTACTAAGGCGGCATGGCATGTCAGCACCTTAAAAATCTTTGTTCGCAAATTAATTGTTGTAAATGTACGGGGGTTGTCGAAAAGATATATGTAGTCCAGTAAAAGCAAGCAGATTTCATGCAACAAACCAATTCGGAAAAATATGTCTTTACCGTCAATATTTACAATCATTTTGTTTTGCTTAAATAGGGTATATGAGTTGTTCAATAGGTTCATACGAATATTAAGTATATACAGATAACTTACCAACTGCTTCCTCGGCATTTTGATCTTGATTATTGTCTTTTTCTTCACTATCCATAGCTTCATTTGTACGTTCATCCTCCTTGTGTTGCGACATCTGCAATGAAATCGAGTTTTATTAACCACGTCCTAAAGGCTTAACAGAGTTAAACATAACAATCCAATAACTCCAGTCCCAATGGTTGACACGTAGCGTATTATGCAATACTGTATAAGTAAGTTACTACTTCACTAATTCATCGTATTCATCGATAACATATACTATGTTAAAAAGTGAACCGCTACAATATCATTTCAATAATAGTACTTTTTAAGAGATGAACATCACAATATGTAGCAGAACGAAGCAATATTATCCCAATTTTGAAAGGCACCTCAAATACGAAAATTGCAATAACGATAGAGCAAATAAAGCAACTTCTAATACTAAAAAGTAAAAACAAAAGGCGTCGTTACCAAATCGCCACTACAGTACCACTACGATACTTCATTTTGGCCTGAAAAATGAAATCTTACGCTCTATGTATCCAATTTAATTATCCGGAGTATTCGCTTAAACGCAGTATAAACAAAAACAATTACTAATTCACTTTATCCCACTTTTATCTCCTAATACTATTTTTCGACTCTCCGTAAAAATATCGCAAAACTTCTAAAACAAACGAAACACTTGTATCTTATTCAAAGTTTAAAGAAAGCATAAATTAATTAGTTAACATTAAAACTGTCATTCTGCAAAAAGCAAGAAAGAGATAAAAATCAAATATTTATAATCATTTAAATCAAAACAATAAAATAACTTAAATTTAAAGAGTAAGAGTAGTGGAGAATTACTGCGGTGATGGCTGATATGGAGAGTTATGACAAAGGCCGTAGCTAGGGTTTTGATGATTTAGCAAAGCATGTGATTTGCACGTGATATGCTGCTTCTGAAACCCTCTTTGTAAAAGTGGGAAGATTTGGGGGAAATTTGTTACTTTATGCACCCAGAACATCCGTTTTATTGTCAAATACCATCTTAACTCTGTATTTCAAAACGAATTAATTTGCGCACTCATATTTTTTTATTGAAACACCCTATTCTGTGTATTACATAATTGTATAATGTTATAGTGTGCTTTGACTGCATGCACAATTGAGTGTCTCAATCAAAATAAAAGTATGCAAATCACCTACCATTTCAAAACTGTCATATTTCTTAATGTTAAAGAAATGACAGCTTTAATTTGGTTAATCATGTTAACCCCGATCCGAGTTTACATACCTTATAATCGAAAAAATCCTTAATCCCTGAGTAGTTAAGAATTTGAAACTAGAGTGGCCCAATTTTGGTTTGGGACAAGTTGTGATATTCAAGTATGAGTTAAAAAAAAGATTATTGGTCGTTGTCGGGTTTGTTAGATGTGCATTTTATAAAGTTTTCATCCAGCTTATTTCGAGTAATTCACTGATGTCATATCTACACACTTAGCCGAGAGGTCTGTTTGCTTCACTAGAATTGAAGTCGTGAGTAAAGTGGGTTAAATGAGAACAAACTACACTAAAGGCATCCTTAATGCATTGTACTCAAAAGAGTTTAATACATTGTCATCTCACCATTTTACTTTCATTTACAAAACACTCATAATGCAATAAACCTCTGCCCTTACATGATTTAATGAATTTCCACATAATCTATTCATTTTTAAATATGCGATAATATATAAAAAATACATTAGTTTTAAATATGTAAAAATACAAAAGTTATTATAAATTTAAAAGTAACACTAAAACTATATAAAATAATTTAAATACTACGAATACATAACATTTAGATTATAAAATATCTAAATTAAATGACATTATTTTCATAAAAAGAAGATCTTATCTTTTAGTGTATGAGTTTATCCAAATTAAAAAATAGATTTTATATGATGTCCTAAATTCTTTGTTAGAAATGGAAGCCTTTTTTATTAATTGTTTGGATAGTTTGAGACACTTTATTTTGCATACTCAAAAATCCTTGCATATTAAGGGATAAATCCTCACCTTTCATCTATTTTGATCTAATGGTGATGATTAACCTAAGATTTAATATGTCTAAACCTAAGTCCATGTTTTTTTATTATTTTTTTCTTTTCTTTTTATCTTTATTATTTATTTTATCATTATTTGTGATTTTTATAATCATTTTTTTTTTCAATTTCACGTTTTTTTTTTCCTTTTTTTTTTTTTTCTTTTTTTTGGTAATTTTCATACGTTTTGTCCGCTTTTTCCGCTTTTATACGTTTTCGTGCTGTTTTCATCGCTTTCTTACATTTTCGTCCGCTTTCATTACGTTTTCGTCCGCTTTCATTACGTTTTCATCCGCTTTCACGTTTTACGTTTCTACGTTTCGTCCGTTTCGCTGCCTTTCTTCGTCGTTTTCATATGTTTTAGTCTTATTCACGTTTTACGTCGTTTTCGTCGGTCTTGTTACGTTTTCGTCTGCATTTCTTACGTTTTATCCGTTTTTATGTTTTTGTCCGTTTCATACTTTTTCGTCCGCTCACACACGTTTTCATCCGTTTCTTACGTTTCACCCGTTTTCATTCGCTTTCTTACGTTTCGTCCGTTTTCATACGTTTTAATACCTTTCTTACATTTTCGTCCGTTTCATACGTTTTTGTCATTGCTTTACGTTTCGTTCGTTTCTTACTTTTTCATATGTTTTCTTACGTTTCTTTTGTTTTCACGTTTTATCCGTTTCTTACGTTTCGTCCTTTTTTCATACGTTTCATCCTTTTCTTACGTTTTGTCCGCTTTATACGTTTATGTTTTCTTACGTTTCGTCCATTTTCCTATGTTTTCATTCGTTTTTACGCTTCATACATTTTGCCCGTTTTCTTACGTTTTTGTCCGTTTTCATACCCTTTTGTCTGTTTCCTTACGTTTTCGTCCATTTTAATACGTTTTCGTCTGTTTTCTTACGTTATTGTCCGTTTTCTAACGTCTTCAACGGTTTCCTAGGTTTATATACGCTTTCGTCCATTTTTTACGTTTTCGTCCATTTTGAGACGCTTTCGTCTGTTTTCAGACGTTTTCGTCAGTTTTCATACGTTTTCGTCCATTTTCATGCATTTTTATATGTTTTCGTCCGTTTTCAGACGATTTTTTCCGTTTTCATGCGTACACGCTTTTCATTCGTTTTTATCCGTTTTCATATGTTTTCATCCGTTTTTTGCAGTTTTTTTTATACGTTTTCGTCTATTTTCCTACATTTTTATGCTTATTATTAAACTTTATTATATTATATGTCTAATATCAATTGTGATATTTTATTAAGAAAAAGTTAATGTCTAATATCTTTCATAAAAAACAAGTATGTTTTTAAACCTTTAATATCACCCGAGATATTTCATCGCTTCTATATATTTTATATATTATCACCTATGTGTTTTCTAATATTTTTATAATTTTCAGTTACAAGATAGATTTTGTGTCTTTCATCGCAATTGACAAGCGCATATTTTTTTAATGCAACCAATGTTATCTATCATTTGTAATATTACACTCTTAGTATAAATAAAAGGATTAAAGTCTATTTAGGTGAATTCTTTTTTTGTTCAAAAAAAATGCTAATTTAATGCAACACTTGTTGATTTTGAGAATATGTTAAGTCTTTATTTTCATAGCTTGCTTCCTTTTTATTCATTTTGATATTTTTAAGTGACACTTATTTATCTCTTGTGATATAACATTGTAAGAAAGATGAAGAGTATTATACTCTTCATCATGTATAAGTTATTAGTTGTGATACTCAACTAAGAATGTGAAATATTAAATTCATACCAAATGTGATAAGAATTTTGTATTTTACCAAGTATATATGAGAGAAATGATAATAAACATCACTTATTATATTACTGTGATTATTCTGTTCATTTTTCTTATTTGTGTTTTAGAAAATATTTAGGAAGATTTTTGTGTTTTATGATAATATGAAATATTAGAAAAGGTGTTTAACTGAAAACAAGAGATGTTATGAAACTTTTGTTAGACTTGTGGTGAATTTTTCTATTTAATGGATACATTGTGCATGTTTCGATAGGTTTTATAGCGGGATTTAAAAATATATATGGTTGAATCGAAAAGTAAAAAAGCTATGGTTGAAGAAAGCACACATCTTTATAGACAAACCGAGTAGCTCAAACACCGCGATATCACACATGATATCACGGTGATATCACATGATATCGCGGTGATATCACGGTGATATCACGGTGATATCACATGATATCATGATATCACGTGATATCGCGGTGATATCACAGCGATATAAACTATGATATCACACATGATATCACGTATATCATACGATATCACGGTGTTATCACGTGTGATATCACAAGTGAGGTGATATCACCGCGATATCACGGTGTTCGAGCTTCCTCGGTTTTTATAAAGATGTGTGCTATCTTCAACCATAGCTTATTTAGTTTGTTGATTCAACCATAGATATTTTCAAACCGCTATAAACCCATCGAAACATGCACAATGTATCCATTAAATAAAAATCAACCACAAGTCTAACAAAAGTATCATAACATCTCTTGTTTTCGGTTGAACAACTTTTCTAATATTTCATAATATCATAAAACACAAAATCTTCCTAAATATTTTCAAAACACAACCATCACATTCTTAGTTGAGTATCACAACCGATAACACATACATGATGAAGAATGTAATACTTTTCATCTTCCTTACAATGTTATATCACAAGAGATAAATAAATGTTACTTACAAATATCAAAATGAAAACGTATGAAAACGGACAAAAACATATAAAATCGAATGAAAAGCGTATAAAAACGTATGAAAACGGATAAAAACGTCTTAAAACGGACAAAAACGTCTGAAAACGGACAAAAATGTATAAAACGATGAAACGGACGAAAACGATAAAAGCGGCGGCGTCTAAAACATAAGAAAACGTCTAACAATGGACGAAACGAAAACGTAAAAAAACGGATGACAACGTATGAAAACGTCGAAAACGAATAAAAACGGACGAAAATACATGAAAACGTAAAATATCTGACGAAACGTCTAAAACGGACGAAAATACATGAAAAGCTAAAAAGCAGACAAAAACGATGAAAATGGATGAAATGGCGTAAAACGAAGAAAACGGACAAAACGTAAGAGAACAACCGAAATGTATGAAAGCGTAAAACACGTATGAAAATGGACGAAAATGAAAGAAGACGGATGAAAACGTATGAAAGCGAATAAAAACGTAAGAAAATGGACGAAACCGTAAGAAAATAGAGAATAAAATGTATGAAACGGATGTAAACGGCGAAACGTAAAAAATGACTAAAACGTATGAAACGGACGAAAACGTATAAAACGTAAGAAAATGTCAAAATGGACGAAAACGTCTAAAATGGACGAAAACGTATGAAAGCGGACAAAACGTCAAAGCGATTTAAAACGTATATAAACGTATGAAAACGTGCGAAAACGCCGCGTCGAACGGATGTAAACGTAAAACGGATGAAATGCATTTAAAACGTTGAAATTAGACGAAAACGTAAAAATGGACGAAACATATGAACACGGACGAAAACGTATAAAACGTATGAAATACGGATGAAAACGTATGAAAGCGAAAAAAAAACTTAGAATAAAAAAAATTGAATTTAAAATTAAAAAAGAATAATAAAAAAAACGTGAAAAAAATAATAATAAAATTATGAATTTCAAATAAAAAGTGAATTAAAAAAATAATTAAAAAAAAAAGACTTGTATTTAAAATTAAAAAAGAATTTAAAAAAAAAAAAAAAAAAAAAAAAAAAAAAAAAAAAAAAAATTAATAATTAAGAAAAAGACAAAGAAAAGGAGAAAAAAACACTGACTTGTGCTTTTTATTAAATCTTGGGTTTATCCTCACTATTAGATCAAACTAGATGGATGGAGGATTTGTCTTCTGGTAAACACCAAAATAAGAGTAAGCATTTGAAAATTCCTCTAATTTATAGATTTTAGATATGAACATCTCTTTTTTAAATGAAAAAATGTTACTCCCTCCGTCTCAAAATAATAGTCCACATTTCCTTTTTTGGATGTCTCAAATTAATTGTCCATTTTCCCTTTATAGTAAAAACTAGAGAATTTTGTGAAGGAATATTCCTTTTAAATGGTTGAAAATTAAAGTGGTCCCACTTTTATTAAATGTGTGCTTTGCCTCTACGATAATTATGAGACGGAGGGAGTATCTTTTACAAATCATGAGAATTAGACCAGGGGCCCACCAAAAACGTTTATATAAATTTACTTGACTCAAGTTGGGACAATATGAATCATTGAATTTTAGCCATTAAATCAAATCCAATAACTTATATTGCTCCAACTTGAGTCAAATTGTGCTTACAACTTGAGAGATTCCTTGTCCTTAAATGATATGCAATCATATAAGAACTCCTTTTATACCAACAGGCTCCTCAACTATGATGACGTGGCGTGTAAAACTTTTCTTTGAATTATGTCATGTTAGCGCAGTGCGGATGGCTTAAGGGGGCCAAATGAAAATGCAAATGAAAAAAGTAATAATAATAAAAAGATAAAAAAAAAAAAAAAAAGGTGAAGCAAAATCGGTAAAAAAATCTGAAATAAATCAATGTATTCATAAACCTCAATCTATCCTAGCTACTTGTTCGTTGTTAAACAAGGCTTACTTATTGGCGTAACAAGTTGATCATAAATTAATAGACGAGTATATAGCGACAGATACTCATCTATTAATTTATGATTAGCGACCCATACCCCACCTCAACGGTGTCACAACATCCCCTCCAGTAACACACCAATAACTAAAACACCCCTCTTTTATAACACACAAATAACATGTTATTAGGTTCGACAAAATACCCACTTAAAATACCCACTAACTCACAACAACAAATGGAAGGAATGATGGCTATATGGGATGAGTCTGATGTTCTCTTATGAGGGGGTTTAAGGGAAAGCTATACTCTTTTCTTACCCGAAGGTTTTTCCCAATGGGTTTTACTTTGGGTAGGTTTTTGAGGAGGTAGTTTCCCTTAATTGCTACTATGGCACCCCTCTTTGGTTGTCTCTTATGGTTATGAGTGTTGGTGTTGGTTTTTGTTGTCTCTTGGTTATGTTGTAGGTTGGTATGGATGTTGTCTTATAGTATTGGCTGGAGTATGAGTGGTCTTTATCACGAGGATGTTTGAGTACCTAGGCTGGTGATAGTGCTGCAGCATATAGTGGTGTATTAAGGCCTTTTGGTTGGTCCCTTTTGGTCTTATGGATCCAGAGTATGCTGTAGTTTCTAAGGTGGTCTGTGCTCTTAGAATCTCTTCTGTTGTCATTTGGGTTGTATTTTTCTTTAGATGGTTTTGGTTTATGTTATTTGTATAAGTTTGTACTGTGGATGTTGTAATTGGCCATTTGCCTTTAGCCTTGGCATGACTTGTTAAGGATATGTCCTAACAGTTTTGTATGCTTTGTGCTTGTTATGTTCTTGTCTTTTTGGCTCATTTTCTTAACAAAATTTACTTTTAAGAAAAAAAAAAATAATAATAATAATAATAATAATAATAATAATAATAATAATAATAATAATAAATGGGTAACTTTTCATTTGGCGTGAGCCAATGAATTGGCTGAGGTGCGTTTGGCATGGATTTGGTGTGTTTGGTGGTACCACTGATGGCGGCCATCGGTTCTTTTGGGAGCATTTGACGAGCCAAACTTAACCATACCATGCCTTCTTATAATCAACTTGTTGCGCCAAAAAGTAAGACATGTTTAACAACGAACGAGTAGTTAGGATAGATTTAGGTTTATGAATAAGTGATTTATTTGAGATTTTTGGACCGATTGTGCTTCGCCTTTTTAAATCTCTCTTTTCGTAAGCTTTTGACAACGAAGATTATACCTACGTTTTGATTAACTGAAACGAATTAGTGTATCATGCTTAACTCAGTATCATACGTACAATTGAAGTTTGCTTAAAAAAATGATTTTTTTTAACGTTTTTCTAATTTTAGAGTGGTGAACTTTTCAAATTCTAAATTTAATTTTTTTAATTTTTTTTTAACGTTTTTCTAAATTTTAGAGTGGTTAACTTTTCAAATTCTAAATTTTATTTTTTTAAATGTTTTTCATATTTTCAAGATGACAGTTTCTCCTTTCTCAATTCTAATAAGTAAATAACTTATTCGTGCTCTCGTGATAAGTATGATTCATTGTTTAACTCACATAAATATTTAATATAGTTCTTTTGTACTTGTAATATCTTAGTCAATGTTTCATTTTATATTAGATCATGACATATAGACATATAGCTTGCTCTACTTCACTACGCGTTATAAACCTAACACATTGCTTCAATGTAACAAACTAAAAAGAAAGTCAATAACGATGGTTTTGTTATTTAATGATACGCTTCTTTCAAAATCTATAATTTTCCCCATCTAATAAGTATTGTATTTCTTCTACAAAGCATACCTAATTATTTAGAAAAAAATGGATTACAAAGGTCGATATGGGACGTATTATATAACTGCAAAAACAATATAAGCTGTCCCCGATTGTCGCACGGTATGCAAAAACAATAATTCTGGACGTATGTTTTTTATGCGATTTATATAAGTGCAAAAACAATTTAAGCTGTCCCCGATTCTCGCACGGTATGTCATTTAGTTATTTATTTATTATATTGATGGTAACCAATGTTTTCAAACCCGGTCGACCCAAATTAGGTTCAACCTGTCGGACGGTGACATTACCACTAAAACGGGTAAAAATCCGGGTTTTAAAACCGGTCAACTTAAGACCACGGGCTGAGTGACCCGGTCAACCCGGTCATGAAACCCGGCCGGTTTAGTTTTTAAATTTTTAAGAAAACGGGTTGACCCGATTTTTAAAACATTGATGGTAACCACCAATGCATTTTAAAAAAGATGTATAATGCGTATCACGAGGTTTATATAATATATATTGATGTATATCGTTGCATCTTTTAACCAATAAATATAAAGAAAAAAATGTCAAACTAATGGGGCTCATAGAATTTTATTATTTCCAAGGCACTAAAATGTGAATAACGTGTTTCTAAAGATGCCATGTATTTCTTTGATAAATCAACATTATGTATGTTTATAGTAGAAAATCTAGAAATGACGTTTTATATAGGATAGTAAGTAAGGGTGGATATTCGCTGGAAAAAAAATAAAATCTTAAAATGAAAAATATAACAAATAACTATGATCACATATTTGATGGGATGCATCGACATAAATTTCACGCATCTTTATTCATTTAGATGCATTTTAATTAGCTTTTAAAGTTATTTTGATATGAAAACGATACAAAAGAGTACTAGCAACACATTTGACGTGCATATGACAGAAAATACATAAAATTCGTTTAACTTATGAAGTGCGTCTAATATATGTATATGCAAATTTTGAGCTATTCAATCTCTTCTATATTTTCAATAATCTACATTGAGGATTTTATGTTTTAGCCTTTTTGTCATTTTTCAATAATCTACATTGACACAAGTAAATATTATAGATAACATACAAAAAAAAAATGTTGTTTTATTAAATTTAGATATACACTTACCTTCCATCTTCTTTATCGCCAATGTCTTCTATTTTTTCACTAATATTCACATTTAGACAAGCAGATGTCAATTATGACATTTGATATACAATGACAATCTTTTATATAATAAAGGAATTACATTATTTCGGAGTAATTTTGTTAATTCATTCTTATTAAAAACAATTGGGCTAATAGGAGAGCTCGATTTCGCCAATGCAGTGAGGTGTGTGATGTGATGTGATGGGTTAATAAAAGTCAAAATTAAATTGATTTTGATCAAACTTTAATAAATTTGGTGAAGAAATTTGGTTGATAACAGAAACACTTAAAAATATAGGTGTCAAATTTTTGAAAACAAAAACTTAAATAAATATGAAGTAATTAATAAAACTTTGGTAGTTGAATTTTTTAAAAATATACAGAGTTAAGTGTAACATTATAAGTCTCCATGTTTTTTAATAATTTTAGATTATAAACAAATACCCCCTTATACTTTATATCTTAAAAAATACAATGTATATGTTGTTTTAAAATAACAACATACAAATTTGCATAAGATTATAATTATCAATTTTTTTTACTATATCGCTCAATAAAAACTCATTTATTTCATTTTTAAAGTTTAACCTATGTGGACACGAGTTTACATTTTAAATACGACTAAATTATCGAAAACGCTCAATAAAGACTCATTTATTTCATTTTAAAAGTTTAACCTATGTGGACACGAAGTTTACATTTTAAATACGGCTAAATTATCGAAAACGGAATATAATTATCAAATTGTAAGCGGGTTACTTTAATATAAAAATAAATATATGCGATTGTCTTTATAGCAATGACTCATGTAATTTTTATTTATTTATATAATGATATCTAGAAAAACATTTTTTAAAAACTTTAAGGAGTATACTTTAACTTTATCAACGCTCATTATGTGCAATTAAACTTGCATCGTGTGTACAACATAATATCAGTAGTGAAATTTAAATAACAACATCAACATCTTTGTCAGCTAAATAAAATTAAATCTTGAGTTACCTAACATAAATTTTACAAATATTTTACCAAATTCTAATGGATATTAATGCATAATGAAAAACTCGTGCATAAGTATTAGTTGTAATTATATTACAATATTCATGACAAATTCTTATATGTGTATATACTGAACTAAAATGTTAAAATAAACTTGATTTATGTGTAAACTTCGTACATGCACGAAACTTATAACTATATAATTATATACAATTACCTTTAAAACACAATATTCGTGATTAATACGTAATAATATTTTTGTTAAAACCTCTGCAATGCACAGTATTATAACTAATTATACGTTAATGACAATTACACCATCAAATCTTCAAAAATAACTCCAATCTAACCATTAACAACACATATCTACCTACAAACTTTCAATAAATAATCATTTGTGATGTAATATAGTTTAATGATTCCAGTACACAACCTAGCTTCTAATGTCACATTTCTTCACTAAATTCACAGTAACATCAACCAAACATGTCTAAACAGTGAAAACCTAACTTAATCACAGTTTTCTGCACTAAAATCACGATAAAATCAACAAAACCTCTTCTAAATAGGGAAATCCAAACTTTTAATTACATGTTTCTTCACTAAAATCACAATAACATCAACAAAACCTCTCTAAAAGTGAAAACCTAACTTTTAGTCACACATTTCTTGAATAAAATCAAATAACATCGACAAAACCTCTATAAACAATGCAAACCTAATTTTTAATCACACTTCCCTTCACTAAAATTACAATAACATCAACAACATCTCATTAAATAACCTAACTATTAATCACATATTTTCTCAATAAAATCACAATATCTCCAGTATAAACTCTAGACTAAAATAGACAGTTGGTCCCTAATCTTGTCCAGAAACATCACGTTGAACCTAAACTTGGCATTTTCATCGCTGGTAGTCCAAAGTATGCGTTTTATAGGCTAAACCAGTCCCTTGACCAGGATTGCCAAAGTCAACGTTACTTTTCTGTTTGTATCTCGAGGGTATAATAGACCATACACAATTATAACATGCCTTGGTTAAATCTAACCCAACCCTCAACCCTATTAGTACCAGCAACACATAATTGTCGTAAATAACAGGAAGACATTGAACCCTATATACAAGCAACACACATTCTACCCAAAGCACAAAAACAATAATGGCACAAAACGATAAGGGGAAGGCTTTGTTGAGTTCATTGAGGAAATAAGATTGCCCAAATGAAAAGGGTTTGGGTGTTAAGAAGGAGAAGGAAGAGGCTGACATCGGGTTATCAAAGGTTAATGATTTGGAAAGAAAGATTAAAAATCTGAAAATTTTGTTTAAATATCTTAAGGAAAGGATGGAAATGAAGGAAAAGGATGATAGGGAGAGTTGTGGGTCTAGCTAAGTGTATGTTTAGACGATAGGAAACTTTGTAATAGTTGTGAACATGAAATCGATCAATAAAAAATTGGGTTCTTGTTGTAACTAATAGTGTTTGGTTGTGCATTGTAACTGATAGAAATCGTTGTGCATTTCTTAATAGGTTTGACTTATCGAAGTCAAACCACAATAGTAAGTTATAATTTGTGGCATTTCATAAATTTGTTTGACTTGGATAAGTCAAAATTCAAGATGTTACAATTTGAGGAATTGGGCGTGTTCAGTCTCACTGTCAACACTAACACCATACCAATTTCTTTCTAAACAATACACCATTGTCAATACATTATGATTTAGTGATAAAGCATTTGCATTTTCAACACATATTTATAAACCATTGGCTTGGTTTTGCTGATACAAGGGGGTGTTTGGTTTTGCTGATACAAGGGGATGTTTGGTTTTTCTGATACTAATTAGAAACAATACACCCAATATCACAATACAAGAAAAGATTAAATACATAAAACTTAGATAATATTTCATCATTCATATAGTTGGTTACAAGAACAAAAACAACTAGATCAAACCATGACCAACAACCGAACAAAAGATCCAATTTACATATCCCTTTGAACAACCTATAAATCCAAAACTAACACCCAAAAGACCCCATTTATCTACCCCCATGAATTACCCAAAATTCAGTCATTATGCTCAACCATTTTCTTAACATAACCTTCGTGGATACGTATACCTTAATCAGTTTCACCAAAAATATTGATGAATCGAACAAGTAGGTCGTGTGCCTGGCCTGGGCTTTCCTCAACCCATCCAAACTGTCAAGAGCTATACCCCGAGGTCCCAAAGCTTCGTTCTTTTCAATCGGCTCCCACGCTTGATGATGCCCTCTTCGGATGATCAATGCACTCACGAACTAGCTTTTTCAAAACCCTTCTTGTGCACCTCTTCCCAAACCCATCGCCATACGATCATTTAAGTTGGATGAACCAACAATCTCTATGAGTTCATTCAAAATAGGGAAATCTTCCATTGAAAATTGTGTGTGTGTGGAAAAAGTGGTGGAAGGATTTATTGGTTCGTGTGCACAAGTAAATAGCGTCTCAGGGTAGAGAAGGTCAAGTGGTCTAATAGTGATTTTTTTTTTCACACTTGGTCCCTGAATTTGTCTGGGTTGCCGTTGTCTTACTTAAAACTCCCGCCCAATAATCACTTTAAAATACACAGTTGGTCCCTCAATTTACTAATTTACGTATACTACAATTTAGTTGAAGATTAAACAACACAAAACAATTAGAAGTTTGACTTTGTAAAGTCAAACTTGCAAAACATATCAATAAACTCCCTAACAAATATTGACTAATGGTTTTGCAATTTTGACTTTAGAAAGTCAAAATGCAAATAGAAAATGCCCATTCACCATTTTAAATGTTAACTAACTAAAGTAAAATGGAAATGCTAAAATTTTTTGACTCACGGATTGCAGTTTTACTTTCTACAATCAAATTGAAATGCTAAATAGAAGTTTGACTTTCGAATGTCAAACTTGCATCACCAACAATACGCACAACCAACAACATATGAAGAAGCTAAATTTAACCAAACCATATAAACAAATACCAAAATACTTTATGCAAGATGAATTGTCATAGGGTATTCAACCCATACATAAAGTACAACCACTAAAAGAACTCTACCACGGCTGTGAGGGAAGCTCGGTGGAGTTTCAATAGCTTCCTAGCCAACTCCCAGTTCATCTTGATATTTTCATTCCCATCATCACTCAAATCGCTGACCTTGATATAGATTGTCTTTAGCGACGGGGAACACGCAAGTATAAACTTTATTAAAGTTAATTCATTCTCTGATCCAGGAAAAGCTCGAAACACCACAGTCTGTAGTTGCCCATGCCTGATTGTGTTTCTGTCTACAACATTTGAATTTTTTTCCAAAGGTAGAACACTAAGCGTGTATGCAGCCTGCAAAATCAAATAATATTGAGATACACAAACATGGCAATTTACGAATGTTTATTTGATACATATGCATTACAATATTACACTTACTCTGGTATCTAGCATTCTCAAATTTGGAGATCCACGAATCATTTCAATGATGAGTGATACCATAACACTATTCCCAAAATCGACTCCGGTTAGCTTAAGATTAATGAGGGATACAAAGGGCACAGAGACATTCATCCTAGAATTAGCTTCCCGCATCAACTACAACAAGTTTTAAAGATTAAATTTTACTGCTAGACATTTCTTTAACATTGTAAAATTAGAAGTGTAAAACTCAAATTGGTCTTACTGTGCAATCCTGAAAATCAAATCTAACGGTCTGAAGTATTGGAAGACTTTTCAGGTGAAAGATATTGGATGTTGTGATTGTGGTTATATGGGTTGAAACACCGAATGACAAATCTAACTTCTTCAAATTCCTAAGTTTTGCAATATCCCATAGTCTCATCTCGTTTGTAGTAGCACGATTCATTTTAAGAGACTCAAGTAAGGGACAACCAGCAATAAACTCCCAAACTGTACCGGTTTGAAAATTGACAGAACACAATTCTAAGCTCAATAGATTTGGAAAACTACTAAAAAATACCAAAGTAGGAAAAGTACAACAATGAAGTTCCAGATGTTTCAACTCCATACGAGAGTAAAGTTGGGTTGGCAACGTAACTGGTTCACCATACCAGTTTCTAATTGTCAGCTCCTCAATTCCTTGTCGAGCCAAAAACAAAAGCCAATCATGAATCTCTTCATAATTCAAGTCTTCTATTCCACACACCGTTTTGGGCTCTACAGAGAAGACAAACCTTCTTATGGGACCCATAAGCTGATGTAAGAGTCTAGTAACATGCCTCCCATCAAACTTATTTGTTAAATAATAAAAGAACTCCTCATCAACTATGACATCGGTGAGCAAAGTCCACTTAAACCTCTAGTTTCTCGCTAAACTAGAGGTTCTCACCGCTTCTTTTATTGGCAACCGATTCAAAATGTTACTGATCACTATATCTGGCATGTTGCTAATACAATCTTTCATATTAGTGATAACATTAACTCCGATCGACATGGTATTGCTGAAATTTGGGTTGGTTTTTAGTTATGAAAATGAGGATTTAGATTCGATTTTGATTTTCGTTGATCGCTTCGGATAAGTGGTGTGTTATTATGATTAGTAAAGGTGTTTTTGGGTGGGTTTATTGGTTCACAAAAAATAAATACTAGCGATCGTGGAAAAAACGGCTAGTTGCATAGTCATAATCACATTTGGTCCCTAGGTTAAGGGTTGGGTTAGATTTAACTAAGGCATGTTATAATTGTGTATGGTCTATTATACCCTCGAGATACAAACATAAAAGTAATGTTGACTTTGGCAATTCTGGTCAAGGGACTGGTTTAGCCTATAAAACGCATACTTTGGACTACCGGCGATGAAAATGTCAAGTTTTGATTCAACGTGATGTTTCTGGACAAGATTAGGGACCAACATTGTATTTTAGTCTAAACTTTATAAATAGTACTCATCATTATTTAACCATAAATAACAGTAAAGTCAAGTAAAATAAGTACTTAATCTGGTTTTTATAGACAAAGTTCGATCAATCTACCTAAAATTGGATTTTGAACCGCATTTTTGATCGGTTGTTCAGTCGGAACTTCAACAGTAGCATCTTTCATGGTGTATTGTTCTAACATCGCATCATTGGCTTTAGTATCATCTATTTTAGTGTGATTTTACGGTTAGATTTTGTGTTTTTTAGTTGATCTAGGGCACAATTTTTTAGATTTTTAATCGATTATGCATGTGTAAACTATGTGTTTGGTGGAGAAGATATGACGAGGCAGGTGTGGTTAAGGGTGTCATTCGGTGACTCGACTCGAACCTCAACCGGGACCCGATTCTGGTCGGTCAATCGGTTCAAAATTATATTCGGTCAATCGGGTCAACCCGAATCGACCCAAATTCTAAACAAGGTCCGGTTCGGTATATATTTTTAGTCTTGACCCGACCCGAACCCGACTAACCCGACTCAACAAAACTTTTACAATGTAAAAAACTCGGTTGACCCCAAACCCGAATTGACCCGACCCGAGTTGACCCAAACCGAATTGACCCGACCCGAGTTGACCCGAGTTCTAAACAATGTCAGGTTCGGGTATATTTTTTTTTGTCTTGACCCGAGTTGACCCGAACCCGACCGGGTCAACCCGAATAACACCCCTAGGTGTGGTAGATAGATATTTTGTTTTGTGTGTGAAATTACAGATATACTCCTGACAGTTAGTTGTATTTTTTTAATTGTAATGATTAGATTAAATGAAAATGTAAGGTATGGATTTGTTTTTTGGTATATGAGTATATTGTGGTATACAGTATCTCATATGTGATTGAAACATATGGTTTATCAAATATAATTATTTCTTAAAGTTCAAAAATCAAATGTGACTATATTGTTAAAAGTAAAACATTACGGATTTAAGATCATTTGAGGACAAAAGATTTTTTACATATTAAGGGATCGATCTCTATCTTCTGTTTTCTCTCTATTTTTATTTGTTTTGATAGATGGGATTAATCATAACAATTTAAAAAACCCACTTTCATCATTTTTTTTTCTTCAAATATTAATATCTTTCAAACCGTTAATCGCTAAGCGAAAAAAATATACCATTACGACAAGCATTTAATTATCTTTCTATAGATAGGCACTTTGATATACTTTTGACAAAAAAAAAAATTCGTGTTTTTTACGTTTTTTTTTTTACATTTTTTTTCGTTTACTTAAATTTGCATGAAAAAAGTCACATGTGATTAAACACTAATTTGAATATCACATGTGATATTAGTGTTAAATCACGTATGATAAATTTGAATATCACATGTGATATTAGTGTTAAATCACATGATAAATTTGAATATCACATGTTATATTAGTGTTAAGTCACATATGATATATTATCATATGTGACTTAACACTAACATCACATGTGATATTACATGTAATATGTGATTTAACACTAAATATCACATGTGATATTCAGATTAGTGTTTAATCACATGTGATTTTTTCATACGCAATATCGATTCGAAAAAAAAAAAGAAAAAACGTTAAAAACGATTTTTTTTTTCTTTTTGAAAGTATATAAAAGTCCGCCTATAGAAAGATAATTAAACGCCGTCGCACGGATAATTATTTTCGCTTAACGATTAATGGTTTAAAAGATATTTAAATTATAAAAAATATGTGAAATAATAAAATGTTTTTAATCTCAACAATTGATTTATTTTTAGATGGAGGGTGGGAATGAGTCTCTTGATATGTAAAAAAAATTTTGTATGTAAAATAATTCTCCGCAACATTAAGTGCGCAATATGGTTGTAAGTTATACTTAATGTTTAGGATTCAATGTATAAATATAGAATAAATAACTTTGAGTTGCATACAAAGAGTTATGCTTATTGAAAAACAATCAGTGAGTAATAAAAAAAATACTCCTTCCCCTTCCCCGACCTTCTTCAGCAACACCTTCTGCTACATCATAATTACCCCACTTTTAATGCATTAAATTTTAATTTTGTAGAAAACTAGAAGGGGGGTTGAATAGTTTACCGATTAAAAACTTTGTTTTGAAACTTATTGAAAAGATCAATTGATATTGATCTTTGATATGTTAATGAAATATGCAAGCAATATGTAAAGAGTAAATAAGGAAAGAATGATCAAACCACAACAAGTTGTTTATAGTGGTTCGCTCTACAAGGACTCTTTTTCCTCGCTCACTCCACTCTCCGAGTCTCACACTCGAGAGTTTAACTTCACTAGTCAACAAGCTCCTTTCACGGCGGAGAAAACCTTTACACTTCGCTTACACTATTTCCGACACTAAGCTAGATGTCGAGTTCTTTCCAAGGTACAACAACTCCCACACACAATGTATTTTGAGGACTAAAATACTAACCACTCACACTCACAAGATTATGATGGTTTAATACAACAATGAAGTATGGATCAACACAAGATCATACAACACTAAACAAACAAGACTTCCAACTTCGTTTGAAGCTAGAATGTGACTTGATCTTCTTTGCTACAAAAGAGATCACTAATATGATATGAAACCGAGTTAGAAAGGTTAGAGAGAAGATATGTATAAGAGTATAGTTGAAAGGGATAAAAACTACTTGGCTTGGCATTGCTATTTATAGCCAAATGGACAGAGGCGATCTGACGGACCGCGAACCCTTAAAAGGTTCCCCTGTGTACCAATTTGGTACCCTGGTCCGACACCAAGATATCAAATCTTGCCAAAGTCAACTTTATCTAAGTGAGATTGTGCAAGATATGAAGAGTACAAATCCATACAAAATATCTAATGAAATCTTCCAATGATTTCATGACGCATCACATGATGTCATATGTTGTATTTCTATTTTTGAAATATGCAAGTATTTAAGTAGTGTTTGGTTTTAAGAACCTAACACATTCTAAAACTATTATCATACATAATGATTAGAGTCATATCAAGATGTTACTAATCATAAATGTAAATGCTTGAATGATGAATATATTGTTTGAAAAAGCTTGTTTTAATATCTATTAAACTTGACAAGCTTTAAGCTTTTATATAAATTAAATTTACTATTGTCGTTAACAAAACTTAGGTAAAGATCAAAATATAAATAACGCTTAATGACGATATTTGTATTAACAATCTCCCTTTTGTTGAGGACAAAATATAAATTTATTTTATAAAAGATACAAAGTTTGTACAAGAGTTATAAAAATATTAGTTTTAGAACTTGAAAAGAGAGTGATAATGCAAGTGTATGATGTTTGACTTTTTCGAAAGTCAAAGTATTCACTAGTTGATGCATGAGGTTGACTTTTCAAAGTCAGTATGCACGATTGACTTTTAAGAAAAGTCAAGTATTATCAATGATGTATCTGTTTGACTTTTCGAAAGTCAATGTCGGCTTGACTTTTCGTAAAAGTCATATATAACCAAGTTCTATATTTTCTCCCTTTTGTCTCAACAAAAGAAGAGGCAATGCTAAATGTAATGAGCCGAGCCATTATCTCCCTTGATCAAAGCTCCCCTAAATTGGGTGCTTAATGGGAAGATACATGGATTGTGAAAATAAAGCTACAAAAAATGTTAGTAATAATGATCATTCACAAGCATTTCCAAACACTATGTAAAAGCACCAACACTATAATAAAACACCATTCATTAGTTAAAATTTTCATGAATAAAGATCATGAAACGGGAACACAATGATGTGTTTTAGTACAAGAAAAAGAAAAATTCCAAGAAAAGAAGAACTAGAAATGTTAATCTATGACCATCCTAGTTAGATGGTGGATGAGAAAGAGCGTTGAGGCGCTAAGGATATGATTGAGATGAACCTCATTTCCTCTTGGAAGTCATGGACCATAACCCGTGTCCTTTCCACGATTTGGGCCGCTTGCTCACAAGTTGAGCAACCATGCCTAGGGGTAGTATGTTTGGGAAGGTTGTGGTGGTGGTATGGTAGATGTGTTGGTGGTGTTGGGAATGTTCTGGGTGGTCATGGTGGAGGCAAGCAAAGCATTTGCATTTGCATAGTCTCACTTAGTGAGAATTCACCATGCCTTTGAATTGGTGGAGGTTGTGGAGTTCGCTGAATCTCCTCTCAATGGGATTGGCATCCACATGCACTCCTCAATGTCCTCAAGATGAGGGACATTGATGTTGGGAGTGGATGATCCCATACAAAGGACCATGAATGTCTTTGTAAATAGGGTGGAAGAAGAGGTTTTGGCCCTAGTGCATGTTTGGGTCAAAAGATGACCTTGGTGATTCATGAGCTATTTTCTCAATTGTGCCAAAGGATGGCAATGGTGGTGGATGATTTGGCCTAGAGGCAAGTCATCCAAATCCTCCAAGAAAGGATGTGGTGAAGTTGGTGGAATGGAGAATAACTCCATAGGCATGAGAGTAGGAGACCTTGGTGGTGAAGGTGGTGAGGTGTTTTGGATGGGTGCGGTGGAGGTGAAGTTGGTGTTTTGTAGGTGGTGGGTGGTGATCACAATGTGATTGAGAGGTGTAGCCAAGGTAAGGTTTGTGTCATCTCGGATTGGAGATGAGATTGTGAGTGGAGAAGACTCGGATGAGGAGCTAAGGTTAATGAAGCAACAAGGCCTCACACTAATTCTAGCGGTCTTCTTGCAAGGTTTGGAGATGATTTTGTCATTTTGACTTTGGTTTTCTTTGCTAGATGATAGTAAGAATGGAGAAGGTGTGAGGATGATCATGGTAAACCTCTCAATTTATAGAAGTGAAAATTATGGAGAAATGTGTTTGATTTGATGTTAAACCATTGAAGAGATGAGGTTCTAATGATTTGGAAGTGGGTTGAATGCTAGTCATATCACCCAAGTCAATCCATACAAGGAGATGGAGTGAAAAAGAAAAGATTTGCAATAAATGTGTTCTAATGGTGGAATTTCCTAACAATCGATCACCCACCTGATTTGAAGGTACCAAAATTTGGTCTTCCTTTATGCAAAAGGGCTCCTTGGGTGGATTTTTCAAATTTTGAATTTTGGTGGGAAATGGATTTCTTATATACCTAAGTGAATTATACTAGTTCTAATAAGAGTATGCACTAGTTAAGATTGATTTATAAGTGATGGATGGTAATTTGGAATCACGAAGAGTCGAAATACGAGAAAATTACCGGAGGATCCACGACACCAAAATCATACACGGCGGAACCCTAAAAGGGTGCCGTCCGTCCGCTTGCATGTGTATGGCGGTACCAATTTACATAACGGACGGCACCAAATTTATGGTGCCGTCGATCCGTGAAGTGCGTAAAATGGACAGAGCGTTTTAGGTGTCGGGACATTCGAAACTCAAATTTTTCTCAAAAGTTGTTACACTAAACATTTCTAGTTAGAAAAGCAAATAACACATGTATAAACATAGTGGAGCATGTATTTTGAGCAAGGCCTAGTGATTTTCACATTATAGTGAAAATGGGTAAAATTTGATAGCATACTTGTGATATCCCCCTGCATAAGATTGTTAGCATACGACATTGTTTCAAGTTATATTATCATCCTACATAATAAAAGCAACTAAATTGTGTCAAACATTAACGATAATGCATTGTTCCAAACACTCCTTAAAGTACCCTCATTTGTCCAACTTCTTTGTAAATCTTGTTCATCATCCTACCAAGGCACTTGAACATTCCCTTAGTTTGCTTGAATTCACGATTCATTTTCAATCTCTGGAAGAGACGATAATACTCATGAGGTGGGAGACAAGAGCTAGGAAGACCATCCTGGAGCTATTTGATGATGATGATGATGGAGTTGGAGGTTTTGCTCTCTTGCCTTTTGTCTTAGCAACTCGCTCATCACTCAAAGGTACAAAGATGTGAGGATGAGTTCATAGTGAAGGTGCATCCCTTTGGGGTTGGTGGAATTGGTGCTAAGTTTCTATAGAGACGGTGAGAAGCATCCCGTATGGAAGTGCAACCGATCCTTGAGTTGGAATATCAATCATTCTCCTAGCTATGTAGTAGGCTAAGTTGAATGGTTGTCGGGTGGACAAGTTGTAGAGCATATGACAAAGGCAAGCGTTTATGTGATCCCTATTTCCTATGGTACTAATGACGTTGGCTCTAAGTAGCTCCTCCCATTTCTTAAATTCGCTTAAGTTCATTTAGCTCCATTCCATATGGATCTCGGTTTACCTCCTTTCCTTCTGCAACTCGGTTGTATCATTTTTGGGTTAAAAGGTGTTCACGGATGGCATCCTTATCGCCAAACGGGTTTGGTAGGAAGAGAGCGGTCATTGATTGCATCAAGAGCCGTGAGTGACCACTTATCCGTGTAGACACAAGTTCCCATTGGGAATTCCTAGCACTTGAGCAAAGTTGCCTAAGGTGATGGTGTAGTCGTTTGATTGATTCTAAACCTAAGACAAAATTCATCATCGTCTTCATCACTAAAGCCGGTCACACTAGCATAGAATTCTAACACAAACCTAGGACAATTGGTTCATCGATGTCAAGAAGACAATCGAATTGAATGGCGGCTAGTTCTTCACGAAGATTGGTATTTTCAAGGAAGGATGAATGAATGGTTCTACCTCATGGAAATACCTTGATTCTAGACCCTTAAATATTTCTACTTGTTCCTTGGTAAGTCCTTTGGTTTTGTGGTGTTTGGGAATGTAGTTAAGGATGTCTTTGTGATCATAGAATCTTGCGGCTACCATGGTTATTCCTAAGGACAAGAATTAATATGTTAAAATGAGAATAAATTTTAACGTTTCGGTTCTAGTGTGTGCCTATATGAAAACAATTTGGAGTTGCGGTTATCTCGACTCATTTTATGCACAAAATGGTTTTAGTGGGTGTTTGGCAAATACCATGAGATAACCCAAATGCTCCTAATTCAATGTGGCTTCATTTGAATATACTCGAATGCATATTAGTTATGCAATACCTTTAGTATTCAAGAGCATGCAAGTGATGAAAATTTAACGCTTCTATTTGTATTAGCAATGAAAAAATTGTTTTCCTACAAGTGAGAAGCTTTTTCAAAACTTTTGACATGGGGTGTTTGGTTGTTTGAATAAAGCCTTATATTCATTATCTATCAATTAGTGGAAGCATGATTTGTTTATGCAATATGATAATGTAGTACCTAATTTCAATGACTAGTTATGCATTTTGCCAATTGAATTCATATTTGGTATAAAAGCATACATAAAACCCCATGTAATGATTTGTGATAGTTTTGTGCATAAATAAGAATCCTAGACTCAGAATTAGGAGATAAAATGTATTTAGGATACTTACAATGATGTTATCTTCAGTGATTAGTGAGTGGGAAGGTGTCAATAATGAGCTTGGTTTAAGTTTTACACGTTTTGGTAAAGTGGGTTGTGAGGAAGAGGATGTTTTGTATAGCGCTTTTGCTCAGAGACACCACGACCGCACGGCACCAAATATTTGGTTTCGTCCGTGTTGTCGCTTGGTGCCGTGGCTACAGATGCGGTGTACAAGACAAAATTGTTTTGTTTTGACTATTCTAATGTTTTGGGCTATGTTTATCCTACATGTTTGGTTCCATTAACCCTAAACCAAGTCTAAGAAGATTAAAAGGTTCTCGTTTAAGAGGCTTAGTTAAGATGTCGGCAATGTTGTCTTTGGAGGATACTTTCTCGATTGAAATGTTTCCTTTTTGAACATTGTCGCGAAGAAAGTGATGGCGGATTTCAATATGCTTTGTACGAGCATGTTGAACGGATTCTTCTTTGAGATCGATGGCTCCTTTGTTGTCGCAGTATCACAATGTCGCTTGAGATGAATTCAAGAATAATCTAGAGCTTGCTTCATCTAAAGAGCTTGTTGACATGCCTTCCGCCGAGACGCATCGGCTTCAAGTTGAGATAGCTAAGGCCGTTTGCTTTTTGAAAACCATGAGGTGAGACAATGTCCAACAAAAGTGCAAATACCACTTGTACTTTTTCTATCGACATAGTCACCGGCATGATCCGAGTCGGCATACACTATGGTTTCTACACCTGTTCCTTTGGGATACCATAATCCTAAACACGTTGTTCCCTTAATGTATCTAAAAATCCTTTTTAAGGCTTCTAAGTGTGATGCCTTTGGGTTTTCTTGAAAGCGAGCACATAGACAAACACTAAACATAATGTCGGGTCTACTAGCCGTAAGATAGAGTAGGCTACCAATCATTCCTCTATATTTAGTGTTATCTACGGATTCACCTTCTTCATCCTTGGTGAGTTTAGTGTCCGAAGACATGGGTGTTTTAGTTGGTTTGGAATCTTCAAGACCAAATTTCTTAAGCATGTCTTTTATATATTTAGATTGGTTAAAGAAAATGCCATCTTCTAGTTGTTTAATTTGAAGTCCTAGAAAGAAGTTTAACTCACCCATCATACTCATTTCAAACTCGTGCATGATTTTAGAGAAATCATCACATAGCTCTGGACAAGTTGATCCGAATATAATGTCATCAACGATATTTGAACAATGATAATATGTGATTCCTTTTTCTTGGTAAAAGAGTATTATCTACTAATCCCATAGAGTATTTGTTATCAATAAGAAAAGTCTTAAGTCTGTTGTACCAAGCTTTTTGGTGCTTGCTTAAGACCGTATAATGCTTTCTTGAGTTTGAAGACATGATGTGGTTTCTCAAAGTCGGTGAAACCGGGAGGTTGAGCAACATACACTTCTTCGTTAATAAACCCATTAAGAAAAGCACTTTTAACATCCATTTGAAATAATTTAAAGTCATAAGCACATGCATAGGCAAGTAATATTCTAATAGATTCGAGTCTAGCTACCGAGCATAAGTTTCATCATAATCAATACCTTCTTGTTGATTATAGCTTTGTGCAACAAGCCTAGCTTTGTTTCTAGATACTATACCATTTTCATCCATTTTATTTTCAAAACCAATTTCGTTCCAATTATGGTTTGATCTTTAGGTTTTGGAACTAATTTCCAAACATCATTTCTAACGAATTGGTTTAATTCTTCTTGCATGGCAATTACCCATGATTCATCTTTTATTGCTTCATTTATGTTTTTCGGTTCTATAGTGGATATAAAACAAAAATAATTACTTTGATTTTGGGCTTGTGACCTTAAGGTTCTTTGATTAAGTTGTCCTATGACTTTTTTTAAAGGATGACTTTTAGATTATTTGATGTTTATAATTTCCTTATTTGATGATTCATCTTCATTGTTATCATTAATTTGACTTTCTATTATTTGACTTTCAACTAAGTCATCATCTACCAAAGGTGATGTCTTAGAGGGAGGTGGACTTTCGTTAAATGTTATGTTCAACGATTCCTTGACTATCATTGTTTCTTTGTTAAGGACGATATAAGCTTTGCTAGTTTGAGAATAACCTAGAAATACACCTTCATAAGACTTTGGGTCAAACTTGGTGAGATAGTCTTTAGTATTAAGAATGAAGCATTTACAACCAAAGACTCTAATATATCCTAAAGTTGGCTTTTTACCTTTATAAAGCTCATATGGTGTTTTGTTTAAGAAAGGACGATTAAGACTCTATTCAAAATATATGTAGAAGTGTCAACGGCGTTACACCAAAACTTTTGGGAATGTTTTGTTCATTAAGCATTGTTCTACTCATTTCTTGAATTGTTCTATTTTTTACGCTCTACTACTCCATTTGATTAAGGTGTTCGTGGAGCGGAAAAGTTATGTGTTATACCATTTGTATCACAAAAGTTTCCAAATTGAGTTTCGTTGTCAAATTCACGACCATGATCCGTTCGGATCGACACAATTTTGACACCTAGTTGGTTTTGAATTTTCTTGCTAAGAATTTCAAATTTATCAAAAGCTTCATTTTTTGTTTTCAAAAACAACGACCAAGTAAACCTTGAGTAATCATCTACTATGACCAAAGTGTATAAGTTGCCTCCGTAGCTTCTTATAGCGGATGGTCCAAACAATTCCATATGTAATAATTCTAGACACTTAGATGTGGATACCATATTTTTAGATTTGTGACTACTATGGGTTTGTTTACCAATTTTGCAAGCGTCGCAAAAGTGTTGGTCATATTTTAGTTTTGGTAAATTCCTAACTAACTCTTTTGAAGATAGGTTTTGTATAAGTCTCATATTAGCGTGACCTAAGCGCCTATGCCAAAAGATGAGCTATCGTCTAATGTTGTTAGGCAAAGTTTGTCATTATATGTTTTATCTATTTTCATGACGTATATGTTATTTTTCCTAACTCCTTTAGCTATGGTGATACCATCTTTAGTATTTTACTACCATTTTCATCAAATAGTACTTTATACTTTTTATCACATAGTTGGCTAATACTAAGTAGATTAAATCCTAACCTATCCACATGAGCAACATTTTCAATAGTTAGGAGTTATGAGCGATCGTACCTTTGCCAATGATTTTGCTTTTGAGATTACTACCAAAAGTGACATTACCTCCGCTCATACTCTTGGTATGATGAGAAGAGACTTTGTTGCCCGTCATATGCCGTGAGCATCCACTATCTTTTATCCACTCATGGGGTTCCAATCCAACTTTCAAGCATACCTAGAAGTAAATAACTCAAGCATTTGGTCCCCAATATCTCATGGGTCCGTTTGGGTTAAACATACCATTTATTTGATTCATGTATGGAAACGATGCGTAAGAGTTCCATGACATGTAACTGGAGTTTGATATGGTCTAGGAAGTTTTGATTCCAACCATTGTGTTGGTAGTTAGGTTGTATGTTGTGGTTGCTCTTTGGAAAGGCGCTTTGGCAAAGGTGCTTTATATCGTTGTTGAGTGGTTTTGATCTAAATTCATTTTTAGCAAGTCCTACTCCCGATGTAACAACCGGTTTTAGTTTAACACTATCCTTGGTTTTCTTTGTTACTTTGACAAATTTAGTACGGTCAGACATTAACATTACGTCTCCGTCAAGTACCCATGGCACCATTTTTTTCTACCTGACGGAACCCTTATTTTGGTTCCGTCGGTCCGCATCTTATCGCAGCTAGCTTTGACAGATTGTTCGTCCTTTTCAGCGCTTTGTTTTGACTATTTGGAATTAATACTTCATTAAATCCTAGCCCATTCATGTCTCCTGGTGTTTTATGGATTTTAACTATTTCATCGGCAAAGAGCTATGTTTTGTTAAACCTTTTAAATTTAGAATTATTTTCGATTAAAACATCTTGTGTGAGCTTTAGTTTTTCTATTTCAAGATTAAGCTCTTGACATGATTTACAACCATCGTAACTTGCCTTTCCCTTTTCAAGTCGTTTTGCTTTTTCTTTTAACTCATAAACTTCATTTTCCAAAAATTTCTTTTTGGTTTTTAAAAATTTATTTTTAGTTATGAATTTTAGACTTAGCTCACACAATTGATTATATTGTTTTTGCAAATTGTCATCATCAATAGAAGTGTTGGGAATTATGTGAAGTAGGAATTCTGATGTCATTATCGCCAAGGATTCTCAATCAAGTAGAAGCAAAATCAGAGAAGAAGACATTCATCAAGAGTAAAAGCCGTCTTGTGTTTTCTGCTGAAGGGTGGAAGTCGACTAGGATCAAGATGCTCAGATATTTAAATGCTAACCCACCATTATCTTTGAACGCCCGAGGTTAGCATGGGTATTATTGTACCGCTCAATATTTGTTTAATGTATTAGTCATTAAATGCATGCTTGCATGTTTAGTCGATTGGTAGTAATAGATTAGGGTTCCTTGTCTATAAAAGGAACCTCATAGTTTGTAATAGATAACTCATCCGAAACATAGAGTTTCGGTTAATAAAAGATCCATAGAGGATCTAAGTGTTCTTAGTTATAACAACTTGTATTTACTTTCCGCTATAGAATACGAGTTTTAGAGATCTGTCTATTAGTTTGCTTATGATTACATAGGCAACACTAACGATCCACGAAGTGCTAAAGATCCGTCAAGGTCCGAGTTTTCAACAAGTGGTATCGAGCCTCGGGAGAGTCTCTACGACATCGAGAACCTTATTTACCTCACCCCATACAACCAAAAACATATTCACCATGCCCGAACTCGATGATGAATCAAGTCACCACCAACAACAACATCAAAAACACCACCTCTATGCAAAGAACTTAGTCTCCAACAAGAATGGCAAGTTTCCTTATCTCGAAAAAGGAAGAGTATGATATGTGGACCATGAAGATGCGTAATCGATCTCCAATATTGATTGGAATCTATGGGAGATTGTGAAGAATGGTAACAATCAAGAAGACCATCCTGGATCTTGATGGTAAGTTTACCATTGCTCCTCCCAAAAGCGCCGAAGAGGTTTTAGCTGTGCAAGAGAGCACAAGGTAAGAACCATCCTCCTTCAATCTATTCCTCGAAGATCACTTGGGTGATTTTCACCACATGGTTGATGCAAAGGACATCTGGATGGCTCTTAAAGCAAGATTTGGTGGAAATGAAGAGTCCAGGAGAATGAGGAAGTCCATGTCGAGACAACACTTCCAAGAGTTCAATATCTGAAGAAGAAGGTATCCACAAGGGATACGACGTGTTTCATAAGATTCGAGTCACTAAACCAATGAATGCAAAGCCCGACAATGATGATAGCAATTCAAAGTTCCTACGATCTTTGCCTCCATCATGGTTACATGAGTATAGCCCCGAAAGCTAAAGGTGGGTGGACATGCTCACTTTGATGAGCTATACAACAAACTCGATCTCTTGAACTCGATGTCGATCTCCCTACCGCATCCTCTTCTCGGTCATTCACCTTTGTTGGGACATCCCACTCGAATATGATGATGCATGCTTCAAGTCCATCTTACTTACCATCATCATCCTATCGTCCCACTCCATCACATCCTCAAGCTAAGGCTGGAAGTATATTGGAGGATGTTCTTCACTCATTTGTTCTTGATTATGATACTCAAAGAAGATCCGGTATATGAAGATTTTGACCAAGTGGACCCACTTGAGATGGAGGAGATGAAGTCGAAATGGCGGTGGCCATGCTTTTAGTAGATATCAAGAGGTTTGAAGAGAAGGCGGGAAGGAAGTTTGGGTTCAAGGAAAGGATCCATTGCTTTGAGGAGAAAGGTCAAATGTTTCTCTTGCCACCGGATGGGTCATTTCTCAAGGAATGCAAAGATGGGAAGAGTGGAGAGGAGCTAGCTACAATTCCTATTAGCGTAATCATAAAGGAGCTAGCACTTCAGCAGCTCTAGTCACCATGGATGAACAGTCAATTAGGTCGCATATGAACACCGTGAATGAGGAAGTCCGATACAGAGAAGCTTGGATTGTCGGCTAGATGTACTTCGTAAGATAGGCATGATCAATTTGCCTTCATGGGACTTTCTCGTGTACACAATTGTATATTTGGTTGTAGTGAAAGATACAATGAACTTAAAGAAGCTTATGATACTATGAAACCTAAATACAATGAATGCTATGTTGATAATGAAGCTTATAAACTTTCGTTAAAAACATTAGAAAGAAAAAGGTTTGGTTTCAAAAGAATCGATAGCTTATGAAGAAAAGATTAAGGTGCTTCAATTTGATCTAGATATTGCAAACATTAACTTTAAACGACCGAAAAAGAAAAAGTCGATACTATTATCGAGAATCTAGAGCTTAAAGAGAAACTTGCAGAGGAAATAGCTAGACATAAACAATGGTTGATATCTCGTGACAATCTAGCTAGAGAACTCTATAATAGTCATCTCGTGAACTCGTGAATAGGTTTAGGTTTTCAAAAGTATGTAGGATTGGAAGCTAGGCAAGATGGGCGTAAATCTACACCGCAGACTTAGAACATTTTAAAAGGAAGGTGATTTACATGTCGTCCCGGACCTATTAAAGGTGAATTCATGCCCACCGACTTGTCTGTTGTCGTTGACTTTGATGGATCACACCATCCGTATGGCAAAAGTCAAAAGACTTGCCGCACAACGATGCTTCATCTTATGATTTTGTCTCTTTCTCCGACAAAGGACAATTCATCGGATCAAGGATCTACCTACAACTATGATTCAAGTGATAAGTCGACCTTCCCAAGCCCTCACCGAGCCTACACCCAAGCCTCGCACCCAAGTCTATCTACAAGCCTTCTAGGATAATCTCGAGGAATTGTCTTCCAAGCCTGCTTCAAGACTTGTCTTTTAAATCTTTGAATAATATGTCTGTTAAAAACAATTCCTTTAATGTTTCTGGTTTAAGTACTTCTACATGTAATCGAACATCTTCTTTGTTGAATACATCTTCCAAAAGGAAGACATGTTTTGTTTGTGGAAGTAAATTTCATTTAATTAAGGATTGTGATTTTCATGAGCAAAAATTAGGTGCATGTGCTACTCAGCAGAAACCTAGACCGGTGTGGACCAATGTTAAGAATATTCCACCTTATGTCCCACAAGCTACTGACTCTCCTTGGAAGAGATCAGCTGATAGACCTTATGTGCAACCTATTAGCCCATATTTTAAACATGGTTATTGGCCTGCTTATGTTGACTCTATGAAAAATGGGAAAGGATGTTGGGGCACTGCTGTCAAGTCCTCAGCAGGTTGTTCTTGGAATAATAAGAGACCTAAATATCAATGGAAACCCAAGAACAATGGTGGATCTTACTCTTTTGCTAAACCTAAATCTAATGATCCACAAGCGTGTTCAAGTCAAGAATGACTTGAGCCTCCTCAGATACTAACATTCTTTTGTATATATGTTTGTTTCAGAGGATCATCCCTTAAGCATAAAGATATTGGTATTGTTGATAGTGGTTGTTCAAGAAGTATGTCCGCAATAAAGATATGATGCACAATTTTGTTCCTATTGAAGAAGGAGGAATGTGACCTTTGGTGGAAGTGATGGTAGAATTATCGGGAAAGGCACCATCAAGACACCCTCATCGAACTTTGAGAATGTGTACTATGTTAGGGAACTTCAAACTTCAACTTGTTCTCGCCTCACAAATTTGTGACACCAAGAACAAGGTACTTTCTCTCAAGATGAATGTCTTGTTCTTTCTAAAGAGTTCAAGCTTCGTAAGATACTTCAATTCACCGAGAGTCCTCGAACTCACAATCTATACACATTCAACCTCAATGAAGTTCACCCTGAAGGTGACCTCACTTGTCTGCTGGCTAAAGCATCATTGGATGAGTCTAACAAATGGCATAAAAGGGGACTTGTCGAAGGTCTTCCCACCAAAGTTTTCTCCAATGATCATAATTGTGTTGCATGCAACAAAGGGAAGCAACACAGAGCATCCTACAAAGCTGTCACTGCAGTGAGCATTATCTCTGAGCCTCTTCAGCTGTTACATATGGATCTATTTGGTCCAACTCAAGTCAGAAGCATTGATCACAAGTACTATTGTTTGGTTATCACTGATGGATATAGCGATTTTGTCGGTGTTCTTTCTAAGGACTAAAGATGAAACAACTCCAAGATCGAAAGACTTCATCACCCTCGTTGAAAATCGGTTGAACAAGAAGGTTAAGGAATTGGTGTGATAATGGGACGAGTTCAAGAATGCTATTATTATAGAACTCGCCGGTCTAAAGGGATAAAGAGGGACTATAGCAATCCAAGAACCCCGCAACAAAATGGGGTAGCCGAAAGAAAGAATAGGACCTTGATAGAGGCTTCGAGATCAATGCTTGCAGACTCTAAATTGCCCACTATGTTCGGATCAAGTCATGGCACTGACTTGCTATGTGCTTAATGAGTCTCCATTACTAGACCTCACCTCAAAACACCATATGAACTTTCTTTGAGAAGGTTCCAGGTCATTCATTACCTCAAACCTTTTGGTTGTCAAGTGACCATTCGAACACTAGTGATCCTTTGGGGAAGTTTGATGAGAAGGCGATGATGGTTATATTGTGGGTTATTCACCTAATATCAAGGCTTATAGAGTGTACAACTTATCCGCCAAGAAGATAGAGGAGACCTTGAACTTGAGATACCGGAGGATAAGCCCAATGTTCAAGGATGTGGTCATGTGTGGTCTTTGACCTCGACTACCTAACCGATTATCCGGGTTATTCTAGACATATGGCTAACCAAAGTGCGTGCTCTCAAGAAACTCCCACTAACAATGCGGTACCTTGGATGTCGACTGGAAGTGAATTTGAAGATGATGAACAACCCATTCTTGTGCCTTCTTTCTCCCCAACAATGTTGCAGTAACTCGTCTAGAGATACTTCACCGAGAGTGAAGATGAATCACACTATGTCGAGGACCTTGCTAGGCTTCGACTCAAGAGTTTGCGCTAAGCTTGAAGTCGAGAAGGTGGATGGGAGCTTGCAAATGAGGTAGTCGCTGGAAACCATGTTTCACGACACCGATGCGCCTCCCATCGTCATCAAATCTGCCAAAGCTCGTCTGCATCTACCCTATTCCTACTAGAGTGTCCATAGACTTTGGTGACCAGATACTCGCTTCCAAGTCCTTCGATCTTGGAAATCATCAACCCAACTGCATTTTCACCTCACCTTCCTATGACACAACTTTTGTACCAACTGTGTCTAATCTTGAACCCACCATTGATGTCAACCCCATCGCTACTAAAAGAATCAACATCACTCACCTCAATCCAATATTATTGGTGACATTCTAGCTCTGTTAGAACTCAAGGACTATCTCTAGTCCTAAATTTGACACAGTTGCTTTTCTCTTATGTCTCAAATCAAAAAGAGACAATCACACGACTTCAAGCATTGTCATTTGCGTGTTTTCTTTCTCAAGTAGAGCCAACCAAGGTCACTCAAGCTCTTGAAGACTCAAGTTGGATTGAGGCAATGCAAGACTAAATGCAACAGCTTTTAGAACCAACAAGTTTGGATCTTGGTACCATTACCGGATGGCAAATATGCTATTGGAACTAAATGGATTCTGAAGAACAAAAGAGATGCAAGGGTGTGGTTATTAAAAACAAAGCAAGATTAGTAGCTCAAGGTTACTGTGCAAGAAGAAGGGATTGATTATGATGAAGTGTTTGCACTGTTGCTAGAGTAGAGGCCATTCGAATTTTCTTGGCCTATGCATCATACATGGGCTTCATGTCAGATCGATGGATGTTAAAGGTGATTTTCAGATGGTGAGATTGAAGAGGAAGTTTATGTCACACAACCCAAAGGATTTGAAGACCAAGATCATCCTAATCATGTTTACAAATTCGTTAAAGCTCTCTATGGACTTCATCAGCACCAAGGGCATGGTATGCTAGGCTTTCATCATTTCTCATCAAGCATGGCTACGTAAGAGGTGCCATTGATAAGACTCTTTTTCTCAAGAAGAACTCGATAGACATCATACTTGTGCAAGTGTATGTGGATGACATCATTTTCGGATCCACTAAAGAAGCTTGGTGTAGGGAATTCGAGGATCCGATGAAGGAGAATTTCGGATGAGTGCTATGGGGAGCTTACTTTCTTTTGGGTCTCCAAGTTCAGTAGAGAACAAGATGGGATATTTATCACCCGATAAATATGTGAGGGACATGTTGAAGAAATTTGTATGGAAGGTGTCAGACCGCCACAACACCTTATGAAGCTCCAAAACAAAAGCCAACAATGATCCAGATCTACCGTGAATGTTCATTTATACGATCAATGATTGGTTCATTAATGTATTTAATGACTTCAAGGCCCGATATTACCTTTGTCTGTGAGTGTGCTCTCGACATCAAGTCACCTCTTCTTCCCATCTCATTGCGTCAAGAAGATCTTTAAGTATCTCAAAGGCCAACCTCATTTAGGCCTTTGGTACCAAAAGAGTCTCCTTAAGTTGGAAGCATATAGTGACGGTGATTATGCTTGTGCAACCGGATAGGAGATCAACAACCTGAGGTCACAATTCCTTGGAAAGAGATTGATTTCGTGGCGGTGCAAGAAACAAACCATTGTGGCTACCTCAACCATCAAGGTAGTATGTTGTCACGCAAACAACGTCAGGACAGTGCTTTGGATCCAAAACCAATTGTTGGACTATGGGTATAACTTCATGAACACAACTCTTTTATTGATAATCGAGTACCATATGCATTGTCAAAAATCCAGATTTTTCACAAGAGAACCAAACATATTGAAATCGACACCACTTTATAAGAGATGCATATGAAAAACATTTGATAAATGTGGCTAAAATTCATACAGATGATAATGTGGCGATCTGTTAACAAAGCTTTTGATGGACCAAGGTTTCAACACCTTGTGGTCAATATTGGAATGCTTAACCCTTAACCGCAAAGTTTAAGGGAGGCATATGCCTCGGGGAGGATTTTATTTGTTTTGTTTTGGTTTTTATTTGTTTGTTAGTTTCTTAGTTAAAAAAAAAAAAAAAAAAAAAAAAAAAAAAAGGTTTGTTGCACTTTTGATGGTTTTAACTCACCGATATACATTGTGTGTATCAAAGAGTTGACTAGTCCAAAGGGGTACTTTGGTAAAGACATGTCAAATCTGTTGATAGTCGTAATGATTTGCTCAAAATCATAGGTCCGCATCCACCCATGCTTAATTGCTAAGAGTTGTATGGTCATCAATTCACCATGGTCTATTCCTTTTGGAATCCAAGAATTGGCTAGCCCACAAGTATATGGCCCGTGGTAAAGGCAATCGCATCCATATTTGGTTATCAATTCACCAATTCTAAGAATTGACTAGTCCCGAGCAAACGGCTACGGTGTAAAGACAAGTCAAACCGTTTATATAGTTGCCGATTTGCTGCTAAATCGATGGTTATCAATGTACCATAGTTTTCGGACTTAAACATCCGGCTACTCCAAGAGTGATGGCTATTGGTAAAGAGACATCAAATCCATTATTTTCAATGATTCACCTATCTCGGGAGATAACACACCGGATGTGATGAGAATAGTTTGCAACCGATAAGTATTGATGTACATTATGTCATTTGTTGTCGCAAAGACCGGCATTTCAAAGCTTGATCATCATAGAGATGAGTTTATTATTGGTTCTTTGCATCGATATGTGAAAACAATCCTCTAGTCATCAAGTCTCAAAGATCTTTCAGGTAGGAACCGAACTTAACCAAGTCAAATTCCGTTTAGGGAGGATTGTTGGGAATTATGTGAAGTAGGAATTGATGTCATTATCGCCAAGGATTCTGTCAAGTAGAAGCGTAATCATCAAGAAGACATTCTATCAAGAGTAAAAGCCGTGTCAGTGTTTCTATCAAGGGTGGAAGTCGACTAGGATCAAGATCTGTCAGATTATTTAAATGCTAACCCATCATTATCTTTGAACGCCCGAGGTTAGCATGGGTATTATTGTACTCGCTCAATATTTGTTTAATGTATTAGTCATTAAATGCATGCTTGCATGTTTAGTCGATTGGGTAGTAATAGATTAGGTTCCTTGTCTATAAAAGGAACCTCATAGTTTGTAATAGATAACTCATCTTGAAACATAGAGTTTCAAGTTAATAAAAGATCCATAGAGGATCTAAGTGTTCTTAGTTATAACAACTTGTATTTACTTTCCGCTATAGAATACGAGTTGTAGAGACTGCCTATTAGTTTGCTTATGATTACATAGGCAACACTAACGATCCACGAGTGCTAAAGATCTGTCAAGGTCCGAGAGTTTTCAACAAGAAGAGTAAGAAGAGTCGGAAAGTACCTCATTTGACTCATGTGCCATTAGAGCGATTTCTTCCTTGCTTGATTCTTCATCGCCTTCACTATCACCCAAACCACTTACAAAAGCTCGTTGAGTTTTTATTTTAGGTGGCTTGGGACATTCTCCCATGAGATGATTTGCATCACCACATCTAAAACACTTTCTTTTACCTTTACCCTTTTTGTCATCCCGATCTTTCGAATGGCTTTTTTCTTCTCGAGGTTGTCTTACTAACTTTCTCTTCTTATAAAGAACTTCTTAAAATCTCTAGCGGCCATGGCATATTCCTCATCTTCACTATCGAGCAAGATTCGCCATCATCACTTGATTCCGCCTTTGCTTTTAGAAGCAACGAATTTGATCTTCTCCTTTTTCCTTTGATGATCTCCGAATCTTTCTCCATCACCATTTTGTGTACTTTGAGGTTACCGATTAGCCTGTCTAGTGACATTTTGAGAGATCTTTTGATTCTTCAATAGCGGTCACTTTAGCTCTCCATTTGGGATGGAGTGCTCTAAGAAATTTCCGACAAAGTTCTTACTATGAAAAGATTCATCAAGTGCTTTAAGTGATGTAATAATAGTATTAAAGCGAGCAAAATCCACAATCAATGGTTTCATCTTCAGGATAACAAATTGTTCATATTGTTGAACAAGAAGATCAATTTGTTATCCTTGACTTGTGAATTACCTTGATGTGTAATAATCAAAGATTCCCAAATATCTTTGGCGGTTTCACATAAAATTCTTTCATATTCTTTTCTAGGTAAAGCATTGTAAAGCATCATTTTAGCTTTATTATTTTTAGCAACTAATTTCTTTTGTTCATCAATGAGATGTCCTTTGTTGTAGAACTAAAATCCCCTTTAACAATAATAAACCAAAGATCTATATCTTTGACTTTACATATGTTTCAAAACGGTTTTCCAATAGATAAATCCATTGGTTTCAAAGAGTGGTGGTCTTTGCATGATTGTCCTTCTTTAAAGTTTTTAATCCATGGATCGCTTCAAGTTTATAAAATACAAATTATTTTAGAAATTCTTGAGCAACGAGGCTCGTACCAATTGTAGAAAACTAGAAGGGGGTTGAATAGTTTACCGATTAAAACTTTGTTTTGAACTTATTGAAAAGATCAATTGATATTGATCTTTGATATGTTAATGAAATATGCAAGCAATATGTAAAGAGTAAATAAGGAAAGAAATGATCAAACCACAACAAGTTATTTATAGTGGTTCGGTCCACAAGGACTCTTTTTCTTGCCCTACTCCACTCCCCGAGTCTCACACTCGAGAGTTTAACTTCACTAGTCAACAAGCTCCTTTCACCGCGGAGAAAACCTTTACACTTCGCTTACACTATTTCGACACTAAGCTAGATGTCGAGTTCTTTCCAAGGGTACAACTACTCCCACACACAATGTATTTTGAGGACTAATATACTAACCACTCACACTCACAAGATTATGATGGTTTAATACAACAATGAAGTATGGATCAACACAAGATCATACAACACTAAACAAACAAGACTTCCAACTCTCGTTTGAAGCTTGAATGTGACTTGATCTTCTTTACTACAAAGAGATCACTAATATGATATGAAACCGAGTTAGAAAGGTTAGAGAGAAGATACTTATAAGTGTATAGTGGAAAGGGATAAAAACTACTTGGCTTGGCATTGCTATTTATAGCTAAAATGGATGTGAGCGTCCACGAGACCGCGGAACCCTTAAAGGGTTCCGCCTGTACCAATTTGGTACCACGGGTCTCGACAAATTAAGATATCAAATCTTGCCAAAGTCAACTCTATCTAAGTGAGATTGTGCAAGATATGAAGAGTACAAATCCATACAAAATATCTAATGAAATATTCCAATGATTTCCATGACGATCACATGATGTCATATGTTGTATTTCTATTTTTAGAAATATGCAAGCATTTAAGTAGTGTTTGGTTTTAAGAACCTAAACATTCTAAAAACTATTATCATACATAATGATTAGAGTCATATCAAGATGTTACTAATCATAAATGTAAATGCTTGAATGATGAATATATTGTTTGAAAATTCCTTCTAAACCCTCTTTCTAAATCACCAATCCATCATTTCCCTAACTCAATTTTAACTAATAGGAGCTGAAAAAAAATCTTCATTTATCGTCGGGTGGGTGGGAGGGTATGGTGATTTCTAATTCTAATTCGATCAAGGAAGACCAATGGACTTGGGTGTTTAATGGACGTCATAATCAACGAAGAAACCTATTGATAATCCCTATTCAAAGGACGTGGAGAATTGCAAAGTCATTCTATGTTACGAACTTTCCTAATCACGTTGATGCTAAACGATTGTGGCAGGTGTGTGAACCGTATGGAAGAATAGTGGATGCCTATATTGCATCGAAGCCTTCAAAAATGGGAAAACGATTTGGATTTGTACGATTCTTGGGAATTGTGAATGCTGAAGAGTTTGTAAACGTCTAGCAAACATATGGATTGAAAGTTTCCATCTTTTCGCAGCAGTTGCGAGATTCAACAGGACTCAGTCGCGTAAAGGGGCAGAAGATACCAATCACCCTCGTAGTAGGGGTCCGACTCCAATTGATCCTAAGGTAAATAATTTATCTGCAAACATATTTGGAGCTAAATCTTTTGCCTCTGTTGTGCATGGAAAAGATAATAGGAATTCCTATGATCAACCGCGAGGTGAATCGAGGCATGTTACAATGAGTGATAGTGATTTGATCAAAGTGGAAGAATCCACGAAGGTTGCTTTAGTGAAAGTCCGGGAAGTAGGAACAATGAATGCGGTGTATCGACTTTGTCGAAGTGAAGGTTTTACTCAGATAAAAGTGCATTATATTGGAGGCTTGTGGCTTTGGATCCAATTTCAGGATGCGGCCTCATGTAATGCATTTAGAAATAACGTGGCTATGAACAATGTGTTTTCTTCAATAAAAAGTGTGTCCCAAAATTTTGTTATTGATGAACGCATGATATGGATTGAGATTTCGGGACTACCATTATGTGCATGGGGTTCGAACGCTTATAAAAGAGTGGCAAACGTAGTGGGTAAATTCATGTTCTTTGAAATTGATCAAGATTCATCTTTGGGCATTGGTAGAGTGTGTATAGCCACAAAACATAAGACTTCTATCTCTGAAAATGTGCAGGTGGTTATTAATGGGGAAGAATATATGGTGCGTGTCAATGAGATAGCTACTTGGAACATTCAAATTGAAGACGATGTCGTGTCAGAGGAAGCCGCTAGTGATAACGAGGAGAAAGGTGATGCCATAGAAGAAGAAGAAGAGTCTTTATGTGATGACAATGTCAATGAAATTGGGCTAGATCAGGTAGAAGTAAGTACAGAGGAGAAACAACAAGAGATAGAGGTTGAGGAAAAAGTTACCTATGGAGTGGAGAAGAATCAACAAGAGAAAGAGGTTGAGGAAAAAGCCTCTCACGTAGACGGTGATCAAGAGGGTAAAAGTTATGAAGTAGAGACGGATCCTAGCTGCCCACCGGGATTTGAGTTTCTGAAGAAGCAGAAGCGGGATACACATGATCAACACAACTGCGAATACTCCAATACTAGTAAGTGCTCTACGACATTTGCCAAATATAGAAAAAAAGGTGTTAGGGGTATTTCTATGATTCATGAGATGTCTCGTATAATTGACATTGGGAGTGCGCTGGGATATGATGTTCGAGGGTGTCAAAAAAGTCTTAAACGTTTACTTAATGGATCAGGTGTGTTTAATCGCGATCAATGAATATATTGTCCATCAATATTAGAGGCACTAAGAAACGTTATAAAAGAAATTGGGTCAAGGAGTTGTGTTATTCGAAAAATGTGCATTTTCTTGGAGTTCAAGAATCAAAGATGACTCGTCTTGAACTATTTCGTTTAAAGAGTATGTGGGGGAATTATTCTTTCGATTACGCGTGTAGCTTGGCTAGAGGTAGATCGGGAGGAATTATTTCCATTTGGGATCCGGCTATGTTTATTAAGTCTAATATATGGTGCGATGATCATTACCTTATTGTGGAAGGTAAGTGGACGAGCTCGGATGATACTTTCTTTATGATTAATGTGTATGGTCCACAAGATACTCAAGAAAAAGTGTTATTATGGAATACCTTACGTGCTTTTATTCTGAATCATTCTGGGAAGTATTTGTTAATTGGTGATCTTAATGAAGTAAGGAACGAATTTGAGAGATTTGGCTCTTTATTTTCTCGTTCTGATGCTGAGTGTTTTAATTCTTTCATTGATGAGACAAATCTAGTTGAAGTTCCGATGGGTGGGAGAAGATATACATGGATGAATAAGTCGGGTACCAAGATGAGCAAGCTTGATCGATTCCTAATGTCGAATGATATCTTAAATGAGATTCCTGATTTTAAGGCAACCGTTTTGGAAAGAGGTAAATCGGATCATAATCCTATTATCCTTCATGTTGAGAAAACTGACTATGGTCCCTATCCGTTCAAGTTCTTTCACTCGTGGCTTATCCGCCCTGAGTTCGATACTATGATGAAAGAAGCTTTAACACACTCATCTACATCTTCAGTAACCACAGGAGCTCGGTTTAAAGATAGACTCAAGTTGTTGAAAGTGAGGATCAAAGAATGGTTTCAAGCCACCAAACAGTGGGAACAATCGCATGATCAAGGTATTAGAAACCGTGTAAATGAATTAGATCAAAAATTGGATACGAATGCCGCTACGGATCTAGATAGGGAGGAACGTTTAAAACTAATGCAAGAATGTGAAGATTTTGATCGTATTGCGGGGATGGACCTTGCACAAAAGGCTCATACTCAATGGGATATTGAAGGGGACGAAAATACGAAATATTTTCATGGGTTGATTAATCAAAGAAGAAGACAACAAATGGTGAAAGGAGTGTTGATTGAAGGTGTATGGTGCACTGATCCTGTTCAAGTGAAACAAGCTTTCTTTGATTTTTATAAACATAAATTCCAAGACCATGAATCTAATGTCGTTTTCACTGATATTCCAAATTTCTCTCGTCTTTCTGACTTGGATCGGTTACAGCTAGATAAAGACACATCTCTGGAGGAAATAAAGAATGCGGTTTGGGATTGTGGGAGTAGTAAAGCTCCTGGTCCAGACGGGTTTTCGTTCTTGTTTTTAAAAACGTATTGGGATTTTTTGAAAGATGATGTCATGGAGTTCGTGTCCTCATTTCTTGCTTCTGGTCAAATGCCTGTGGGGTCTAATTCAGCTTTCATCACATTAATTCCCAAGGTACACAATCCTCTTCTTATTAAAGATTATCGTCCCATATCGCTGATTGGTTTACAATACAAAATTCTGGCTAAACTTCTTGCTAAACGCCTAGCGAAAGTTGTCGATAAAATTGTGAGTTATGAACAATCAGCTTTCATTTCGGGGCGCCAAATTCTCGATGGTCCTCTTATGTTAAGTGAGGTAATTGAGTGGTATAAAAAGAAAAACAAGAAGTTGCTGATCTTCAAGGTGGATTTCGAGAAAGCCTATGATTCGGTGAGTTGGTCATATCTTGATTACGTTTTAATTCATTTTGGCTTTAGTGACAAATGGAGAGGTTGGATAAGGGCGTGTCTACAATCGGCTAGGACATCCATTCTTGTTAATGGTAGCCCTACAAAAGAATTCTCTATTAAGAGAGGATTGAGACAAGGGGACCCTTTATCCCCTTTCTTATTTATTCTCGTTATGGAGGGTCTTCATGTAGCTTTGAAAGATGCTCATCAGTCTCGGTTGATTAAAGGTGTAAATGTAGGCATCACATGTTTCAAACTCTCACACTTATTTTATCGACGACGTAGTCATAATCTCAGAATGGAGTAGAGAAGACATGGATAATATCATTCGGATTCTCAATGTATTTTATATAGCATCAGGTCTCAAAATTAATATTCAAAAATCTAATGTATACGGTGTAGGAGTTTTAGCGGAAGAAGTTGTTACGATGGCCAGCTTCTCGGGATGTTCTCCGGTTATCTTCCATTTAAGTATTTAGGTTTACCAATTGGAGCGAATATGAATCAAGTCTCGAATTGGAATACCTTGGTGGATCGTTTCAGAAATAAACTCTCATCTTGGAAGGCGAATTTACTATCGAGTGGTGGTCGGTTAACTTTAATCAAATCGGTGTTGGGAAGTATCGGTATTTATTACATGTCTATATTTAAAGTTCCCGAGACGGTCAATAAATTACTTGAGAAGCTAAGAGCTACATTCTTTTGGGGTGGAGATAGTGAAAAACGAAAAACTGCTTGGATCAAATGGGCTCACGTTTTGGCTCCCAAGGCTCATGGAGGTTTAGGAATCGGCAGTTTAAAATCGTTTAACTTAGCTCTTCTTCAAAAGTGGAGATGGAGGTTTATGAACGAAACGAACTCATTATGGGTATCTCTGATAAAAGCAATTCATGGAGAGGGAGGGGGATTAATTAATGCTCAGCGTTCTTTGCATGGTACTTGGGCTAATGTGGTTTCTACTATCCATGATTTACATAACATTAATGTTATTCCGAACAATTCTATCCGCATCAAACTAGGATGTGGCTCGAAGGTGAGGTTCTGGAAGGATGTTTGGCTTGGGGATAGTGCGCTTTGTCAGAGATATAATAGGTTATACCGCCTAGATGCTAATGAAGATTGCTATGTATCTGATCGTTGGTCTAATAATCGATGGAATTGGCAATGGAGAAGAGAGTTTGTGGTGGAAGAATTGGAGATAGGTTCACCGCTTTAATGGTGAGATTCAACATGTTCGATTAACCGGATGAGGATTCATGGCAATGGATGCTAGGTAACAATGGTACATTTCTTGTTGGGAAACACGTAAACATATCGATCGATTAAGTCTCCGATTTTGAACACTCGCACGGATGGTCCAAGTTTCTTCCAAGGAGGATTAACGTGTTTATGTGGAGACTCGCTTTGGATCGTCTTCTCATAGATTCAATTTATCGAGGCGTAGCTTTGATATTGATTCTATTTTGTGCCGTTATGTTCGAAAGCGGTGAGACTAAAGATCATTTATTCTCCCTATGTGAGATAGCATCTGAGGTCTGGAGGAGAGTTCGTGTATGGTGTGGAATTTCTTCTTCTCAGTTAAATTCCGTATCATCTTGGTTAGCATGGATTGATGGTTTGGCAAGAGCTTGGAAAAGGGAGAGGATGTACGTGATTCTTGCGACTACATGTTGGTATATTTGGAAGCTTGAATAGTGTCATTTTATTTCTCACCTATGAGGAAAAGTGACATGTTCGATTATATTCGTTTATATTCTTTTCTTGGTTAAAATGTAGATTTGCGCCAATTTGTTAAGTTGGCAAGATTGGTGAAAACTCCTTTGTAATTTTCTAGCGCCTTGCTAGTTTTGTGTTTATATAATTTTTGCGGTTCAAAAAAAAAAAGACCAAAAGGAAAAACAAGGGACCCGAAAACTATACCATCTTAGACGAGTCAAATCTACCCCAAGAATCCCAAGTCATATCCGTCATCCTACCGCGATTTGTAATCCACAAGTAACTCATGACTTTTATCTCTTCAATGATTCCCCGAACCAACACCTCCTTTTGATTGAAAATGTGATCGTTCCTCGCTTTCCATATACTCCAAAAAGTCGTTAAAACAACCCCATAGAACGCTTTTTTAACACGAGCACCATTCTTTGCAGTCGGGTGGAAGCGCAACAAATCCCGAGCATGGAAAGCGAAGAAGGACGAGACTTGACACCATGATAACACCTCTTGCCAAACCTCCATGAAAACCGGGCAACCCGTAAATAAATGATCAACCGACTCCGTATTCGTCTCACAAATGCTACACAACTGCGACCCTACCTGTACATTCCGCCGCTACAAAGCATCAACCGTTGGGAGCCGATCCAGGAAAGCTCGCCACGCAACAACTGCCACCTTCTTGGGGACCCAATTGCACCACTCGAAGGAAGAAGCCGGAAGAACATTTGTTGCATCAAAAATACACCTCTTAACCTTACTAACGGAGAATTCTCTTGAGCTACCCACGGTCCAGGTCCAAGTATCAATACCACGAGATGTTGTCACACCATTTAATAGAAGAAGTAAGTTATCAAGATCAAGTTGTTCCTCATTTGAAATTCAAGTCTCCTCCATTCCCCATTAAAATTCGTAGACTGTGAAGAGTTAGGCAATCGGTCCGAAACCAAGCAACCTTTATTCTTTTCCAATGCAAATAGTAGAGGAAACTTCTTATGTAACACATCATCCGAAAGCCACCAGTCATGCCAGAAAAAAATGGTCGTCCCACTCCGAAGATTACCTTTGATGGCTTGGTCAGAACCGATTGGAAGTAACCCTGGGACACTAGCAATTTGCTTCCAAGCGCTCCTTATAGAAACCTTCACCGGAATATTATACCACCCCCGACCGCTACCATGTATGGACCACACCACCTTGCGCCAAAGTGAGTCTTGATTCGTTTTAAACCGCCACCACCACTTGGACAACAAGCTCAAGTTTGCGTCTCTAAGAGAACCCAACCCGATACCCCCATATTCAATTGGAGCGACAACTTTATCCCAAGCCACCCAACTCATTTTGCCCACATCATCCGTCCCTCCCCAAAAGAAATTGCGGCGTAATTTCTCTAAACCATTAATCACTTGAACGGGGGCTCGAAAAAGGGAGAAGAAATAAAGTGGAAGCGAGCTTAAGACTGATTTTAGAAGCGTAATCCGACCACCATACGAAAGGCACTTAGATTTCCAAGAAGACAATCGCTTCCGAACCTTCTCTAAAACCGGATCCCAATTTCTAACAAGGTTCATATTAGACGCAATAGGAACCCCAAGATGGGTAAAAGGAAATCTGCCTGAAGCTACACATAAAGCCAAAGCCATATCTGCAATTTCAGAATCACCCACACCAATTCCATAAATACAACTCTTGAGGGCACTAATCTTCAATCCGGAGATCAAATAGAAGCCCCTCAATAAACGTCTCAAATTCAACGCGTTTGTAATCGACCACTCCCACAAAACACCACATCATCCGCGTACATAAAATGAGAGAGCATAGGACCCTACCCCCACCGAATACCATGAAAACACCCAAGTAAATGACCATTATATGATCCGGTGAGACCCTCCATGGCAAGGATATATAAAACGGGACAACGGATCCCCTTGGCGAGACCACATTGACAAGAGAATTCATATGTCGGTGACCCATTAACCAACACGGATGCACGAGAGCTTCGGACGATAGACATAACCTAGCCCCGCCACTTAGAGGAGAAATTCATTTGCGCCAAGATGTCTTCCAAAAAATCCCACCTCAATGAATCATAAGCTTTCTCAATATCAACCTTTAAGAATAAACCCTTCAACTTAGCTTTCTTCAACCATGCAATAGTCTCGCTAAGAATCAATGGCCCGTCGAGAATATTACGATCACTAAGAAAGGCGGTTTACTCCTCGGATACAAGTCGTGGCATAACCTGTTTCAGGCGCCAAACTAAAACCTTGGATAACACTTTATTCAAAACACCAACCAGACTTATAGGGCGATAATCCGATAAAGAAGCTTGGCCCCGACCTTTTGGAATTTGAGCAATGAAAGCCGAAAAACACCCAGGCCGAATGAAACCATTAACATGAAACTCCACAAACATATTCAGAAAGTCTAGCTTCAAAATAGGCCAAAACTTATGAATAAAAGAAAAATTGAACCCGTCAGGGCCCGGCGCTTTACCCCCATCACATTCGAATACTGCACGCGTAATCTCGTCCATAGTAAAAGGCCCATCTAATAAATTAACATCATCAGCAGTTAACCGAATGATGTCAGGACATATAAAAGGCGGCTTCAATCTTCCTTTATCACTAAATTTGTCCGCAAAAAAAGAAGAAATTTTAACCTTAACCTGAACCGGATCCGAGACCCAACCACCTTCGCAATGCACCCCATGGATCCTATTATTCGTCGTATTGAGTTTGATGATACCATGGTAATATTCCGAATTCTCATCCCCATCAAGAGCCCATTTAACTTTGGATTTTTGTTGCGCATCCAAAGCTTTCAACCGCTCTTCTTCAAACAATGTCTTCTTAGCTATAACTCGAGACTCCATCTCAAATTCGGTCAAGGCTCTATAATCGGCTGTTTTCTCCAACTCTTCAATCCTACGTTTACATTTCGAGTATTTATCATCTCTACGCTTACGGTCCGCATAAACCCACAACCTGATTCTACCCTTTAGCCATTTCAACTTAGTCGCTAAGGCTACTTCTGCAGGCCCTGTTGACTCAAAATAAGGAGCAATCGAATTAACAAACTCCACAAACCCAGGCAATTCCAACCAAGAGTTGTAAAACCGAAAAGGTATATGACCAAAATCCGAGTCTTCCAATGATAGCAAAAGCGGGCAATGATCTGAAAGATGTCTATCAAGTGCCGTGACTGCCGCCCCTGACCAAGACGTCACAAAGTCCTTACAAACCATGACCCTATCCAATTTACTTAACTTGTCTCCTTTCCCGGACATATAAGTGAACTTATGCCCGCACATATTATATTCAAAAAGCTCGGCATCCGTATTAAAGTTGTTAAAATAGACCGCATTTTGTAATGAAAATTCTGAATTACACCTTTCCTCAACACACCTCACCTCATTAAAATCACCCAAGAAAACCCACAATCCTTGAAGGGATCGTCTATACAATAACAACTCATTCCAAAAACTTCGTCTACCTGCCGGGTCATTAGGAGCATGAACATTTGCAATATTAACATGAACATTAGAGTGAATCATGAGCCCCGAAACCACCAAAACATGACGAGACTTAATGACCCCAAATTGACGAAAACAAGATGGATCCCACCAACAAATTAAACCCCCCGCATTCCCATCCGAATCTACACAATCAAATTGAAAATTAGAAATACCCCAATACCTTGATAGCAACCAAAGAGGAGGATCCGAAATCTTCGATTCCTGTAAGGCCATGAAAGCCACACCATGACTCGACCTCAAACCTCTAACCCATCTCGCCTTTCCTTTACGCCTAATCCCACGGATGTTCAATGAAAGAAAGCTCATTGACAATCCAAAACACCGTGTTCTGAAATGATCTCCTCTGCAATCGGGCTACAAAATTTTTTCAAGTTCATACCAACCATTTCCCCTATCTGAACCGTGGCGTTAACCTCCGATAAGACCCACCGCCTCCTCTACCACTTCATTCGAATCGATCCAAGACCCAAAGATCATCCACATTAGCAACAGGAGGAATCACACCGATCGCTTTCGGATCCCTCTCACTAACACCTTGTTCATTCCGGTCCATAGATACCTCCACAGATTCAACCATAACCTCGTGTTCAAGTCCGGGCATATTTGTACTTTCTCCAGCAAAAGGGAGTTAGTAAAACTGGAGTCACGAGTATTGTCCTCTGGTGAATTGTGAAACAATAGATGGGATCTCTTCCTGCTCTTAATCGAAGTTGAACAACCCATGTTAAAGCCCATTACACCATTCCTTACAAGCCCAGAAGACAGAAGCCCATCTTCATGGCCCACAACCGACTCTCCCACAGGCCAGATCTAGTTGGCCCACATCATTTAAAAACTGAGCGGGAAGAGTCAACGCCTCTATATTTTCCTCAGTACTTTCCGCCGTATTTGTTGTCAGATTAATCGGCTGAATATTACCGTTCAGTCCCATCTCATCGGTCTCTGGAATGACATCTCTAATCTCACCTTCTTCCATCTCGTCATCTTTTTCTCCTACATCGAAAGCTGCAAATTCCGGGACCCACGTAGAGCTTTCTTCAACAACCCAAACGGTGTATCCATTACCTTTCCAGAAAATCGTGACCTCCTCATCAATCCTAGAGGCAATCTTAGTAAGGACGTGAGTGAAACCAACCGAGTTATCTATTCCGATCCATGAAAACTCCGATGGCCATACCACCTCTCCGAACAAGGTGCCAACCTTATCAAAAACAATATTTTCACGAACGGAAACCGGCATACCAACGACCTTTAGAGCTACAATCCCTTCGAATGGTAGCACTTGACCAGTCCATGGTGACACCGAAACCAAAGCCTGTTCCCAAACATCCTTCTTGGAGACCATAAATTCAGTCATCTCACAGTTATCACGAAACGTAATAAGCACCGTCAAACCTCCAAGATAAGAAACATAAGCATCATTATAACCTGCCGTCCCCAACATCTTCTTTACCACGTGCAACCGAGCAATGGTATCTGAGACACCGATCACTGCCCGTCCCATACAATGCATAGGATACCTCGCACCCTCGTCTTTTAACTGTAACGTCTTCTTAGACCCTGAATTACCACCATAAACCGTTGCCACAGCCGGGAACTCCTCATCCACAATATTCTGCTCCCTAGGAATCCATGTCTTCTTCCCCATGTCGTCCTCATCATAAGAAATCCTCCTATGAGAACGATCGAACATGGCCAACGAAACAGCAATCCGAGAGTCCATGATCTCAATCTCATTCAAGCTTTGTAGAATAGAATAAGGATCCCTGATCTTCTCACACCGAACAAATCCGAAAACTCTCCCTTTAATCGTTCGCCTCCTCGGAACCCATGCATCCGTAACTGTGACAAAATCCCTGAAAGCCTCCTTCAACTTCAAGCCGGTGACCCTATCCGAGATGTTTGTGACGTAAAAAGTACTCCTTGTAGCTGGATCATCGTTGTCATAACGGTTGTTGAAAGACTGCCGCCGTGTTCCGCCTCTCCTATTAGGGTTTCCCATTCAAATAAGATTATATTATGTAAATCAAGAATCATATATGAAACATTTACGTATTGATCGTCTTCTACGAATTAATTGTAGTTATTTAGAATTCCAAAAATTACATCTAGCTTTGAATGCAAAAATTGGTAAAACTTTTGAGCTTTGTATTTATATGCCAATTTTGCTACAAGTTGTCTATTATCACGAAACTATATGTGATATATTATGCGATTATCAATACTAAGCGAAGACTGCGCTTAATGACAAATTGTTCTAATACGATAATTAATGATTTGTGATATTGTGGTGAGTGTTTTGTGTAGCATTTAAAATAGAGCGTGAACCGATGAAAATGCAATTGCAAACGGTTGTACTATACGATAATTAAAGTCTAGACAAAATTCTTAACATCTATCAAACAACATATAAAATCATTTAATTAAAATGAAAGTAAACATTACATCGGTTATGGGATAAAACTAATAGACACGTTACTTGTCGCAGAAAACTAACAAGGATGGGATTAATGGTGACCAAAATTAGCGTGAATATGATTAGCTTAAATAAAATAAAAATTGGCTAATTTTGGCTATTTTGTAAAAGATTTGGGCACATTTAGCCTCATCATTTTTTTGAAATGAGCGTGTTAGCCTATTGAAAGTTAAATGTACTAACAGCACATATTTTCTCATAATTGTAAAACATTATAATCGCTTTTGAAGAAAAACTTATAGATAATATATTTATATAGCGACGAGATCGCTTTGTGTTAAAAAAGTTTATGGGTTCTAAACGAAAAATAATAAAGTTTGAAGATTTGGGATTAAACATAACGTTTTGAAACCGGTTCGACCCGGGTGGTTCAACCGGTTGAACCGCTCCCATCGAAAAACGGGTCGATTTAAACCGAGTCAATATGATGGTTGGGTCAAAACGGTCAAATTAAACAGGGTCAACCCACGGGTTTGAAGCGTCTTGGGTCAACCCGGTTTTCGATATGTGTTAATAGTTTCAAATTTTACTTTTTACTTTTGGTTTTCTTTTATATATAATATAGCGAGGTACCCGCGCGTTGCATGCATGGCGAGTATCCTGTGATGATTAACCTGGAGAAATAGATCTCGATGAGACCGATTCACCGGCTTGTATCGGTTTAACGGTCATCTCTAGTTCGTTTCGGATGGTCATTATTGGTTAGCCGAACCGATGGCGACACGGTTTCAGGTTGAACCGTTGGTCCGGTCCGATTTTTAAAACTATATGTACTATAAACTAGTTAAATATTAATGTTTTGTGTGTTTTATTAATTTGTATATCGTGTATAATAACATGTACTTTTCATTTTAGGGTGTTTTAAAATAACATTAATTAGTGTGTTTAATTATTTCATATTTAGAATTATGTTGTAGCTTGTTTAATTAGGGTGTTTTAATTGTTTGTTTTTAATTTTGTAAATATGTTTTTAATTGGTTGTACAATGTGAATAAATTATTGTACTTTTAAGTAATGGGTTGTTTTAATAAGAGTATTAATTACACAAATATATTTCTCTCTCATTTGATCATTAAACTTTTTCACATTTCCACTTTGATTGTTTTTTCATTTTATGTAGTATAGATATGAAAACAACATAAAAAAGTTTGCGAAAAGTACGTTATATTAGATGTGTAGTGAAAGACAAATTGATTCTCGCTCGTGATGTTTATTACTATAACAATCAACCACTTTCGAGATATTTTCATCGAGAAATGAAGACGTATTTTCAATAAAAGAAATAAATGACTAGCATTTGTCACTTGAACTTGAGTTTTTTAAAATCAATGGTACTCCGTAAATAAATAAAGTCGTTCAATCATGCAATCTCTCATTATAACTGGATTTTAGTTTCGTTTCAATTTGATCATAAAACAAAAGGCAATATTGAACTCTAGAAGTCGTTAGTTTTAGGTTCTTTTAAATACAAGGTTTTATGGATGATTCATTTGTAGGTTGTTATTTGCTTTCCAGTGAGATTGTTTAGAACCACCAAATGATCCTATTGAAGGATACTCTCTCCGTCCCAAAATTTATGTCCGTTTTGATTTTTTGAATCAAAGTTTAACCTTAAATATTTTTGTTTGTATTATATAATAATTGATGAAATTTATACTATTGAAAAATACATTTAAAACATAATCTATTTATACATTTTGCATCAAGTATTATATTATACAAACTAAAATATTTAAGATCAAAGTTGGATTCAAAAAGTTAAAATGAACTTAAATTTTGAGACGAAAGTATAAATAATTCTTTTGTAATACTTATATCAAACTATACTCCAAAGTCCAAATCACGTGCAATATGCAATAATTTTGAAGGTTTATTTGAGATAATCTATACTACTATATAACGATTTAAAATCCAACCTCATTCCAGTTCTATCTCCTAACCAAAAATTAAGATAAGGAGCCCAATCGTGAGATATTACGTACAATCAATTTAACAAACCCAAGTTCTAAATCCTAACCAATAAAAAAAAGAAGATAAGAAGTCTAATTATAAAGTGGCGTATGTATTACTACCAATTAAAATTCATCTTTATTTTCAAATTGAAATATCTTTTATCTATTTATTTTTTATAATCTAATTTCACCATATTTTCTAAAATTTTACGCTCTTTAATTCAACATCCATTTTGATATATTTTTATTAGTTTTTAGTTTTATATTTTTAGTGGGTTTATTTTATTTTTAATTCAAATTTTACAACTTTAACCTTTATTTCAATCAATACAATATTGATTCGTCAATATATTTTTGGAGAGTGTTTGACATGTAAGAGATTGTAGTATTTTTATACGGGAATAATTATGTAACGGAAAGCTACGGAGAACCTAAACAAACACATACAAGAATACATATATACATTCGAAGTGTTGTAAACTAATTCACTAAACGGTAAGAAACACATATAACTATATTTTATCGCCACTGCATGCAGATCCGATCAGTTTAAATAATATGTGATTAGGTATTCAGGTTTAAATTTTAGTTTATTTATTATATTTTAGGTTAAAAGTTAGACTTGATTGGAATTTGTAAAATTTGATTGGCATGTAATTCAAACCATCTACGCCCTTCTTTTATCTAAGAGTCAATATTGGTTCACAAAGTTTTGTTTCCTAATGATCTCAAATTGCTTAAACTTATACAGTTATACAGCAAAATAATTTGCTTCTATTTTTTTTATTTTATTTTTATTTTTTTGCATAGCATTTTGGAATAAGATGCATGTGATTGATCTTTAAATAATTGTATTGAGTAACGAGATTATGGCTTGTATAGTACGTTAGGAATATTACTTTGTAAGATCGAGGGACAAACTAAATAATTTTTTTGGTGTGGTATGAAAGGTATTCCATCATCTATTATTAAAATATGATATATAATTAAGCTCTATTATCTACTCACAATACAACTTTTTTGATAAAATGATCATGATCAGTTTTTTTATTCATCTAACTGAACTCTGGCTGACTTTTATATTTCATTTTCATTTTAGCTAGCTAGATTGATAAAATATACCCAATTACACAAAAGCTGACACATTTAACTACCTGTAAATAGTCAAAGTTATGGAGCAATTACCATTAGTTTCATTGTTACGTAAGTAACTTGTGCATAGCATGTACATGCGATTAAACGAAGACACATACATACATACAGGTATGATGATCAGTTGATTGGTGTATGTTGATGTGGTACAAATTCTTAGAGATACAATTATATTTCATTAGATTGTATTTCATTAAAATCCATGCATACATATATATTTACCGGATCCACCATCTCCCATAATCATCATCACTCGAACTATTATTCGAACAAAAACTAAACAAGAGTAGTTCTCGACCAAGCTCGCAAACCATCCTTGGCCCGGCTAGAAAATCTCGACACAAAGGGCACGTTGTGTGCCTATACTCAACGCAACGGTCCAAACATCCTTTATGGAAAATATGATCACAACGCAAGACACTAATCTCGTCATCTTCTTCTATCTTGGACAAACACACGGCACAGTCTACTGGCTGATCTATGGAGTTTAACTTCTCGTGAAACTGCATGACACCGAGCTCCTCGTGATGCTTTTGGTCCACTGGAAATTGTACTCTTTGCTGATAAAATGAAAGATGAGTCATGAAATCCCATGCCCATCTCAAAAAGGTAGCCATTGATATAGCATAACTTGTTATGCTTGAATATCTAGGGAACATTTCACATACTTTAGAAAAGGAATATTTGTTATACATACACAAGACATTCATATAACTATATTTATAGATATAGATATGGAGGGGATAGGGCAAAGGGTTGGTAAATTGAAATGACTGACGGCGTATTTTTGTTGACTAACAAGCATCAATAAATAATCATCATTTAATATATAGATTGAATTTGACCGTAGCATTGGCTAGTAGTAATTTAAATTAATCTATCGAGATATAAAACGGAGAGGATCTTTTCAAGTAACTTAATCTAAAGGATTCTCAACCATTGAACTAAGATTAAAAGTTAAGATGATGTGATTTTACTTTTAATCTTGATATTTGATTTTAATCTAATGATTGATAATTCTCTAATTTGAGTAAAGTTGTCCCACCAACTTAAGAAAATCCTCTTCCGACACAAAGACGCCCATCTTGGCCTCTTGTATATCTTCTTCATTTGTGGTAATCAACATGCTTGTCACTATTTAAATTATTAGTTATTTAAGGCAAGTTATTCAAACCTTTAAACAAATTGTTATCTTACACAATAACTCATCACTCATGTATGTTTTAATCGAGAAATTAACTCACAACGTCGTCTTACTCACATATCATTAGGGCAATGGTCCTTCATAAATCCTTTTTTATTCTGTAGAAGTTTACTAGATATTTAGGACCTGGCCTTTTGATTCGAAAATGATTTTTTTTTAACTGGTGAACATATATTATTTCAATCAAAGATTTACAATACAAAGTATGCAAAAAGGTGAGAAGACATACCCAAACACCCATAAAAAGCTAAATTGAGACATACAACTGACATACAAAACTAGAACCAAACATGTTCAAACAAAAAAACAAAACAATTCACCATTACATTTCAAGCTGCTACCCTTAGTTCTGTATTCATCAGTACCATTTTGAACTGTCCAAATTTCTCAATTTGCCTGCCAATTCATTTCATTTTGAACTGTCCAAATTCCACAACTTGTCTTCCAATTCATTCTCAGTGATACATTGTGCAATTTCCATTAATTTCATCATATACATCTTCCTCATTCGGGCACTCATTGTTTCATTTCTCTTCCCACGGTCTTTGTAATACTTAAACATTTCTTGAGTACATAGCTTTGATCTATAATAGTAAGTTGCCTCTGATTATTCATATACTTATCAACAATTCCCTTCTCATTCTACATTTGTATTTCAGGTACCTCTAAGCTTTCTATTTCTTCAAAAATAGCAAACTTATTAGCACTTCTTCTTATTTCCTCCACAATTTCTTTGTTAATTTTACAAAGCCTCTTGTTACTTTGGGGACTTAACATATTTCCATTCTTTATACCTTTATTCCCGAATTCTTTAGATTCCGTGTTTGGCCTTTAGAAGTATCTAAGTTTTGTTGTCGATTAATTGGCCTGAACTCCACTCTTGTTTTAGAGGTTTTGTTACCCTGTGCTTCTTTTTGCACTCCTCTATTAAGAGTTTTTGCTCTATTTTTTGTTACCATTATTCACTACTTTAAACCTTTCATACCTTCTTCCATTTTCTTTACTACCATTACTAGCTCTAACTGCTTCATTATCCCTTTCCTTTCCACTTTCTTCTGCTGGCCTCATACTACAATTCTTATCCACATGCCCAAACACTTTACAATGGCTACACTTTGGTGGTTTCCGACTATATTCCACTCTAACAAATTTAGTTTAATTCACAACCCGAGTTTCACGCTTATATAGCATATTTCTACTTTTTCCTTAAATTTCTTTTTAGCATTTATTTCCACTAATACTCTTGCATACCCAATTCTCCCAGTACCCTCATGACATATTCTTGCAGCAGTTTTATCCATTATCAAAGGCTTCCAAGTCTACTTGCAATGGCACTTATCCCCTTAACAGTTTATGGCTCTATAGGTACATTGTGCAATTTGATCCATACTGGGAGTTTAGAAGGTTTTTTCATTTCGACATACACACTTGGATCCCATTTCAGCACAAACAAAGGTTTTCTATTTACCATCCAAGGGCCACTTTCCAGAACTTGATTCATGCGATTCTCATTATTGAACTTAAAAAAATATGTCCCATTCTGTTCCACAACATCTATTAGCCCATATTTCCCCCACATTATGCCTATATTGTACTTTAGTTCATTGTAATTCATCTTATAGCTTACAAAGTGTCCACATAACCTTAAATTCCAATTCATACGGCCTTCATTAACATTTCCTCATCATATATCAAAACATCCCTGCCATCTTCACAAATAGTATGAATGATTTTTCCATTTGGCATCACAATACTAGCATAAGACTTCACATTCACATAACTGCTACCTTTATTCTTCTCACTATTCGTTCCACCCACTTTTTAAGTACTCTCATAGTTCACATGTCTACCAATTATATCATTCAAAGGTGAAAAATCATTCATAGTACCCTACACAACTTTCCATGCATCGTCCCTAATATCCACATACCCATCAACAACTTCACAATTATTGCCCTCATCACTTACAACTTTATATAAAGAACTTGTTATTTAAGAGAACCTTTTTAAACAATACCTAACAACCAAAATTTTGTTAAGATATATCGTCGTCCCAAAATAAGTGTCAGGTTTGACTCTTGAAGTATTTTTGTTCAACTTGGACCGTAAATACTTTATTTGTGTTACATAATACTTGATGCAAAATATATGAATGAATTAGGTTTCAAATGTATTTTAATTGGTATAATTTTTATCAAGTATTATATAACATAAATAAAAATATTTAACGTAAAAGTTTGAAAAAAAAAAACTGACACTTATTTTAAAACGAATGGAGTAGTACATAATTTATTATAACTGTTTAGGGAACACATACTAATACACGGGTGCATTGCGGACTTGCGGGATCATGCAAGATGCATGTAATTAACATTTTTATGTCTTGTGTGAAAATGACTATACGGATTGCGATAACTTTAGAATTGTTCGAACAACCTTCATTAAATTGAAGGGAAATATATTTTAATTAGATATTTCACTAGAAATATTAACGGCGACCATTTAAGTCGTTTAGGGCTCTCCATATTTCTGTTAGCCCAAATGCAAGATCCATGTTTCTTCTTCAGCCCTGTTGCCGCCTTCTTTCATATACGTGACTTCTACAGTTATACGTGGCACCATACTCTCTGTCTCGACTCTCAACGACCGGCGATTCATATCTCTTTCAAACAATCGTGCCGTGTTTCTCAGTTTTCTGCTGCTTTAACGTTAGGCAATCATTTCTTCAGTCTTAGGTGTTTGTTGTTGCGTATTTGTGGTATGTGTTTCTCTTAGTTTTTGTGTTTTTGTTGGTTGCTATCTTTTCCTTTCATGTTTGATTGGTGTAAGACTATTAGGAAATTGGTGTTTTATGATTCTAGGCTGTGTCATAGGAGATGAAAACTAAAAGTAGGTCGTTAGATGGTCGAGGTACTGGAAGACAACTACAAAAATAAAAAAGGTATGAACCCTAATTATTGTTTGTGTTTGATTATTCGTCTGATTTGTGGGTTTTTGATTATTTGTGAAAAAAAGATGAAACTATGGGTTTATTTATGATTCTGGGGTGGATTTTTTTAATAGATATCTTTCGGAGTTACTATTTGAATATGTTGATGTTAATTGGGTTTTAAGGTTTGGGATTTTGATTATTATCACAGCTTATTGGCTTATTTGATTTTGCTTATGGCTTAGGGTGATTTTATTGTTTTGGTAGGGGCGTGTTTGGATGAACTTATTATCCCGGCTAATTAGGTTATTTGATTTTGCGTGGTTTTGTTCGAGGTTTAACTTTATTTGTATTCATCTTGGTGAAATTTAGGTATTTGGTAAAGAGAATGTTGTTTTATTTGAGTTTCTTATTTCGTAGATTGGGGTTTGCTTACGTTTTGTTCTCGGGTTTTAGTTACCCCACCTTTGTTGGTTATAATAGGCTAAGATGAATTTGTGGGTTCGATTAAAGTCGTGAGTCTCCGTTTCTTGGCACGTCGACCTATAAGGTTTGCGACCATGGCGGATGTATTCACTTTTCTTGATCACTAATCAACTTTGAGTCAAATGATATTGGTTATTTGAGGCTGAATCGTAACAACGCGGCAATAACCGGATGGCGTGAAAGCATACTTGCTATCATTGAACAGCGTTTTTTTGCAGCCATGGCGGAATTATGACCTTTTTGACCATTTTCCACTCAAAAATCTGAGCCTAATGATCTGTTGGCAGGCGGGTTTTTTTTGGTCATTTACATATGCACTTTTTTAAGAGTGTTGGGTATAAAACTTATTATCTCAGCATCTTGAACCCATTGAAGCTGATAATATATGTTACTATGTAAGTTTACTTTATATTGATTTGGGTTATCACTATTAATTCTGCTTATTATTGTTAATAAGATTTAGCGTGTTTTATAAAATTTGGAGGTTGAATTGATAAATAAAATTGAAGTGGAGGTGGTAAACACATGAGCGGTTTGGTTGTTGATTCCATTTTATTATTGTTGGATAGTCTTCCTTCAGATTCAGGTATACAATTTTCCTTTTTTTTAAAGGAAATTTGAATTTAGGAAGTGTTTGGATAAAAATATAAGATTTTTGGTTAACAAAATTACTTTTTTGACTGACTTTGTTATTTTATGCGTTGGTTTTAGAGCTAATGAGGTCGTTTGGTTGCAGCTTATGTGTTATGTGTGGGAGCAGTGTGTGTGATTGGCCGTTGTTCCAACTTTGTAAAATTGGTCGTTGATGTATTAGAGATAGGTTTGTGAGAACGGTCGTGTGTTGGCGATATTTCGAATTGAAAAGGGATATATGTTTCGCCTTATGTTTCAAGATTAATAGACCTAAAGCATGATTGCCAACTTTATCTCAATGTAACATTTTTTGTATCGACATATTTTTTGCTTTTCATAGCTCATTATTTCTTATCTGTTTTTTTTTTCCAGAACAATCCAAAGGATAGAGTCGACAAGAACAGGTGGTTAGTGTATAACTCTTTTTGAGCCAATGTATAGTCCCGGTTTAACATATGGTAACTAGACTACAACAGCAAACAACGGTGGCGTATCATGCAAACCAAACAAAACAAGTAAGTCTTTCTCTTTCTTTTAGTAAAGGGTCACTCAAAATTTTGCATTAATAAGCGTTTGGATGTTCAAGTATTTCTCTTTCTTAAAAATAATTCTGATTTCGCTAATGTTATACTCGACGGAATTTTAGATGTTTAAGGGTGTTTGGGAATGCTATGTGAATATAGATTGTTAGATATTAAAATTTAGAAGAATAGTTTTCGATAAGATGAAGATTTGACGAAATTCAAATCGGCTTGATTTATGAAATTTTCATTTCTTATGCATATGGTGTGTTTACAGAGACAACGATACCATTAGCGATGTCACTGCATTCTTTGATTTGATTGGTCGATCCGAATAACAAAGAAAAGGCGGCTAATTCGATAAATATAACAACGTGTTATATTTTTTATCTCCTTTGTACTTTTAGCTCAATTACCACATTTTCAACACTTTGTTATCTCCTTTGTACTTCTTGGAATTGATATATTTTCAATTGTAATTTGTCTACTTTTGAGGTGTTTGTGTCTACTTTTGGTTAAATTTTCGGTGACTTTCTTGATTTATTTTTCTAAAGAATCTTTTCTAACGATGACAACGCTGGCAGCGACAAGATGCTCAATGTGTGGGACGTTATCCGTTTGACGGTAGATTATGAAACGATGATGTTTGCTGACAAAAGGTTTGTATTTTGGGTCGTTTAATCTTCTACAAAATAAAATAACCATCGATGAAGGTTTCATCTTTAGGTTTGTGTGGCGAAATGGGTGGGTTTGTGGTAATGGGCAGAATTCATTGAAATGTCAACTTCCGCCACTGATAATCGTATATCGTGAATTCCGAGTAGAAAGAATATGAAACCAGTTAAAAACTTCCCATAAAAGGATGGTTTTTGTATTAGAGTGTTAAAACACTTATGATCTATACTGTGTATGCCTTTCCTTGCAGGAACATTTTCAAAGGTCAAGGATTGAGGCGCCATGGATTCCTTTGAGGCTACCTCTAACCGGTGAGTTAGCGCGTTTCTTATGAAATTAGTTGTAATAATAATAGTCCATTGTCATATCGAGTTCGAGTTTTAACATATAGCCTCTAAGGAAACATGTATGGGTCAAAAGTCGGCCATGGTGAATTGTCATTGTCGTTTTGCGGAAAATTAATTAATATCTACGGTATGTTCAATTTATGCGAGAAGATAATTAAAATGTGGCTCTTTTTGTTGAATTCGGATATTAGTGATATTGGGTTTTGCAATTTAGACATAAAGTTTTTTAAAGCAGTTATTTCTATAACTAATTAAAGTATGAAGGAATAACATTGTTAATATGATGGTATTGTAGTAAAGATGGCGATCAAAAGAATAAGAATCGATGAAGAATGTCCGGTCATCCATGGTTGGGTCATTGGCCAAGAAAGCGGTGATCTTGGCCATCGAATATATAGGTATTAATATAGACCTTTCAATGTTTTATTCATCAAACTGTTACCACGTGTTTCAGCTTCATCTTATAATTTTTGGGTTTCTCTACATTAAAGGGTATGGCTATGCAAAAATGCCGGTGGCCGATGGTTCCATGAATGATTATACAAGCTCACGACAGGTAATTTCACAATTGGGATTTTATGTGCCGATACTTCTTTGGGATCTTCCTATTTAACCTTCCTACGTTATTCCTAAATTAAACTCAACTCATTTTCAAGATCACATAAACACTTCGGTTTCATCTTTTTAATTCTAGGGCTATTTTTTCAATCAGGTACTTCAGATTTATATGAAAAGAATTGGGGTTTTTATGTTTTTAAGTTTTGATTAGTTGGAATTTAAGTTTAGTTGTGTAATTGATGAGTTGGATTGTTGATTTTCAGGATCTTTAAGCTTGATCATGAATTAAAAAGAGTTTGTTTAATTCAAGTGAACATATGAAGGCTGGAAGCGCTGCTAAGCTTATTGTCGGTGCGCTTTTGCAACACTGTTTTCCGCTTGCTAGACGCCGTATCGAGGCTGCACAAGCACATGTATAAATGTTTCATTGTTTTGTGTCTATGCTGTTAATTTGGTTGTATTTGACATTTGTTGTAAAGAACTAGATACACGTTATGATTAGGATGCGGTTTGAAAAGTTAGAAACTTTGTGGCCAAAATGATTGCAAAAACTAGAAACAAGAAAGTTTCTGTAGGACCTTGTTTTTCTATCAACCTTATCACGATGCAACCTTTAACACACGATATAACAAGAAAGATGAAGCAAAGAAAGGTGGTGACTTGAATGATGATATGTATGTTTTAGAGAGATAAAGGAAGAGAACATGAAACTATATTTCATAAGAATAACACACATTTACACACTCAAGCACACCCCTCAAATGACCATTTGAGGGGTATTTATACTTCCTTACATATCACCCTTATGGGCTTGGGCTTGGGCTTGGGCTTGGATTGGGTTGGATTGGATTCTAACTTACATAAGGCTAGCTTAACTTAACTAATAGCCATTTAGCTTAGCCCAATCCACGAGCCCGTTGACTATTCTAGTACGATATCTAACACACGTTACAAAGTTCCTAAAAGTGAATGACCATCACTTCTATTAATTATTATTAAGGCTAACAATCTCCCCCTAAGGGGTGGTCATTCAAAAGATGATCCACTTGATTAGGTCTTTACTCTCCTTGAGCTTGAACTTTGTGTGTCGATATAGAATAGTCTTGATTCTTTGTTCCTTCATGCTTTGTGATCAGTTAATGTGGTTGTCTGCTGTTTGTCAACTTCTTTGGGATATGTGTCTCCATGTCTTTCTCCACCATGTTCACACTTCTTTTTTACTTTGAATATCCAATGTTGTGAAGTTCTCTAGTCTTTAAACTTTGAAGATTCTTTGACATTGACGAAGAATCATCTTTAACTTTGTGTTGCCTTTGATTTTGATGAGAACTTTCATGTGTTGTTGGTATGAGCATGGGAAGGTGGTGCAGTCTTTCCTCCAGGGAATAATCATAAGTACCTGCATGTTTATGTTAGTTAAAAGCACCAATCGATCATTGTGGACTTTTCTTAAAGAATTGACTACTACGATTGTTTTACTGATGAATGTCTTGATTCCATTCACCTTGGTCGGGCGAATCGGCCATCCTAATCCCATAAGGGACAGTTGGCATTACATTGAATAAATTCATAACGACCCTCATTTTTAGGATTCGATTCATGAAAAGAATCTCCTTAGCGGGATTTCTAGCACTTACGGTTCGAATGTCGAGGGTGTTAATAGCATATTGTGAAAACACATATCTAATTCTAGCAAAGGTCGTTCTCGAACTAAAGGCCCTCAGTAGGCTAACACGATATCAAGTACATCTACAATTCGGTGAAGTCATTTGAAGTACACGAAGCATCACTTCACGATTGTAGACCGTTTGAGACACACTAGCGTAATCCATAAAGAATTACCAGTGACACGCTATCGAGTGCTTGATGTTGACCACGGCAAGAGTTTCCATTCAATCACCGAGGATTACTATTGTAAATCCTCTCATAAATGTTACGGCGGATTGTTAAGATCTGCGTGGGACTCTAGAATATATCACTCGTGTCCTTATTGATGAACAACAAGCGATGAAGTATTAAGTGCTCTATGATATCTTTTAATGAATCTCGTGGCTCTAGACTCGATTAGTGCATTTTGGTTTTCTGGCGGAGACAAGGAGAGGTCTCCTTCTTCAATACCAACGATCTCAAGAGAAAGTCAATATATTATGTAGGGTTCGGTGAGAATGAAACAAATCCTTTTGAGAGGAATTGAGTGGCTAGAAGGTTAGGTGCAATGCGTCCTTTGGGTCCATGGCGTCTTTGTCTTCAATACCGGTGTCATCTTTGTGACAACCAATAGCGAGATGAATTGAACCGGTTCTTGCCCTAAGGTTGATTATGGAGGGCTATTTCTTTTCACCCTTTCTTTTACTTTTCTTTTTAATTCTTCAACCCTTTCTTTCTCCGTTTTCAATCATACCTAAGGACTTCTAATACTAACTATGGGTATTGTCCTTGGGTAGATCCCTCCGGCTCTGGCGGATCATAGGATGGATTTTCCTATCCTTAGTCACCTTATAACTCCATGATTATCCTATGTTGCCATAAAACCTTTTTCTTGAAAATCTCTCAAAGTGTTTGTGAATATAAAACATGTTTTGTTAACACCTTGAGAGTTTTGTATTTTCAGAAACACTCCCCCTTCACATGTGTTTATATTTTTTTAACTTATATCCGCACATGAGGTGAGTTCACACTTTTGAATTGATCGACTTTAAATGAACTAGACCGATTAGAGACACATTTACATCACTAGTGAACTAGCTTGAAATTAATACCGTCTGGTAAAGTCCATAGAAAGTTTCTCGAGATGGTACATTTCGACTTTGATTTTCGTCAATTCTTTGGTTTCAAGCGAGTCGAGCTCTTCGAGATTCAAACAACGATCCTTAAACCTTTTTTATCACATTTAATCACGTTTCTCCCTCAAAAATAGCATATCTATGATGTTTTGAAACACAATGATTAAAAGATATGTTTTCGAAAAGAATTTGGAGAAAGCGATTTAGCATGAATTTTGGAACAATTTTGGTTTTATACTCCCCATAACGAAAGTATATTTTGAAATTTTATGAGGAGATATCTTGGTACCAAGCGTGAGAGATTTGAAAAATCTTTTGAAATTTTATGAATCAATAGTACAGAAGATGAGAGATTTAAAATCTTTTGAAGATATTGAGGAAGAATTACCTTCATTTGTTTTAGGATAAGTGCTCGATATTTATGAAAATCGATTTTGAGAAGCACTTTCCTTTCTTTAAAGATCGGATTCTGGTCTTAAGTAGCGCAAGCCATTATGTTTTTAGGAATAGTGCTTGAAAATATTTAAAACCTTTGATTTGGTTAAGCATTTTCCTTTCTTTGAAGCGGGTCTGAGCGATGTGTTCGAAGCCATTATTTTGAAGTCCGGGTTTCGTCTTGAGTATCTGAAAGCCATTATTTTGAAGTCGAGTTTCGTCTTGAAGTATCTGAAAGCCTTTATTGAAGAAATTTTGAGAAGCGACATGTTTTAGAAAACATTTAAAGAACTCTCGCTCAAGCATCTGTACATGTCCATATCATTGTTAAATGACATTTCTAAAGCACATAATATTGATTATACGAGAGACATGTCGTGAGAAGATTTTTGAATTTTGATTTTATATTGTTTTGTATTTTTGAAAGATTTTATATTTTTATATTTTGCTTTTGTTGGTTTTATAAAAGAAATGGAAAATCAAAGATAGAAGATTGAAAGAATGAAGAGGAAGAGTTCTGAATTGGAACCTACGATGAGCTGGGTTCAGAGATATTTGATTCTCCTGCAACCAAAGTCGATGAGATTTCATAAATAACAGTGTTAGAAGTATTTGATTCCTCGCACGAAGCCCATAGATCATACCAGTCCCCCTTAGCTACGGGTATCTTCTTGCAGCAGTGATATTTCCTTTTAGATGGGGACAGAGGGCATAAATTAATGTCGTGGGACCATCCATTAATTACATGTGTTCCTGATTCGTTCACTTGAGAAATATATGCGCCCATGTATCCCGATTCGCCAGTAGCGTGATGTTTAATTCTGGCGTAACTCGCTTGAGTCATCCTTATCGACATCTTTCATAATCCACGATTCTTTGTCAAAAACATAGTTACGCCATAACTCTTGAGACATGTAGCGTAACTCAATCTGTCGCCGAATTTTCACTAGAATTGAATCTTTGGTGTGAGAATTAGCTTGTATCTTGAGTCATCATCGGCAAAAATGACCTTACATTCCATTGTGGGTTTTGTTCCTTCGGTTTAGTGTTATTCTTCCTTACCTTCTCACTAAGCTTTTCCACCATGGTTTCAAGGTTTTCTAGGGTTGTGTCGTGATTGGAAAGACTTACATCGGTGTTTTCACGGAATTCTTTTAGCCATTCATCATGTTCCTTTTGTCTTTGAAATTTGAACTTTCCGAGAATTTGTTTATTGTCTCTTCAAGGTTGGGCTTTCTTTCTCCATAAGGCCCACGATTGTAGTTTCCACAGATCCTCCACGAAAACCATTACTATTACGATTATCTCCGTAAAACGGTCGATTTTCTCCATATTTAGCTTCTTCGATTATATTTTCATCGTTGTTGTGAGAACAATTCTTGGTGAGATGTCCTCCCCCACAGCTTTCACAACCCACGTGGATAGCATGAACGCTTTCTTTGATTTTTAGCATATCTCGACTTAGATTTTCAATTTTGCTAGCGATGGTTGCAATTCCGTCAAAACTTCCGTCTTGGTTTCTTTTGCTTCCTCCATCGTGCCATTTTTGGGAATGATCAGCCATTTTTTTAATGGCTTCAATTGCTAGAGTAGAAGTCATGCTCGGGATTGGTCCTTGATAGTCCAACATCTGCCTTATAGTTATGTTGATTCCTTTGTAGAAGATGTTGACTTTTTGCTGGTTGTTCATATCATGTATAGGACATTTGTAGAGGAGATCGTTGTATCTATCCGGGCTTGATACAACTTTTCATCGTCTTCTTGCTTGAAATTATGGATTTCAAGAGTCGGCTAGATATCTTTGACGGAGGACAATACCTCAATAAAGTGCTTCTTTAGTAGTGCCCAGTATTAAGCGCCCGTGACAATCTTCGATCCATTTCTGGCATTGATGAAGAGTCATGGGGAACACCCTTAGCATAACATCGTCACGAGACACACCCGGAAAGTTAAAAAGGCTTGTGATGTATAAGACATTTTCAACGTGCTCATACGTATCTTCGTCCCTGTTTCCTAAAAAAGGGTTAGCACGAAGCTCCTTCATAAATTGGTCTTTAATTTCGAAACGGACATCAGCTCTAATTGCCGGTCTTACGAGCCCCGACCCTTGTTCTTCTCTTGTCAACGTCAAATATTCCTCGAGAGTGAGGTCATCAATGTTAAAAACTTCCATGGTACCTGAAACTTGAAAAGAGATCGTGAGAATTTGGAAAAATTAAAAATAAATAAATGAAAGACTTAATAGCAATCCTAATATAACTACCCGTGGCGCTAAAAAACTTGATGCGAGGTTTCTTGACGAGGTTTTAATATTTATAATGTCTCGTAATACCTATGGTCTACCCTAAAGCACTAACAGCGGTGTGCCGGTCGTGTGTAGTGTAGTATTTGGTAAAACCAAGGTCGTCCCAAGAGCTATGTGTGTGGATTAATACTAAGTCTAGGTGTCACAGATTTTAATATGATTTTGATAAGAATTTAACTAATTAACTATTAAAGCAAATAAAGGCAAATGATGTGATCAATAGAGAGAGTGGTGCTAACTTAGTTACTCATCCTAGCTAGTAATATTTACGTCTAATTACTTCCAATTACTTGGTGGGGTTAAAGTCGAGATGACAACATTTGGTCGGGATTCGCCTAACCTATCGACAAGAGCCACCATTGGAGAAGTCGGTGTCCCTCATAAGTCCAGTTGTTCTCGGTCCCTAAGCCAAGTCATTAAGTTCCGCTACATGCTAGACTTATAATAGTGAGTGCCGGGCGCTAGCATCTTAGACACTCACCCCTAATTCTTAAGTTCATCAAAGCGGTAGGTGATCGGTTGGTCGAATCGCACAAGTAGAAAGGGTCGTCGGTTAGTCATATCTTACCCTTCCGTCTCGGTCTACTCACTTAGGGTGCATTGGTCATATCTCTAAGCAACTAGCCTCACCGCCATTCAAAATTACGAAACAAGGGTAGCTACCAATAAACTATGCATGCATACACTTAAAAATAATTATACGGAAGCAATGTAAACGCAAACAAAACAATTAAGGAATCATAACTAGGCCAGCACCAAGAGGTGCTTAGCCGCTCATATTAACCATACAAATCAATTCAATGTTTAATGTTACGAAATACATGAATCGAAAGTAAGAAAAAGATAAAAAGCTAATGCTTATCGTAGGGGAGTGATTTCTCCCTTGGAGATAGCTCTGTATGCTCCTCTAGATATGCCTTTGGCTTCTTCTCACGTTCTAGATTGTTGTGTGTGAAATGGGATGCTTTGAAATGCTGGAAATCGTGGGGTGTTTATAGGCCAGATCTTGGTTACGACATAACTATTAAAGAGTTCGCCGTAATCATCTAATTCTTAAGTAAATTGCACTAGAAATCTTTGGTTCTGGCGTAACCTCGGGAAGGGGTTCTGTTGTATCTTCAATAAATCTTGGTTACGCCATAGTTTATGCATGAGTTACGGGCGTAATTATCGGTGCGGAACCTCATTTGACCTAAAATGGTTACGTCGTAATCTTTGGGAGAGTTACGCGTAATCTTCGATAAGTTGGTTTTCGAGCCACGCTTTAGTTACGCGTAATGAGAGAGGAGTTCGCCGTAACTTCTTCAAAGTGAGCATACTATGATAAATCTTCAATAAACTCTCCAATTCCGCGTCTCTTTAGCTCCAATGCTCGTAATTTACCTGAAAGTGGAATATAATGGAAAACAAACGTAAATCCATATAAATGATATAAATTACAAGCATTATCGAGGAAAATTGACATTTAATATTCAGGATAATTTGATGTTATCTGTAACACACCAATAACTAAAACACCCCTATTTAATAACACATAAATAACATGTTATTGAGTTCCACAAAATACCTCACTTAAAATACCCACAAACTTACAACAAAAAAATACAGTAAAATAGGTAACTTTTTCATTTGGCGTGAGCCAATGAATTGGCTGAGGTGCGTTTGGCATAGATTTGGTGTGTTTGGTGGTACCACTGATGGCGGCGTCATCGGTTCTTTTGAGAGCATTTGACGAGCCAAACTTAACCATACCATGCCATGCCTTCTTATAATCAACTTGTTGCGCCAAAAAGTAAGACATGTTTAACAACGAACGAGTAGTTAGGAACTTAGATTTAGGTTTATGAATAAGTGATTTATTTGAGATTTTTGGACCGATTGTGCTTCACCTTTTTAAATCTCTCCTTTCGTAAGCTTTTGACAACGAAGTTTATACATACGTTTTGATTAACTGAAACAAATTAGTGTATCATGCTTAACTCAGTATTAGGGCTGTAAACGAACCGGACGAACACGAACGGAGCTTTGTTCATGTTCGTTCATTTAATTTTAACCGGACAAATAAACGAACACGAACGCTTAAACGGACAAATTTTCTTGTTCATGTTCGTTTATTAAGAAAATGAGTTGTTCATGTTCGTCCATTAAGGCACCAAATGAACGCTAAACGGACTTAAACGATCGAGCATAAATTAACATAGACAAAAAAACGTAAACTTTATTAAACTATGCATCTAATATTGTTTTATAAGTATTATTTTGTTTAAACAAACTAATTTTAAAATTAGACAATTAAAATATATGATATATAAACATAAATAAATAAATGAACATAAACGAACACATAATCGAACGTTCACGAACATAAATGAACGAACGCGACTTTTGTTCATGTTCGTTCATTTAACTAAACGAACGTAAAATATTGTTCATATGCGATAATTTAATAAATAAACGAACATCAACGAACTTTTTCCCGAACAGTTCATGAAATGTTCACTGAACGTTAAGTTCATTTACCACCCTACTCAGTATCATACGTACAATCGAAGTTTGCTTAAAAAAATGATTTTTTTTTAACGTTTTTCTAATTTTTAGAGTGGTGAACTTCTCAAATTCTAATGTTTTTTTAATGCTTTTCATGTTTTCAAGATGAGAGGTTCTCCTTTCTCAGTTCTAAGAGTGCTAGGTATCATAACAAGCCTCAACCTTATCGTCGTGCCACCTCAGCGCCACATCAGCATCTCATTTTCCCACAACTAACCACAACAAACCCCCTCCTCACTCATAACAAACCTCAACCTCTTCATTTGGGCCCCACCATTACCACTTTATTTTTTTATTCAATTTTCATTTTCAAATAAACTAAATAAATTCATTTCATTCAAATTAAAAATACAATACATAAAAAACACTTACTAATAAAGCGATACGAAAAAAAAAGCGACACGGGTAAAAAAAACAACACACGGGTAAAAAAAAGCGACACGGGTAAAAAAAATACAACACGAGTAAAAATACTAGTCGTCCATGATTTGATGATATTTGTTGACTAGGCGTTCACGCCTCTTGCGGATGATTTACGCTTTCACGGGTCGGGATTGGTACTCGGATCTATCATGAGAAAATCCATCTCGATCTTCTCTTGCCACGTTTTTCCTTCTCCGCCTCGCCTCGTAACAAGCCCTTTGAGCATCGGCTTTTGAGCATATATTTCGGATATATGTCCGAAAAACTACTCGTTTGACTTCCCAGAGCTTGCGGTAACAGCGTTGAAGTCGACTTACATTTCTTCTTGGCTCGTTTGCATACATCTCTTTCGGGCCGAGGTGGTTTGTCGGCCGAATATATCCTCGAGACATGTAACGTCAATAGGATCTTCGGCATCCCACTTGGGATAATTTTCAAAACATCGACATTTTCATAAAAATTCCCTCCCACCAAAGCAGCGCATAAAGCTAACTTTGGCATTCTCGACATGATCTTGGTCATTTTCACCACTTGACCTTGAAGATGTTTGTAAATAGCGTTGAACTTCGGCAATCACCGTTAATCCTTGTCCATTTCTTGCTTATCATGTTCTTGCCACCTGGTCCTCGGTTGTCCGAGAATTGAACATTTCGAGAATGTCGTTCAAAAGTGCTCCTCGGACGGTCATTGCCCATATCTTTATCTTGGGAAATTTCTATCCAACACTGCGCAAGTAACATTTCTTGGACTTGGTCCACTTCCTCCTGTTCACTTGTGCTATGACTTCAACATCTTCGTCATCGTCCTGTCGAATCTGCGGTTTTTGCCTTGATTTTTGCCCCGCTTTTGCGGTTCCGTGCTTTTGGAACTTTGAATTGTGAACCGGTCGGTTGTGATTCCATTTGGGGCAGCTGTGGAGACTGGACGGGTTAAAAACTGTGGAGATTATAACGGGTTAAAGAGCTGCGGTGATGGAAATCGGTTGGGGTAATTTGCGAAACCTTGTTGAAAGCGATATTGTTGGTTAAGCATTATTTCTTGTGGAGCGGGTTGGAATTGGTCGAAGAAGGGGTAGACGGGTTTGAAGAACCCCGTATTGTTGTCGTTTGAGTTAAGTAGATTTGTGAAGTATCCTCCGTCGTATGGGTTTGAGACATTGTGTAAAATGATATTGTTGGTTAAGAAAGATTTGTTATGTATTTTGGGTTTGAAGATGTGTAAAATGAAGAAGATGATGATAGTTTATATAGGAGTGGTGGGTTTAAAAAAAAAAAGTTAATTTAAAAAAAAAAAAAAAAAAAAAAAGTATCGTTTGAAAAATGTTTACGTTATAACGTAAACTTTGCTTTGTGTCAGTGTTTGCACCTCGTCGTCCTCACGATTTGGTATCCGACGGCGAGCCACGACAAGAGGGGCCGGTGTGGCGACGAGCCAGACGACGAGCTCCACGGTGGCGACGAGCCAGACGGCGAGCTCCACACCTTCCACTCTAATAAGTAATAACTTATTCGTGCTCTCGTGATAAGTATGATTCATTGTTTAACACTTTAACTCACATAAATATTTAATCTAGTTCTTTTGTACTTACAATATCTTAGTCAATGTTTCATTTTATATAGATCAAATATAGAGCACTCCCATCCATAACACTATAACACCAATATGACGTCGCGTCGTGTGGCGTCGAACTTTTAACATTTAACATTAACATCCCTAAAAACACTCCCATCCATAACATCCCAAGTTAAACTTTAACATCCCCAAAACACCCAAAAATACCGCTTTGCGCTGTTGCTGTGCAGCGCCTCACATTTTTCCTTCTTAACGCCGTGACTCGATGGGAATAACGAACTTTAGCGCCGTTAAAGCCAAATAACGCCGTTATGGCGTGTTGAATGGGACTGCTCTTATAAACCAAACACATTGCTTCAATGTAACAAACTAAAAAGAAAGTCAATACCATTGGTTTTGTTATTTAATGATATACGCTAGTTTCAAAATATATAATTTTCCGCTTCTAGTAAGTATTGTATTTCTTCTATAAGCAAACCTAATTATTTATAAAAAAAAAAAATGAATTACAAAGGTCGATATCTATCAGTCTCAATAATTCTGGACGTATGTTTTTTATGCGATTTATATAAGTGCAAAAACAATTTAAGCTGTCCCCGAATGTCCCACGGTATGTCATTTAGTTACTCCGAATTTATTTATTATATTGATGGTAACCACCAAATGCATTTTAAAAGATGTATAAGGCTGAATGCAGTAGGAGTAGTCGAGTATCGATCGAGTGCATAGGGCGATCGATAACATCTCGATCCCCTTGCTGTGAGGCAATTGATCGCCAGCCAAAAAAAAAGAAACCGGTCGTGTGGGGGATCGATAAGAACAAAGCATTCTTGCTAACCGTTGGTGAAGTGTAATTGGTATTTCTCTTGTAGCCGTTGCAAAGTAAAAATAAAATAAAAAATATCCTACCCTATAAATACACAACATATTTACACACTTAAACTCACAAATCTCATTTCACACATTCTCTATATCCAAACAAAAAAATTAAATAAAAATCCCACCTATATTTACACACTATGAGTTTTAATTTTACGAGCTATTCATTGCCGATTCGTCATCGGATGATGAAAATGAAGTTAAGACCGAGTTTATGATGTTTGCGGAAGAGTGTTGTGAGGCATTCAGCGTCACAAAAGTCTCACGAACCCAGTTAGTAGGGATCGTGTGGGTGCTCATAACCGTTTAGTGGATGCTTACTTGATGAGAGCCCAAGATCTGGCGATCAAGCATTCCATGATCGTTTCCGTATGAACCGACGACTATTCACACGAATTGTCCGAGATATAACCGATCATTCACCTTATTTCCAACAAACTCCTAATTATGCAGGCGTCTAGGTATTTCTCCATTGATGAAGTGTCTTCGTCAATCCGTCAATGGCATCTGAGTCAATGCGATGCTCTAGCGAATACGTGCAAATGGGTGCGTCAACAATTCGTGAGTGTCTCGAAAAATTTTGTGAGGCCATAATGGAGTTATATGGTGCGAGTATTTGCGGCCGACGGTTAGTGGCGTTGACAAACTCTATGCTCATCACTACGAAACTCATGGGTTTCACGGGATGATAGGTAGCATCGATTAGCAGTTGGCCGTGGGTAATTGCCCGCATGCTTTAAAAGCTCAATTTTGTAGGGGTGATCACAGGCGGGATCCTTTCATTTTATTGGGCGATCGCGTCCCAAGATTTATGGATTTGGCATGCGTTCTTTGGTGTCGCGGGATGAATAACGGCGTAAATGTTTTACGTGCATCGCCTCTTTCAATGATCTCAAAGCGGGAGAGCTCCGGATGTGGAATTCGTTGCTAACGGCGTGCCTTATAAACGCGAATATTATCTTCTTGATGGGATATATCCGGAATGGTCGGTTATTATGAAGTCCATTAAAAATCCGAGGACGAATGATCACAAACGAATATTGTATAAGGCGATGCACGGCGGCAAGAAAAGATGTGGAGCGTGCTTTTGGTGTGCTAAAGAAGAAGTGGCTAATGATTAAACATCCGGCTAGAGGGTTTGACAAAGAGCGTCTATCGCATATAATGTACACATGCATCATATTACATAATATGATAATTCGGAGACGACAGACGGCGATATCTCCGTATTCTTTCCGTGAGCGACCGTTCTTATGATCCCATAAAACGCATGTGGAATCGTTGGAAATTACGAGGAGATATTCGACAAAACAACTCATCTTAGCCTCAAGCCGATTTGGTTGAAGACATTTGGCATCGTCAGAATCAAAACTAGTTTAGTCGTTGTATTGTCGTAATGTTTTAATTTTATTTGAATTATTATGTAATGTTTTAGTTATTAATGAAATTTTATTTTGTGTTAAAAATGTTTAAAAAAAAAATAAAAAATAAATAAATAAATAAACTTGGTCGCCCTTACTCGGGCACCTAATCACCTGAAAGTGGCTGGAGAGAGAAAACTAACATGGCAGAAAAAATAAGGGGGATTCAATCCAGCTACTGAGGCAGCCTAATGCATATCACGAGGTTTATATAATATATTTATATATATACTAAAACCCAGGAGCTTTACTGTAGCAAATTCACGCATTAAATGCAATCTTTGACAACTTGGCGAAACAGCCCCGAGGTTCAAGTAATGACGCAAAGTAAGTCAAACATTAAATGCAAAGTTTCACAACTTGGCAAAACAGTCCACAGAAGTTTAAGTGTCGTTGCAAAGTAAGTCCTTTAAGCAATCCCGATCGCGTCAGCGGGTTTTCCAACACTCGTTGATGTATATCATTGCATCTTTAACCGATAAATATTAGGAAAAGAAATGTCAAGCTAATGGGGCTCATAAAATATTATTATTTGCCAAGGCACTAAAATGTGAATAACGTGTTTCTAAAGATGCCATGTATTTCTTTGTTAGTTTGATATGCAAGGGTGTGTTTGTTTTAAAAAAAAAAAAAAAATCTTACTAGCCCTTTTACTTTACTAGGTAAAAAAGCGACGTTTTAATTTTTATTTTTTTTAAAGTAAAACTTAGTTAGACATATAACATCTTACTCGATGAAGAGGTGAGAAACTTGTCTTCTTGCCTCTTACTCGTTTTGTAAACTTTATATAATATATTTGATTGTTTATTAACTATATTATATTTATGATAAAAGTCTTGTTTCATATTTATATAAGTTACTTATTATCGCATTGCGTTGGTTTAATAAAAATTGCAAAAGCGAGCACTTAAAATAATTGGACAATTATACAAAACAAAAACATTATTTCGTTCGATTTAGACTTTCTAGCCAGCTCTTGCTCAGTAAGATGTGGTAGTCAGATTCAGACCCAAAATGAAACAAACACGCCCTAAATCAACATTATGTATGTTTATAGTAGAAAATCTAGAAATGACAGTTTTATATAGGATGTAAGTAAGGGCGGATATTCGGGGGAAAAATATCTTAAAATGAAAAATATAACAAATAACTATGATTAGGGCTGAGCATCAAAGGTCCAAAACCGAACCGGACCGATAAAACCGACCGAATCGACAAAAACCGAGCCGAATCGACAGCCCGTCGGTTCGGTTTCGGTTTCATGTTTTATGTGTTTTCGGTTTCGGTTCGGTTCGGTTAGGCCCAAAACCGACAAAAACACACCTAAACTAAACCGAACCGATGACCCGACACAGAACCGAACCGACCCGACGGCCCGTCGGTTCGGTTTTGGTTTAGGTTTTTCATGAATTTCGGTTTTCGGTTTTGTCGGTTGGTCGGTTTTGGACCGGACTTCGACCCCTGATGAGTGTCTAAATACTCATCATTTTGTACAAAATAAGCGCAAAATCATCGAAAACACTCGAAACACATCAAAATGATCAAAATATCACAAATCGATGTTTTATGTGTTTTAAATGCAAAAATATCAAAATCGGATGAAAACATATCAAATTTGCAAAAATTGCGGTTTTAGTCCCCAAGTTTCAAAAGTTGTCAAAAGCGGTCCTGAGCATAATTTCAAAAGTAAAGTCACCAAGGTCCTTTTAAAATCATAACTTGTCAAATTTAGTCATTTGGTGAAAAATATTAAAAGTTTGAGAAAATTACAAAAATGGTCCTCAAGTTTGAAAATTGGCGAAATTAGTCCACGAAAATGTGAAAATGGCAAGTTTAGTCCTTGTACTTTGTGAGATTGTCGGTTTAGTCCTTGGAGAAACTTTTTGGTAGTGGACTATGGTCCTCAATTTCGAAATTACACATTAGGTCCTTGGATATTAACTCTTTACAAACTAATTGTGACCCTGCCTAATTGTGAACCCCGCCATTTACATTTTGGACCCTTGATATTTAATAAAGCGCTGGTCAATCCCTCTAGTCAAACCAAGCGAAGCGCGCCAAGCCTTCACCTCCCACTTGCCTTCCGCTGCCGCAACACTCAACATATCCACCCCTCCTCACTTATCTTCTTCCTGTCCCCCACACCTCCTACAATCCAAAGACATTGATTACATACCCTTTCCCACACTCGATCACACAGTTGTTAAATATCCTATTTCGCCAAAACACATGAAGGGCGAGATCACTCGAAAATGATCCAAGAGTCAAGACTTATGGTGGGATTTGATCAGAAGGTGAGAGAGAAGCAATGGGACTATAAAAAAGAGAAGAAAGAAGCCATATAAGGAGTTAGCTAGTTTTTTTTTTTACAATTTTTCATTAATGTCGTTTTTTTAAAATGTATTAGTTAAAATCAAATATTGTAATTTCAGTTTGTTTTGTATCACATTTAAGTTGAGACATTGTTGTATTGAGTTTTTGAGCATCAAGTTTAAGTTTAATCAGATTTCAAGTTATTTGGTCACTGTGGAAATTTTCAAGTTTCAAATCTCATATCCAAGCTTCCCATAAGCCTTTGTTAAAATCAATTAAGCTTATTTAAGCTTGTCTTAACCTTTGGTAAGGTTACTAATCATTTTTAAGCATTTTTGAATCATGGTCAACGAAAGTCAACTGGGACTCAATTTGGCAATGGTGATGGAAAAGGGTGATGCAGACCTCTGAAATGGGTTGAATTAGGTTCAATTAGTGTAGTCATGGGTCTTGGTTTGCTTTCTAGCATAGTTGGACTCATCGTGAGTGATTCTCTCATTTTACACTTTTCATCGGTTTCCATTTTTGCTTGTGTTTGCAATGGTAGTTGTAACTTGTTCAATCATGTTTAGATAGTTGTAATTAGGTTATAGGAACTCGGTTTGGTCATTGGTTAATACTATTCACTAGTTAGCTTAGTAAAAATGCATAGAAGTAGATATAAGGGTGTTTGGAATTGTTTCGGACACATCTTTTAGGTTAGTTCGAGCTTAAGTTTTGTTGATGTATGATTGTTTGGTTCATTTAAGTCCATTTCTGTCCTCATTTTGCACCTGCTCTCAGTTAAAGTCAAAATTCCATTCCAATTGATCTAGTAGCTTATCTATCAAGATTTTTACATATCAAAAGCTTATTTTGTGTTAGGATAACATATGTGTAGCTTGCAGTAGGTTTCATTAATCTAGTAACATCATTTTCGGTTTATAAATCATGATCAAAATCCGGATAAGTCAACTTTCCACTTTTTCTTAAAAAGTCAAAATTATGCATAAACCGGTTTAAGTAGATCTTGCGGTTTGAATATTGAGTTCATTTCAAGGAGTTAGAGGCTCATATTTGGTCTAAATGTAGGCGGCGGTGTTCTTTAGGACTGCACCAATGGTTTTAGATTAGCTTATTAAATAAGCTTGTAAATAAGCTCAAACATGGTTTTGTTATTGTAGTTGTTACGTGCGTGACCACTCGCCCCTTTAGCCACTTTTGTTCAATCTATAGCTTCTTCATTTAAGATCCTTATTAGTCGTAAATTTGAACTAATGCTCTCTGCCGGTGGTCTTGAGATCTCAACTTTTGGTTTTCCATGTAGCTTTTAGATAAGCCGTGATTAAGCTTAAAGTAGGGTCCCAATCTGTTTTGGCTTAATAGCTTTTAGCCTCAAATCATTGCAACTAGCTTATCAGAGGTTATAGCCTGTTGATTGTTGTTGCATTTGGTCCTTTTAGCTTATTGTAGCTCCCATTTCAGTTTGGTAGCTTTTGGACCTCATTTGCTTATTGGAAGTGCTTATTTTTAAGCTCATTCCACTCAGATTGCATATTCCTCAACACAAGCCCATGTTTTCCATTTTTCCTAGCTTCCTAGTATTATTTTAGATTTTCCTGAAATTTTCATAATTTTTAGACCTTTGTTTAGTATTTTTCTTATTTAAATTAGGTTTTAATCACTTTTAAATAGCTTTTATTGCATTTAATTCGAGAAAAGTTCCAAAAATAATTTTTCATTTTATTAAGTTAAGATAAATATAAAAAGCCAAAAAAGTATTTTTCCATATTTTTCTTAGTTAAATTTGTATTTTTAAATATTTTAATTAGTTTTTAATAGTTTAAAATTCCTAGAAAATAGAAAAATAATCATAAAAATACAAAAATAGTTTTGAAAAGTCTATTTTGATATTTTAGACTTTTCCATTTCATAATTTTATTTTTCTAGCTTTATTTCCTAATTTCTTGCATTTTAGGTAATTATTAAATAGTTAAAAATAGTTTTTAATTAATAATAATTAATTAAGTAGTTGTAAAAATAATTTTCCTTTTCTATAAATTTTCTTTTATCATTAGGATTGTAAAAATGTATTTTTCATATTTTTAGGATTTATATTTTGTAAGTTTCACGTTTTTATTTATGCGTTCGTTATTTGTATTTAAGCGTAAGTTTTAGGTTTTAAACGTTCATCACTTTAAAAATAGTGATAGCGTTTATTTAATAGATTTTATCTTTTAATTTCCTTTAATTTTCATTTTAGCCCTTGTAGTTTATGTCCTTTTTAAGTAGTTATAATAATCTATTCAAATCCTTTTCGATTCAAATTCTCGATCACTAAGCGTTTGATAATCCATTGCACAACTCATTGGGACATAACGACCGGGAAACACTATACTCCTCGGATCTTCATTGCATCGTGCAAAATTAAGTTTTAAGTTTCTTGCTTGCGTGAGAAAACTTGACGGTTTCGGTGAGGATTAAATTTTTGGCGCCGGCTGCGGGTTGTCTTGATAATCATCGTTTAGCGATTAGTGATTTGGATATTCACTCTTTGTTCATACCATCCATCGTATATGTTTATATTTTCTTATCCAAAAAAAAAAAAAAAACACAAAAATATTCTTCTCATTCCTCTTATTCGTTGATTCTATTTCTCTTACCCTCTTTTGGTTTAATTCTATTCTTCGTATCCTCTCAACCATTTGATTCTCTTCTTAATCCTCTATATGTTTAATTCTTATGTCGACATTCGTCAACTTCATCGTCGAAATGTGTGTGGCGGTGTGGAGGGCCTAGTTCAGCGAATTTTGCAATTCGTGCGAATTATCCATCAAAATGCTTTTCAAAGTTATTTCGACCACCGCCACAACACGAAATACATTCTAATCTTGACAAACCGGTTCAAGCGTCGGAGCTACCCCAAGCACCCACCGAGGATTACGAGGACAACCTCTTTGAATCTAGAGCCCGTAATCTAATCGAACAAATTTATGTCGATGAAAAAGGTCAAGAATTAGAATTGATTACGATGAACCCGTTCAAACACGGTGACTAGCAAGAATGACTTGCCTAATCTTCACGTTTCTCAAGAACGAACCGGAGACCATAGCGGAAGTGGTGGAAATTGCTAGCTCTCGAGCACACCACTTGTCCCACCTCCCGATCTTTACGAATGTTCTTGAGACTTGATAGTCATCCGGATCACCATGTTGGTTTTGTTGATCCTTTGAATAAACTGATTCCTCTTCATAACTCTCAAATGCAATCGTTTATTCCTTGTGTCGGTTGTGGTGAGCCTCTCCTTGGTTCACCCTGTCGTTGGTGTACTTGTGTGCAATGTGGTAATGATATTCATAACGGGAGTTGTTTGTTTTGTGGTTCGAGGAATTCATTTGATTATGATCCTAATCAGAACTCATTTAACGACTCTTCAAACTTTTCCAATTACCCACCACAGCCCGACTATTCTTCATATGATCAACATTACTGTTGTGAATTTTGTGGAGGTCCTCACCAAGGATTTGAGTGTCAATCCGGAAACATGTTTGTCTATGAGCAGTTTTCCAATGATGCTCGAACTTTGGTTATGACCAAAATCCATATGATTCACTATCCGGACTCAGCAGTTTCTTGTTGTGAGTCTGTGGAGGTCCCATTTCACTCGATTGTCAAATAGGGAACCCGGTTCCTTGTAACAATCATGACTCTCACATGTTTGATACTTTCCAACCTCCACAAGACTATACGGTTCAAACTCCACGAGCCGTTGTCTCATGAAATCTCCGGGATCTTGAAACCGCAATGAAAACACTTGAGGATATGATGAGTAATTTTAAGAATCAAGTGAGTGATGAAAAGACCATAGGAGAATTACTTGTCAAGAGCGAAGGCCGAGAATCTAGGGAAGAATTATTAGCCCTAGAGCATGCGGCTCTAAGGCGTTCCCAATTTCTCAATGCGACTCTTTATGGCGATGACGAGGAGGGTTTTATCCTTTTAAAAGTAATATTTCTCAACCCCTCGATCGGTTGATATTCCGAGATTGAGATTCCATCTCAAACAAGCGCTATCACACCGAGATTCACACTCACTCTCTTATTATGGGGGCGAGCATCTCGACCTTTGTTCACGAAAAGGAATCGGACGAATTGATAAAGTCTAGTGTTGAGGACCTTGTCCCAATCCGGAGAGTCACGTGGAATTCTTGATCATGTGTGTGATATTCCTCATCCTCTTGTCTTCCAAGATGATCATGTTGAGATGTCCTCCGATTCGATGATGATGAGTCGTTATCTTGTGGAGACATCATTTATGTGGAAGATTCACCTTCGAGCTTGTTAGCTTAGAAGAAGAGAATGATGAAGTTCTCGACATCGAAATCAAAGATGAAGCTCTTGAGCAACATTAGTGAATGTCGGTCTTCTCATTTCTAAAATCGAGGCTTTCAAAGAGAAACCTATTTCATCTCCTATCCCCATTAAGGGTAGTGACATTCCTTCCGATGATTCTAATCCGGAAATGAAAGCCTCTTGTTTTGATAATATGGGAGAGAAGATTAGTGGCGGTACCACTTCTCATTCTCATAATTCTCTCCCGATCATGAATCATTTACTTTTGAGGAGTTCGCGGTGAACCCACTCATATCAATTCGAATATGATTCATTCACCTTCATGGAGTTCTCGGATGAACTCACTCATATCATATCTCCGCGGAGTATGATAACTTCTACTGATCTAGACACACCCGAGATATGTCTAGACCAATTGAGCTTAGCGAGGAGATTCATGAAACTATGAATTCTCCTATTGAGGATGAAGAGTTAGTCATGATTTCTATCATGATTTTCTTACTTTTCTTCATATATTACATCACTTCTCTGTTCTTCACTCCTTCGGGAATGAAGACATTATCTTTGATCCGGCATTTTCATGTACCATTTGTGAGCGGTTCTATAAATATCTCATCGGTGTGGAACTTTCACGTACTTCAATGTTTATCAAACATCTTGAATGAAAGTCCGATGGAGATTGTTTCTTCCACTTTGCTTCCCATGAACCAATGAATTCGGGTCGAGTCAAGCTAGCGACTCGGTAATCAAAAACGATGGTGAACATGGGTTTTCACCCATATGTCCACCTAGTGTGGGGAGTTACCCCATAGTATATATATATATAAGTATCTTCAAAAAAAAAAAAAAAAAAAAAAATCTACTTTCTAAATAATGGCCGTAGTATTTCCTTTTCGTTCTTTGTTTCGGCATAACGCGGTACTTTGAATATTGAGGGCAATATTCATTTCTAAGTGTGGGGAATTCTCACGAATTTTATCATATAATTATACCGATTCCCCGTTTTGGCCAAATTTTTTTTGGAGTAAGTGTTTTACACTTACTCATTTGGTTATCGATCCGCCATGTACGTAAGACAAATGGATTAGCTAATCCAGAGCAAAGCGGCTCTTGGTAAAGATATATCAAATCCGTTTATATGGCTTGCAATTTGCCCAAAATTGTATGGTATTCAACTCACCATATCCTAAAAAGTGAAGAGTTGGCTAGCCCGCAAGTTTATGGCTTGTGGTAAAGGCGATGGAAAATCCATAATTGGTAATCGACTCACCTAAGATAATATTGATAATTTATCTAAGAGTTGGCTAGTCCGAAAGGTGCGGCACGGTAAAGACAAATCAAATCCGTTGAAAGGCGGTGGTTTGCTCAAAATCACATGGTTATCGGTGTACCATGGTTCTTACTTGAACTGAAACATTTGGCTACTCGAAGTAATGGCTTTTGGTAAAGAGATTAAAATCCATTATGTTTTCTCAAATCATTGCTAGGGACTAGCAATATCTTAGTGTGGGGATTGATGAGTGTCTAAATACTCATCATTTTTGTACAAAATAAAGCTGCAAAATCATCGAAAACACTCGAAACACATCAAAATGATCAAAATATCACAAATCGGTGTTTTATGTGTTTTAAATGCAAAAATATCAAAATCGGATGAAAAACATATCAAATTTGCAAAATTGCGGTTTAGTCCCCAGTTTCAAAAGTTGTCAAAAAGCAGTCCCCCGAGCGCATAATTTCAAAAGTAAAGTCACCAAAGGTCCTTTTAAAATCATAACTTGTCAAATTTAGTCATTTGGTGAAAAATATCAAAAGTTTGAGAAAATTACAAAAATGGTCCTCGAGTTTGAAAATTGGCAGAATTAGTCCCTGGAAAATGTGAAAATGGCAAGTTTAGTCCTTGTACTTTGTGAGATTGTCAGTTTTAGTCCTTGGAGAAACTTTTTCAGAGCTGGCAGCTATGGTCCTCCAATTTCCAGAAATTACACATTAGGTCCTTGGATATTAACTCTTTACAAACTAATTGTGACCCCTTGCCTAATTGTGAACCCTGCCATTTACATTTTTGGACCCCTTGATATTTAATAAACTGCCTGGTCAATCCCTCTAGTCAAACCAAACAGAAAAACGCGCCAAGCCTTCACCCTCCCCACTTGCCTTCTGCTTCACCCTGCAACACTCAACATATCCACCCCCCTCCTCACCTTATCTTCTTCCCTGTCCCCCCACACCTCCTACAATCCAAAAGACATTGATTACATACCCTTTCCCACACTCAATCACACACAGCTGTTAAATATCCTATTTCCCGCCAAAACACATGAAGGGCCAAGATCACTAAAAAATGATCCAAGAGTCAAGACTTATGGTGGGATTTGATCAGAAGGTGAGAGAGAAGCAAGGGGACTATAAAAAAGAGAAGAAAGAAGCCATATAAGGAGTTAGCTAGTTTTTTTTTACAATTTTTCATTAATGTCGTTTTTTTAAAATGTATTAGTTAAAATCAAATATTGTAATTTCAGTTTGTTTTGTATCACATTTAAGTTGAGACATTGTTGTATTGAGTTTTTGAGCATCAAGTTTAAGTTTAATCAGATTTCAAGTTATTTGGTCACTGTGGAAATTTTCAAGTTTCAAATCTCATATCCAAGCTTCCCATAAGCCTTTGTTAAAATCAATTAAGCTTATTTAAGCTTGTCTTAACCTTTGGTAAGGTTACTAATCATTTTTAAGCATTTTTGAATCATGGTCAACGAAAGTCAACTGGGACTCAATTTGGCAATGGTGATGGAAAAGGGTGATGCATACCTCTGAAATGGGTTGAATTAGGTTCAATTAGTGTAGTCATGGGTCTTGGTTTAGCCTGCTAGCATAGTTGGACTACTGTGAGTGATTCTCTCATTTTACACTTTTTCATCAGTTTCCATTTTTTGCTTGTGTTTGCAATGGTAGTTGTAACTTGTTCAATCATGTTTAGATAGTTGTAATTAGGTTATAGGAACTCAGTTTGGTCATTGGTTAATACCTATTCACTAGTTAGCTTAGTAAAAATCGCATAGAAGTAGATATAAGGGTGTTTGGAATTGTTTCCGGACACATCTTTTAGGTTAGTTCGAGCTTAAGTTTTGTTGATGTATGATTGTTTAGTTCATTTAAGTCCATTTCTATCCTCATTTTGCACCTGCTCTCAGTTAAAGTCAAAATTCCATTCCAATTGATCTAGTAGCTTATCTGTCAAGTTTTTTACATATCAAAAGCTTATTTTGTGTTAGGATAACATATGTGTAGCTTGCAGTAGGTTTCATTAATCTAGTAACATCATTTTCAGTTTATAAATCATGATCAAAATCCAGATAAGTCAACTTTCCACTTTTTCTTAAAAAGTCAAAATTATGCATAAACCAGTTTTAAGTAGATCTTGCAGTTTGAATATTGAGTTCATTTCAAGGAGTTAGAGGCTCATATTTGGTCTAAATGTAGCTGGCCAGGTGTTCTTTAGGACTGCACCACTGGTTTTTAGATTAGCTTATTAAATAAGCTTGTAAATAAGCTCAAACATGGTACCTGTTATTGTAGCTGTTCTGTGCAGCAGCCCTGTCCCTTTTAGCCACTTTTTGTTCAATCTATAGCTTCTTCATTTAAGATCCTTATTAGCTGTAAATTTGAACTAATGCTCTCTGCCAGGTGGTCTTGAGATCTCAACTTTTGGTTTTCCATGTAGCTTTTTAGATAAGCCAGCAGTTAAGCTTAAAGTAGGGTCCCAAATCTGTTTTGGCTTAATAGCTTTTAGCCTCAAATCATTGCAACTAGCTTATCAGAGGTTATAGCCTGTTGATTGTTGTTGCATTTGGTCCTTTTTAGCTTATTGTAGCTCCCATTTCAGTTTGGTAGCTTTTGGACCTCATTTGCTTATTGGAAGTGCTTATTTTTAAGCTCATTCCACTCCAGTTGCATATTCCTCAACACAAGCCCATGTTTTTCCATTTTTCCTAGCTTCCTAGTATTATTTTAGATTTTCCCTGAAATTTTCATAATTTTTAGACACTGTTTAGTATTTTTCTTATTTAAATCCAGTTTTTAATCACTTTTAAATAGCTTTTATTGCATTTAATTCAGAAAAAGTTCCAAAAAATAATTTTTCATTTTTATTAAGTTAAGATAAATATAAAAAGCCAAAAAAGTATTTTTCCATATTTTCTTAGTTAAATTTGTATTTTTAAATATTTTAATTAGTTTTTAATAGTTTAAAATTCCTAGAAAATAGAAAAATAATCATAAAAATACAAAATAGTTTTGAAAAATCTATTTTGATATTTTAGACTTTTCCATTTCATAATTTTATTTTTCTAGCTTTATTTCCTAATTTCTTGCATTTTAGGTAATTATTAAATAGTTAAAATAGTTTTTAATTAATAATAATTAATTAAGTAGTTGTAAAAATAATTTTCCTTTTATATAAATTTTCTTTTATCATTAGGATTGTAAAATGTATTTTTCATATTTTTAGGATTTATATTTTGTAAGTTTCACGTTTTATTTATGCGTTACGTTATTTGTATTTAAACGTAAGTTTTAGGTTTTAAACGTTCATCACTTTAAAAATAGTGATAGCGTTTATTTAATAGATTTTATCTTTTAATTTCCTTTAATTTTCATTTTAGCCCTTGTAGTTTATGTCCTTTTCCGTAGTTATAATAATCTATTCAAATCCTTTTCCGTTCGATTCCTCGATCACTAAACGTTTGATAATCCATTGCACAACTCATTTGGGACATAACGACCGGGAAACACTATACTCCTCGATCTTCATTGCATCCGTGCTTAACATTTTAAGTTTCTTGCTTGCGTGAGAAAACTTGACGGTTCGTGAGGATTAAATTTTTAGGCGCCACGGGAGGAGTGGCCGATAATCATACGCTTAGCGATTAGTGATTTGGATATTCACTCTTTGTTCATACCATCCATCTCAGATATGTTTATATTTTCTTATCCAAAAAAAAAAAAAAAAACAAAATATTCTTCTCATTCCTCTTATTCGTTGATTCTATTTCTCTTACCTCTTTTGCCGTTTAATTCTATTCTTCGTATCCTCTCAACCATTTGATTCTCTTCTTAATCCTCTATATGTTAAGTTCTTATGTCGACATTCGTCAACTTCATCGTCGAAATGTGTGTGGCGGTGTGGAGGGCCTAGTTCAGCGAATTTTGCAATTAGTGCGAATTATCCATCAAAATGCTTTTCAAAGTTATTTGACCACCGCCACAACTCGAAATACATTCTAATCTTGACAAACCGGTTCAAACGTCGGAGCTACCCCAAGCACCCACCGAGGATTACGAGGACAACCTCTTTGAATCTAGAGCCGTAATCTAATCGAACAAATTTATGTCGATGAAAAAGGTCAAGAATTAGAATTGATTACGATGAACCCGTTCAAACACCGGTGACTAGCCGAATGACTTGCCTAATCTTCACGCTTCTCAAGGACCGTAACCGGAGACCATAACGGAAGTGGTGGAAATTGCTAGCTCTCGAGCACACCACTTGTCCCACCTCCCGATCTTTCCGAATGTTCTTGAGACTTGATAGTCATCCGGATCACCATCTTCGGTTTTGTTGATCCTTTGAATAAACCGATTCCTCTTCATAACTCTCAAATGCAATCGTTTATTCCTTGTGTCGGTTGTGGTGAGCCTCTCCTTGGTTCACCCATCGTTGGTGTACTTGTGTGCAATGTGGTAATGATATTCATAACAGGGAGTTGTTTGTTTTGTGGTTCGAGGAATTCATTTGATTATGATCCTAATCGTAACTCATTTAACGACTCTTCAAACTTTTCCAATTACCCACCACGGCCCGACTATTCTTCATATGATCAACATTCTTTGTTAGAATTTTGTGGAGGTCCTCACCAAGGATTTGAGTGTCAATCCGGAAACATGTTTGTCTATGAGCAGCTTTCCAATGATGCTCGAACTTTGGTTATGACCAAAATCCATATGATTCACCTATCCGGACTCAGCAGTTTCTTGTTGTAGTCTGTGGAGGTCCCCATTTCACTCGATTGTCAAATAGGAACCCGGTTCCTTGTAACAATCATGACTCTCACATGTTTGATACTTTCCAACCTCCACAGCACTATACGGTTCAAACTCCACCTGAGCCGTTGTCTCATGAAATCTCCCAGGATCTTGAAACCGCAATGAAAACACTTGAGGATATGATGAGTAATTTTAAGAATCAAGTGAGTGATGAAAAGACCATAGGAGAATTACTTGTCGAAGAGCGAAAGGCCCGAGAATCTAGGGAAGAATTATTAGCCCTAGAGCATGCAGCTCTAAGGCGTTCCCAATTTCTCAATGCAGCTCTTTATGACGATGACGAGGAGGGTTTTTATCCTTTTAAAAGTAATATTTCTCAACCCCTCGGTCGGTTGATATTCCAGTGATTGAGATTCCATCTCAAACAACTGCTATCACACCCGAGATTCACACTCACTCTCTTATTATGGGGACGAGCATCTCGACACTGTTCTCGAAAAGGAATCGGACGAATTGATAAAGTCTAGTGTTGAGGACCTTGTCCCAATCCCAGGAGAGTCACAGGGAATTCTTGATCATGTGTGTGATATTCCTCCTCCTCTTGTCTTCCAAGATGATAATGTTTTTTTAATGCTTTTCATGTTTTCAAGATGACAGGTTCTCCTTTCTCAGTTCTAATAAGTAATAACTTATTCGTGCTCTCGTGCTAAGTATGATTCATTGTTTAACACTTTAACTCACATAAATATTTAATCTAGTTCTTTTGTACTTACAATATCTTAGTCAATGTTTCATTTTATATAGATCAAATATATAGCTTGCTCTACTTCACTAGGGGTTAGAGCACTCCCATCCATAACACTATAACACCAATAACACCGTCCACGTCAGCGTCACATCAGCTTTAACATTTAACATTAACATCCTTAAAAAACACTCCCATCCATAACATCCCAAGTTAAACTTTAACATCCTCAAAAAACACCAAAAAAATACCCTTTAACGCGCGTTGCCTAGGCAACGCCTCCCACATTTTTCCTTCTTAACGCCGTGACTCCAATGAGAATAACGGCTTTAACGCCGTTAAAGCCCAAACAACGCCGTTATAGCGTGTTGAATGGGACTGCTCTTATAAACCAAACACATTGCTTCAATGTAACAAACTAAAAAGAAAGTCAATACCATTGGTTTTGTTATTTAATGATATACGCTAGTTTCAAAATATATAATTTTCCGCTTCTAGTAAGTATTGTATTTCTTCTATAAGCAAACCTAATTATTTATAAAAAAAAAATGAATTACAAAGGTCGATATCTATCAGTCTCAATAATTCTGGACGTATGTTTTTTATGCGATTTATATAAGTGCAAAAACAATTTAAGCTGTCCCCGATTGTCCCACGGTATGTCATTTAGAGCACTCCCAACAATAACACCATAACACCAATAACACGTCGCGTCGGTAGACATCGCCTTTTACCATTTAACATTAACATCCTCAAAACACCCACAACAATAACATCCCAATAACACCATAACACCACTAATATTTCATATTTTCAATTTCAACCCCTAAACTAAATCAAACACTTCATTTTTAAACTAAAACAAACATTTCATTAAAACTTAAAACATATTACAATACGAGACTAAAAAAAAATACAACGAAATAAAAAAAATAAAAATACAACGAGATAAAAAAAAAACACACACACACTCACACCGCAATTAAAAAAACATAGCAAATACTTATTCATCGTCACGCTCTCTTGTTGTTGTCCATGTCGTTCAAGATTCTTACGCCAAACATGCTCCATAAGGTCCTGTTGGAGTTGGGTATCGTTGTCGGTCGTGTATTTCTTTTGCCCACGATTGTCGCGTATCACATCTTTCAACCCATCTTCGTTGCCTCAAATTTCCGACGGATCCACCCACAGTTCGTTATAGTCACGTAAAGCAAATTTTTGATCTTTTATAATCATGTTATGCATAATAATGCAACAATACATGATTCTACGTATCGTGGCAATTTCAAATTGACGTGCCGGTTGTTGTAGTATACCCCAACGGCCTTGAAGAACACCAAAAGCACGTTCAATATCCTTTCGGGCACTTTCTTGTCTCCTTTTAAAGTACGTATGTTTTGCATCAGTTGTTGCCGTGAAGGATTTGACGAAAGTTGCCCACTGTGGATAAATTCCATCGACCAAGTAATACCCTGCTCATACCTAGTTAAGTTAACCATATAAGGTGCTTTTGGGGCATTGTCGGAAGAAGGTCGTTGAATAACGGAGAGTTATCTAAAACATTGATATCGTTATTTGCCCCGCCATCCCAAAAATACATGCCGGATCCATAAATCTTGAGAAGCAACGACTTCAAGCATAATTGTTGGGTATTTTTATCACCCCTAGCAAAATGGCCTTGCCAAGCCATCGGACAATTTTTCCATTCCCAGTGCATACAATCAATGCTACCAAGCATTCCGGAAAACCATGTTTTTCTTCATGATGTTGATAAATTTTTGAATGTCGCCCATGTTGGTTTTCTTAAATACTCCGCATAAACAAATCAATAATGCATTTGTTAAAATTATCAAGACATAATTGTGACGTACTCGCACCCATTTGCAAGTATTCATCAAATGCATTGGGTGAGGTGCCGACGCCAATTGGCGTATGGCGCACGTACACTTCATTAGAGCACTTATACTCATTCGACCCGCACAATCGGTGTTTGCCTAAAAAGGTAAAATGATCCGGAATATTATCTAAGTATAAGATTCAATACCTTCAACTATTTGCGTGAATAGTTTCCGGCTCATACGAAATCTTCTACGAAAATTCCGGTTTGAATACTTACAACCTTGTACGAATAATCGCTTGCAGACGTTCTTCGCAAGCTCACGCTCACGATATACATGGGTGCGAGAACCACTAGGATGTTGAGATTCAATACCCTCTTGTTGTTCCAACGGAAGGTGATACTCGCACGCTGTGCCGCCATAAATTGAAGTCCTCTTGGTCATCAACGTCTGACCAAGACAGGGGAATATCACCAGCTTGATTTGGATCCATTGTGAACGAATTTGATTTTTGAAATATGAAAGTGTAAAGAGGAAGTATATAAAGTTTGAATGGAAGTGTGAAAAAAATAGAGTTTTGGTTGGGTATTTATAGTGGTAAAAAAATGTTTTTGTTTTTTTTTGTTTTTTTTTTTTTTAAAAACTAGCCGTTAAGGGGTTTTGTAAATTTTTGAATTTCTAGACGTTGAGGACTAATTGTGTAAGTTTTCAATTTTTTTCTCCTCCCTTAGCGCGTTGCCAAAGCAACGCTGGCTCCATTCTCCGTGTTAACGCCGAGCTCCCAATGGGTATAACGGCCATAACGCCGTTATTGATGGTTTAACGCGTTATGGCGTTACCATTGGGAGTGCTCTTAGTTACTCCGAATTTATTTATTATATAGATGGTAACCACCAAATGCATTTTAAAAGATGTATAAGGCTGAATGCAGTAGGAGTAGTCGAGTATCGATCGAGTGCATAAGGCGATCGATAACATCTCGATCCCCTTCCTGTGAGGCAATCGATCGCCAGCCAAAAAAAAAGAAACCGGTCGTGTGGAGGATCGATAAGAACAAAGCATTCTTGCTAGCCGTTGGTGAAGTGTAATTGGTATTTCTCTTGTAGCCGTTGCAAAGTAAAAAAAAAAATCCTACCATATAAATACACAACATATTTACATACTTAAACTCACAAATCTCATTTCACACATTCTCTATATCCAAACCAAAAAAAAATAAAAATCCTACCTTATATTTACACACTATGAGTTTTAATTCTTACGAGCTATTCATTGCCGATTCGTCATCGGATGATGAAAATGAAGTTAGTACCGAGTTTATGATGTTTGCGGAAGAGTGTTGGGAGGCTGTTCAAGCGTCACAAAAAGTCTCACGAACCCAAGTTAGTAGGGATCGTGTGGGTGCTCATAACCGTTTAGTGGATGCTTACTTCAGCGAGACCCCAAGATACGGCGATCAAGCATTCCATGATCGTTTCCGTATGAACCGACGACTATTCACACGAATTGCTCCGAGATATAACCGATCATTCACTTTATTTCCAACAAACTCCTAATTGTACAAAGGCGTATTAGGTATTTCTCCATTGATGAAGTGTACTTCGTCAATCCTTCAATTGGCATACGGAGTCAATGCCGATGCTCTAAACGAACACGCAAATGGGTGAGTCAACAATTCGCGAGTGTCTCAAAAATTTTGTGAGGCCATAATGGAGTTATATGGTGCGAGTATTTGCGAAAGCCGACGGTTAGTGACGTTGACAAACTCTATGCTCATCACTACGAAACTCATGGGTTTCGGGATGATAGGTAACATCGATCAGACAGATTGGCCGTGGGCGAATTGCCCACATGCTTTAAAAGCTCAATTTTGTAGGGGTGATCACGGCGGGATCCTTTCATTTTATTGGAAGCGATCGCGTCCCAAGATTTATGGATTTGGCATGCATTCTTTGGTGTCGCGGGATGAATAACGACGTAAATGTTTTACGCCCATCGCCTCTTTTCAATGATCTCAAACGGGAGAGCTCGAAGTGGAATTCGTTAACGGCGTGCTTTATAAACGCGGATGATCACAAACGAATATTGTATAAGACGATGCACGAGCAAGAATAAAAGATGTGAAACGTGCTTTTGGTGTGCTAAAGAAGAAGTGGCTAATGATTAAACATCCGGCTAGAGGGTTTGACAAAGAGCGCCTATCGCATATAATGTACACATGCATCATATTACATAATATGATAATTCAGAACGAACAGTGGCGATATCTCCGTATTCTTTCCGGTAGAAAAGACCGTTCTTATGATCCCATAAGAACGCATGTGGAATCGTTGGAAATTACTGGGAGATATGCGACAAAACAACTCATCTTAGTCTCAAAGCCGATTTGGTTGAAGACATTTGGCATCGCCGTAATCAAAACTAGTTTAGTCGTTGTATTGTCGTAATGTTTAATTTTATTTGAATTATTATGTAACGTTTTAATTATTAATGAAATTTTATTTTGTGTTAAAAATGTTAAAAAAAATAAAATAAAAAAATAAAAAATAAACTTGGTTGCCCTTACTAGGGCACCTAATCGCCTGAAGATGACTGGAGAGAGAAAGCCAACATGGCAGAAAAAATGAGGGGGATTGAATCCCCCTACTGGGCCAGCCTAATGCATATCACGAGGTTTATATAATATATTGATGTATATCATTGCATCTTTAACCGATAAATATTAGGAAAAGAAATGTCAAGCTAATGGGGCTCATAAAATATTATTATTTGCCAAGGCACTAAAATGTGAATAACGTGTTTCTAAGAGCACTGGGTACAGTGGTGCCAAACTCTCGCAAGCTCGTGCCAAACCGCCACGCCGCCAGCTTTTGAGTTTGGCACCGAAAGTGTTTGGCACCACATTCTGGATATCCGCTGGCACCGTAATTTACGGTGCCAAACTCAATTTTTTTATTTTTATTTTTTATAAAATTTAAAACAATATATCCTAAAATTACTTTATTCATTAAAAAACATTACAATAAAAAACATAAAACTTAAAAGATAAAATTACAAACTAGTTATAATTTCTCCAAACATGTTCCACAAGGTCATCTCAAGATCGTTGTGTATTTTGCTATCTCTCGAGTTCTTTGTGTTTTCGAACATGTAAATCACATCTTTCGTCCATTCCCGTAATGTCCGGCGTTGGATCAACGAACACATCTCTTAAATTCACCACGTAATTTTCGCCTTCCAATATCATGTTATGCAACATTACACGCAATTCATGATCCTTGTCAAAGCGTTGATTTCGAAAGCACGTGCGGGTTGTCGATTATTCCCAACGACCTTGTAGGACTCAAAGCTCTTCGATATCCTTTCTAGAACTTTCCGAATTATTTTAAACCTCAACGTTTTTCGCACCTTGCAATGTAAAAACGTTTTCACAAACACGGACCATGTTGGATAAATGCCATCGGCTAGATAGTAACCTTTGTTGTACACATGCCCATTTACTCAAACGGGCATTCCGGAGTCATCTTAGAAGTTCATCATCAAATAACGGAGAACCATATAAAACATTTAGATCATTATTTGCACCAGAACCCCAAAATAAGCATGCCATATCCATAACCGCTGATCCGCATGACGCTTCTAACATAATAGTTGGGTATTTATGGCCACGCCTTTTGAATTGAGGGGCTAAGGCTTTTGGGCAATTTTCCAATCCCAATGCATACAATCAATACTCCCCAGCATTCCCGGAGTCCATGTTTTTGTTTATGCAATTCATATAACATTTCAATATCGCCTAAAGTGGGCTTCCTTAAATCTTTCTCAACGATAAAACATGTATGCATTTTGTAAAGTCGATTAAACATTGTCGTTGAGTTCGTTCGACAATTTGCAAGTACTCATCAAACGATCAGCGCGTCGTCGACGCTAATTGCCGTATAGCGTATGTGATCTTCAAAATAGGATCAATACTTTTACGACCGGTAGCATCATAACAATCTCTAAAAATTGAAAGTATTTGGGAAGGGTGGGCATCATAACTTAGAATAGCATTAACTATTTTTTTAAAAAGTGTAGAGCTCATACGATACCTTCGCCGAAAATTCTCTTCCGGATATTTAGGACCAATCTGCGTCGCCGAAATAGTCGTCGATTAGACGTTCCGCCGCCGCTTTCGTTGACGTGGTATATATGCCCTCCTTTAGGACTCGATCTTGATCCACGGCTTCTTGATTACACAAATTCATATATTGTTCATACTCTTCATACAAACGAATATATCTCTCTCGGTCGCCTTTAAAAAATCTTCATAATTGTCTAAAGTGCTTCCACGAGGATGGTTTGGATCCATAATGAAAGAAAATGAGTGTTTTTGAGGTGTGAATTAGGTTTGAAGAGTGTGTGAAAATATGGAAGAATAAGGAGGTTTTATAAAAATTTTGGGTATAAATTCAAAAAAAAGCTATATTTGCCACCTCCAACGGCTACTTTTTCAAAAAAAAAAAAAAAATCTTGGTCGTTAGTTTTGGCGAGGTACTTTGGGCGAGAGGGTATCGGTGCGCCAAGCTTGGCGTCGCCAAACTCGTTAACACCAAGTTTGGCACCACCGCACTCGCTGCTCTAAAGATGCCATGTATTTCTTTGTTAGTTTGATATGCAAGGGTGTGTTTGTTTTTTAAAAAAAAAAATCTTACTACCCCTTTTACTTTTATCAGTAAAAAATGGGTAGACGTTTTGATTGTTTGTTTTTTTTTAAAGTAAGACTTAGTTAGACATATAACATTTTACTCAGTAAGAGGTGGGAGACTTGTCTTACTGCCTCTTACTCGTTTTGTAAACTTTATATAATATATTTGATTGTTTATTAACTATGTTATATTTATGATAAAAAGTCTTGTTTCATATTTACATAAGTTACTTATTATCGCATTGCGTTGGTTTAATAAAAAATTGCAAAAGGAGCACTTAAAATAATTCGGACAATTATACAAAAACAAACAACATTATTTCGTTCAGATTTAGACTTTCTAGCCAGCTCTCTTCAGTAAGATGTGGTAGTCAGATTCAGACCCAAAATGAAACAAACACGCCCTAAATCAACATTATGTATGTTTATAGTAGAAAATCTAGAAATGACGTTTTATATAGGATGTAAGTAAGGGCGGATATTCGAGGGGAAAAATATCTTAAAATGAAAAATATAACAAATAACTATGATTAGGGCTGAGCATCAAAGGTCCAAAACCGAACCGGACCGATAAAACCGACCGAATCGACAAAAACCGAGCCGAACCGACAGCCCGTCGGTTCGGTTTCGGTTTCATGTTTTATGTGTTTTCGGTTTCGGTTCGGTTAGGCCCAAAACCGACAAAAACACACCTAAACCGAACCGAACCGACGGCCCGACACAGAACCGAACCGACCTGACGGCCCGTCGGTTAGGTTTCGGTTTAGGTTTTTCATGAATTTCGGTTTTCGGTTTTGACTGTCGTTCGGGTCGGTTTTGGACCGACGCTCAGCTCTAACTATGATTTAAGATCATTTGACAAAATATTCTTTACATACTATACTAAGAGATCAATCTCTACCTTACATTTTTATTTGATCTAATGGATGAGATTAATCTTTCATCATTTTTTTTTCAAATATTAATATCTTTCAAATCGTTAATCGTTAAGCGAAAAAAAATATATCTTTGCGACGAACATTTAATTATCTTTCTATGAATAGGCACTTTGATTTACTTTCGACAATTTTTTTTTTCGTATTTTTCACTTTTTTTTAAAGGTTTTTCGTTTTTTTAAGTTACTAAAATTTGCATTAAAAAAATCATATATTATTAAACACTAATTTGAATATCACATATGATATTAGTGTTAAATCATATATGAAATGTAATATCACATGTGATATTAATGTAAAATCACATATGATATACATATCATATCACATGTGATATTACATATCATATATGATATAACACTAATATCACATGTGATATTCAAATTAGTGTTTAATCATATATGATTTTTTTCATTCAAATTTCAAAGAACGCAAAAGAAAAAAAAAAAGACAAAAACGTGAAAAAACAATTTTTTCTTTTTCGAAAGTATATCAAAGTGGCCGCCTATGAAAGATAATTAAATGCTCGTCACGCGAGATAAATATTTTCGCTTAACGATTAATTGTTTAAGAGATATTTAAATTATAAAAATAGGTGAAATAATAAAATGCTTTTAACTTTATATTGATTTCTTTTTAGATGGATGATGGAGATTAGTCATTTGAGATGTTAAAAAGTTTGGTGATGAAAATAATTCTCCTCAATAACTATAATCACATATCTGCTGAGATGCATCGACATAAATTACACGCATCTTTATTCATTTAAATGCATCTTAATTAGCTTTTAAAGTTATTTTGATGTGAAAACTATACAAAGAGTACTAGCAACACATTTGACGTGCATATGACCAAATATATATAAAATTGCCTAACTTAATGAAGTACGTCTAATGTATGTCTATGCATCTAAATTTTAAGCTATAAAATATATTACGATGCACCTAATATTTGACACTCTTTATTATTGTTTTTTTGGTTAATTACTTGAAAATGTATCATACTTGCCACCGTTTGTTATTGTCTGTACTGAACTTTTATTTTTCTTATTATGTGTAACGAGCTTTTAAATTTTGATTATTGTGTGTATTTTGTGATTATTCAGCCATGTAAAATGACTATTTTACCCTTCAAAAATTGAAAAAAGTAAAGATAAAATGGTCACAAAATACACGCAATATTCAAAATTTGAAAGTTCAGTACACATAATAAAGAAAAATAAAGTTCAATACATAAAATAACAAAAAGTGACAAATATAAAGTAATACATTTTCAAGCAATTAACCTAGTTATTTTTCTCCTCCGCTGCATCTTCTGACTCAATATCCTCATCTTCTGCTTCTTTTTTTAGTTGGGGATATGATTTGCACATATTAGCTTTTGATTGGCACACTCATATATACAACCAGTTAAAGCAAAATATATGTACAATACAACATATTAATGCATACTATAAAGTGTGCAAATCAAAATATTAAGTGTCCAAATCATTTGAATTTTAGTTTTCTTCTTTTGTTTTTCTTTTGAGGATTTGATCGTGTAGACTCTTTGTCATTTTTACTTTTTCTAGGATTTTTCTTTAGTTCGTCCATTAGTGTTTTATCAACATCTTCATAAACTACATTTTCGTCGACTTTTGGCTGTGACGTATTGTATGCGTTCCAAGTAAACTCCATAAAGTCACTCATAACTTCTTCATCATCGTCGGAAGACTAAAACCAAAAATAGCTCGTAAGACATAATTAAGATAATGTGTTTGAAGGTATTGATAGAAATGTTGTTTGAAATTGTGTGTATGTGTGTGTTTGAGGTTGGTCAGATTTATAAGGTTGAAAGTGGTAAAGTGTTTTTTTATTTTTATTTTATTTTTTATCAAACAGAAACAATTTTTGGAATTTTTTGTGAGTTTAAAATCGGTCGAAATTTCGACCCTTCTCTCCTTTTCCTCGACCGATCATGACCTTTTTGCCACAGTGGCCACGACCGATCAAAAAATCGGTCGACCGATCACCTTGACCGATCGAGTGTGCCTAGCCTAAAAAACATACATATAATTACAGTGTGTCATCTTATAGCTTATGGTGCAAAAGTCAAATAGGATTATGGAGACGATTAGATTGATTACTCGTTGGTGGGATGTTCCTTAGGAGGAGTTTGACGACTATGATAGTAAACTTGCAGCTCCGTCTAAGAATAAGCTTATGCTTGAAGGTGTGTTTTACGTTGTGTGGTGGTGTCTTTGGTCGATCCGAAACAAGATGATTTTTGAAGATAAAGATTCCTGTGAAGACGGTATTTTTTGATGATGTAACAACTAAATCTGGATGATTCATTTGTAGGTTGTTATTTGCTTTCCAGTGAGATTGTTTAGAACCACCAAATGATCCTATTGAAGGATAATAATTCTTTTGTAATACTTATATCAAACTATACTCCAAAGTCCAAATCACGTGCAATATGCAATAATTTTGAAGGTTTATTTGAGATAATTTAAATAATATGTGATTAGGTATTCAGGTTTAAATTTTAGTTTATTTATTATATTTTAGGTTATAAGTTAGACTTGATTGGAATTTGTAAAATTCAATTGGCATGTAATTCAAAACCATCTATGCCAGTCAATATTGGTTCACAAAGTTCTGTTTCCTAATGATCTCAAATTACTTAAACTTATACAGCAAAATAACTTGCTTCTAACCTTTATTATTATTATTATTATTTTTTTGCATAAGCATTTTGGAATAAGATGCATGTGATTGATCTTAAATAATTGTATTGAGTAACGAGATTATGGCTTGTATAGTACGTTAGTATTACTTTGTAAGATCGAGGGACAAACTAAATAATTTTTTTGGTGTGGTATGAAAGGTATTCCATCATCTATATTAAAATATGATATATAATTAAGCTCTATTATCTACTCACAATATAACTTTGTTGATAAAATGATCATGAGTTTTTTTATGCATCTAACTGAACTTTGGCCGACTTTTATATTTCACTTTCATTTTAGCTAGCTAGATTGATAAAATATACCCAATTACATAAAAGCATGACGCATTTAACTACCAGTAAATTGTCAAAGTTATGGAGCAATTACCATTGGTTTCATTGTTACGTAAGTAACTTGTGCATAGCATGTACATGCGATTAAACGAAGACACATACATACATACATACAGGTATGATGAGTTGATTGGTGTACGTTGATGTGGTACAAATTCTTAGAGATACAATTATATTTCATTAGATTGTATTTCATTAATATTCATGCATACATATGTATATTTACCGGATCCACCATCTCCCATAATCATCATCACTCGAACTATTATTCGAAGAAAAACTAAACAAGAGTAGTTCTCGACCAAGCTCGCAAACCATCCTTGGCCCGGCTAGAAAATCGCGACACAAAGGGCAGGTTGTGTGTCTATACTCAACGCAACGGTCCAAACATCCTTTATGGAAAAGATGATCACAACGCAAGACACTAATCTCGTCATCTTCTTCTATCTTGGACAAGCACACGGCACAGTCAACTGGCTCTGTGGAGTTTAACTTCTCGTGAAACTGCATGACACCGAGCTCCTCGTGATGCTTTTGCTCCACTTGAAATTGTACTCTTTGCTGATAAAATGAAAGATGAGTCATGAAATCCCATGCCCATCTAAAAAAGGTAGCCATTGATATAGCATAACTTGTTATGCTTGAATATCTAGGGAACATTTCACATACTTTAGAAAAGGAATATTTGTTATACATACACAAGACATTCATATAACTATATTTATAGATATAGATATGGAGGGGATAGGGCAAAGGGTTGGTAAATTGAAATGACTGACGGCGTATTTTTGTTGACTAACAAGCATCAATAAATAATCATCATTTAATATATAGATTGAATTTGACCATAGCATTGGATAGTAGTAATTTAAATTAAACTATCGAGATATAAAAGGAAGAGGATCTTTTCAAGTATTTTACTTAAGTTAGAATTAAAATCAAAAGTTAAAATGTTGTGGTTTTACTTTTAATTTTGACATTTGATTTTAATTTAATAATTGACAATTCTCTAACTTGAATCAAGTTGTTCCACCAATTAAAAAAAATCCTCTTTGAACATAATGACGCCCATCTTGGCCCTCTTGTATATCTTCTTCATTTGTGGTAATAAACATTCTTGTCACTATTTAAATTATTAGTTATTTAAGGCAAGTTATTCAAACCTTTAAACAAATTGTTTATCTTACACAATAACTCACGTACTCTCTCCGTCTCATATTAAATGTCTACTTTTGACTTTTGGAGTCTTTTTTTCTTTTATTTTGACTATAAATATTTTTGTTTGTGTTATGTAATAGTTGATGAAAATTATATCAACGAAAATATATTTAAAACCTAATTCATTCATATATTTTGCATCAAGTGTCATATAACACAAAAATAAATATTTAAGGTCAAAGTTAATGATAAAAGACTTTAAAAGTTCAAAGTGGACATTTAATATGGGACGGAGGTAGTATGTTTTAATCGAAAATTAACTCACAACGTCTTACTCACATATCATTAGGTCAATGGTCCTTCATATATTCTTTTTTATTTTGTAGAAGTTTACTAGATATTTAGGACCTGGCCTTTTGATCGAAAACGATTTTTTTTAATTGGTGAACATATATTATTTCAATCAAAGATTTACAATACAAAATATTCAAAAAGGTGAAAGAATATACCTAAACACTCATAAAAAAGCTTAATTGAAACATACAAGTGACATACAAAACTAGAACCAAACATGTTCAAGCAAAAAAAACAAAACAATTCACCATTACATTCCAAGCTGCTACCTTTGGTTCTGTATTCATCAATACCATTTTGTAATGTCCAAATTTCTCAATTTGCCTACCAATTCATTTCATTTTGAACTGTCCAAATTCCACAACTTGTCTTCCAATTCATTTTCAGTGATACATTGTGCAATTTCCATTAATTTCATCATATACATCTTCCTCATTCGGGCACTCATTGTTCCATTTTTCTTCCCACGATCTTTGTAATACTTAAACATTTCTTGAGTACATAGCTTTGATCTTTAATAGTAAGTTGCCTCTGATTATTCATATACTTATCAAAAATTCCCTTCTCATTCTGCATTTTTATTTCAGGTACCTCTAAGCTTTCTATTTCTTCAAAAATAGCAAACTTATTAGCACTTCTTCTTATTTCCTCCACAATTTCTTTGTTAATTTTCCAAAGCCTCTTGTTACTTTGGGGACTTAACATATTTCCATTCTTTATACCATGATTCCCGAATTCTTTAGATTCCGTGTTTGGCCTTTAGAAGTATCTAAGTTTTGTTGTCTATTAATTGGCCTGAACTCCATTCTTGTTTTAGAGGTTTTGTTACCCTGTGCTTCTTTTTGCATGCTCTATTTTTGTTACCATTATTCACTACTTTAAACCCTTCATACCTTCTTCCATTTTCTTTACTACCATTACTAGCTCTAACTGCTTCATTATCCCTTTCCTTTCCACTTTCTTCTGCTGGCCTCATACTAGAATTCTTATCCACATGCCCAAACACTTTACAGTGGCTACACTTTGGTGGTTTCCGACTATGTTTGATGAGTGCTTATTCACTCATAATTTTTACCCGCCTAAGACCACAAAAATGACTAAAAACACTCAAATACGATCAAAATATGTCACAAATATCCTCAGAGTGTGTTTTATGTCTTTCAGGTACAAAAAGATTGAAAACAGAGTGAAAACGGGCAAAATCGAGCTGAAACTGGAAAAAGTGTAGTGAAGACATAGCAGTGATTTTCTACATTTCTGGAGCCTGGGACACGTTCTGAGAGTGAGCAGGGGGAAACAAACTCAAAACCACACCCTCTACCCAAAATCATCATTTTACCCTTTCCCAATACCCAAAATGACCAAAATACCCTTTATACTAAAAATCTGATTTAGCCTTAAAAACCATTTTGCAAAAATTCAATTTTTCTTAAAACCAATTCTAGTTTCAAAAAGAAAAAAAATGCAAAACTTAAAACAAAAAAATTTACTTTACTACAACCTTTTAAAAACACATTAAATTCTTTATCCTTTCACTTGAACCCACCTTTTCACTTAAACCTCTTTTGACCCTTTTCTCCATTTGAGCCTTCCCACATGAACATATCTTAACCTTTCTGACCCCTCCTTTAAACCAGAAGCCCAGAAACAAATAAAAAAACACACCCAGAAATTCAATTGCCCGCCGAAACCCACTCTGCACACAGTTACCTCCCACTACCTCACCCCTGTCACTCTCATTCTTGAAACCTGCAAAAGGGAGTCAAAGGAGCTTCACAAGATACCATTACATGTTGGCAATCCCTCATCTTCTCATTAGAGCTCAAGAAATCTATGGCTATGATCAGTAGTTTGTTCTACAAAGTTAATGGATGGTGGAGATATGCTCCAAAGAAGCACAGAAGGCTCCTCCAGGCTGTTTTGTCTCACAATGAAAGCACACCAGGAAGCATATGAAGACATAGGACCCTTAGTATAAATTAGAGTTTGTTTTAGCCATTGAAGGCACCCCTAGTTGTAGTTTTTAAAATAGTTTTCTGCTTTTACTTGTAATGTTTTCTAATTAATGAAAAATCTTTTAGTTCAATTTATTGTTTACAAATTTCATTTTATTAACCAATAATCATCACACCCCAAATTACTGCTTTTGCAATGGAATGGAATTCACGGGATTGATTGTCATAGCATCACAATCACAGTTATATTGAACGACCTAAAGTGTCGTTTGGAAAATACATCGCTTGATTTAATAAAAACATCAGAGTTTACAAAGTATAGGTCCCAAATGAAAATGAACTTGTGCGGAAATAAGTTTGTTACAATTCAAACGATGTTTTAAAGTTCATAAAACCCAAAGGAGACGCGTCGTCACCGCGACTATATGATATGTCCACATGCATGCCATGAAGTGAATGCCTTAGATACCTGAGATAAAACATGCTAAAAAGTGTCAACACAAAGGTTGAGTGAGTTCATAGAGTTTGTGTTGAAATGTAAAGCCTTTCAAAATCGTTTATGCAAAGAAAGGCATTGTAATCCACCCAGCCCAAGTTCCGCCCATACAAAACTTGCAACCGTGTGTTCACAACCCACCGCCAAAATATGTGTAGTTTATGTTCAATTACATGATGTCAAATGAATTCACAATAGTACCTAACTCGACATAGAACAATAGCACTTAATCAATAGGACTAGACTCAATGTATCGTGAGTCAATCGATTTAGAACGTTATCTGACGTGAGAACTATAGCACATAATCAATAGTACATGACTCAATGTATCGAAGAGTCAAGCGATATAGTACTTTATTCGACGATAACTATAGCACATAAACAAGAACAATTGATATAGTATAACATTTGATTTAGAAACAATGGTGATCATGATAGAATTTAGCCTTAAAATCTAAAGTACTTGTGAAAATAGTTAAGCATGTATCTCCCCCAAAATAGTTCCAAACAATTGAAAATGGGGCTATGAAAACTCACTTGACGAAGTGATGCGATGACAAAAGTGAGCACACTGAAATGTAGCGTGAATCTCTAACTTGAACCTATTATGAATGATATGATATATGATAAGTTATGATGTAATGTTATGCATGCAATCGGATGATATTTATACCACTCATGAGTTTTGAAAATAATACTCTTCGTCGAAAAAACTCTTTTGACGTCTTGACCATTCTTAAATTACTTTGCAAGTATTTACGTCAAAATGTCATCCTACAATAGTTTCTTAATGATTTATTGTGAAATTATAACTTTTCGTCGTAAAATAATATCGTTGAAAATTTCATGAAAGTGACTAAACGGTCTCGAAAAGCTAGTCGTAAAATGGTGTACGTCGAACGTTAGGAAACGAACTCAACGGTTTTGGAAAGCTTGTATCATAATCTCAAAGTTTTGGCATTTAAGTTTTTATCCTAGAGGTCTCGTTCATAGAGAAAAATATAGGTTAAGTATGGTGATTTTGTCCAAAATGTAGTTTAAAAGTGAATTTCGGCAAAGTTTAAGCAACCATAAATAATTCATTACAACTCCGCTATACAAACGGTTGGTCACTTTGGAAAATATGCTTGATAATCTCACTTTTATTTGAAGACATCTCGTTACAAAAAGTTCTACGTCAACGTTAAAAATAGCCTTCAATATGGTCACTTGTTTATCCGTAACACTTGTCAAATAAAATAAAATAGTTTTTCTTAACTAATAAGTTACGGCAATTTTGTGAAAACGTGCATATTTTAGTCGTTACAAACCGCTTTTCACGTATTATACGTCCTTAGCTTCGTATCACAAGATACTAATATATTTTGATAAGTCGAAATAATTTATAAAACTTAAGACTGCTTTTTGACTCGTACAAAACAAAAACGACTTCTTCGAAATTTCGGGATATATATATTTCGTCGTCAAACTTGAAAATTCATAACTTCTTCGTTATAGCTCGTTTAATCCGCTCAAGCGGCCATGATTCGTTTTAAAGTATATTTTCTAAATATCAAGGCCAAAATTTATGTCTACAATGGATTTTCCGAAATACAAAATAAGATCAGACCCTTATTTATACTTGTCGAAAAGAGTTTTCTCGTACTAAACCTATTCCAATCCCTTCAAAACAACTCCAAAACTATTCTAATCCTACCATACACCTTCTTAGGGTGTCATGGGTTCCTAAACATCATCAAGACTAATATATAACAAGGGATAAATTATAGGATGACTTATATATATAAAACTCTAAAAACAATGTAAAAATGGTATAAACATCCATAAGTCTTGCATGTTTTGCTCAAAAATGAAGAAATAAACATGAAATGATAATGAAAGATGTAAAATGAAAATGATATGCTTACTAGTTTACTTGATGAGGTGACTAGAACAAGGGTTTAAACTTAAACACCCTAGGTTTTTATTTCAAAACCTTTAATAAGAGTATAAATAGATTGTTTAAAACTTGATTTGAAGATTTTTGATGAATTCCTCCTTCACCCTTATGATGGCCGGTTTTTAGAGAGAAACCAAGAGGAAGAAAATGATTTTTCACTTTACCAAAAACAAGTTGTATGTGAAGTGAATGAATATAAGTTAATGCACTTGTAGATATTTTGCACATTCACAAGACAAGATCCATATTTCATGGAGGACACTATGTGGTGGCGTGGGATTCATGACAAGAAGAGTTTGAATTTTTTTTTTTTTATTTAGTAAATGTATGTATAAATATGTAAGTAGTTGTAGGTAAAATAATATAAGTTAAGGTAACTTGTAAATTGTATATACATTAGTGTATTTAAGGTAGTTTTAGCTAAAAGTAAATTTTAATGGATCAAAGTAAAGTAAATGTAAGTATAAAAATATGTCGGGATCATTTTTGGAAGTATCGGATTAAATGATCAAAATAATAACTTACGCGATAGCGTTTATTTAATATGAAATTTACGCGTTTAAAGTGAAATGCAAAGTCATGAATGAACTAACATGATGAAAATGATGTTAATGAAATGTAGACTAAACTTAGTCTATATGAAATGTCCTCGATGATATGATCATGAATTCACACTAAACCATTAAGGTTACGCTGATTTGATACTGTAAACATAGTTTACGATAAATGATGAAATAGTGAAGCATGAATAATGTTTTGAAATATGACCCGAAATTACGAGTTGTCACATAAGCACTTAAGTGCTTATTCTCACTTTCCAAGTTCTTCAATCATCTCCTTGTACCACCTCAGTTTAAATTTAGTAGTCAGTAAGATTTGTTTCAAAAAAGAAATCAGTTAAGCTCTTTCAACAAATTAAAGGGGTGTTTGGATCAAGGGTGTGAAATGGTAAAAAGCCACTTTTTACCCGTTTGACTTGTTGAGTCAAAGTACTTTTCACAAGTTAAGTAAGTTTAGAATGTTAGATTTCTTTTACCAAGTTTTCTTTAAGTTTAGATTAGCAAAAAAAGCTTGTTTTTTCTGATTTCTAAACTGCACAGAACAGCAGCTACAGTTGCTGTTCATGGGCTTATTCTTTAGCTTATTTGAGGTTTAAAGTTGACAAATTTTGTTTTTCTTAAGTCCTTGTATTCCCAGCTCAATCTAGTTTCAGTTGTATGCACTTAAATCATCTCTAGCATAGTTTAAATCAATCTTGAAATCCTTCATTTGACTATTTTTCCTTGTTCTGTGTAAGCATAAAACAACCAAAAGCAACCTTTGTACAGCTTATTTATAAGCTGTACAGTGTAAATCTTGCCCTCCAATTGGTTTATTTTGCATCTCTCCTGTGCTAACTTTGTTTTTGAAGCTTGTCAGATACCCTTTTTTTTAGCTTATTCTGAGTTCTTTTGTGCTTATGCTGAGCTTTAGGATTCCATAGGTAATTTAGAGTAGGTTAGATTATGTGTAGCTTAATTAGTGCTTATTAGTTCCTTTTACTGCTTATTTTTCCCATTTTTAGCTTAGGACTTCCCTTAGTATAGCTCATTTTAACTACTGCTTTTCCCTTCTTTTCTATTTGCTTTTTGATTGATTTAAGGTTATTTAAGATTATGAATCCATGGGTTAGATTATAAGTGCTTTTAGTGCTTTTTATTTGCTTAACTTGAGCTTGACAGTTTCTTAAAAGTGTGTTTGGTTAACCTTGTCCAGGACAACAGACTAACAAACTGTAATCTAGCTTATTTGATGTTTTCAAGAATTAATTTTTTGTAAAAAGTTCTTATTTCAATCTAACATTTAAGTTACAAAAAAAAAAATCTCAAAAAAAAAGAAAAAGAAAAAAAAGTTGCCTAAAGTGCATGACCAAGGGATTCTAACCCTGGTCTCTCAGGTTCAAGTACACAACACACATAGCCAACACCAACTCGCCCTAGGTTCTTTTCAGTTTTATTATTGCAAGGTTTTATATGTAAGGAGCTTTTCGATTATATGCCTTAGCTTATTTCTTTTTTCTGACTTATTTCATTAAGAGGGTAGGGTTTTTTTCTTTTTTTTTTTTTTTTTTTTTTTTTTTTTTTTTTTTTTTAGATTCAGTAGTGTTTAAAGTATTTTATGTAATTTTGTAGAATTTTCTAAAAATGTTTAGTATTTTTTATTAATTAATTAGTTTAAAATAGTTTTTAATTCGTAATAAATAATTTAAAAGTCGAAAAAATACCCGGATTTTTTCTAAAATTATTTTTAGTCATTTAGAATGTAGGAAAATTGTTTTTGCACCTGTAGGTCTTAAAATGCAAATTTTTTACTTTAGAGCTCGGCGCCTTCCCGATTTTTTTGCGTTTTTGTGTTTTAGCCCCCTAGGACATAGTTTAGCATCGTTTTATTGTTCCTTAGGCTTAGTAGTAGTTTATTTAGTGTTTACATTGTCTTACTTGCTTTGTTTACCATTCCGTACTTTAATTTGTAGAATACGGAATCCAAAATCCAAAATTCGTTTAACCAATTCAAGTTCTAATCACGAAACTCAACGAAACCGTAAATTCACACCTCGTTGGGACAAGACCCGGGAAATCACTTTTCCGGTATCACTTTTATCACATTTGTTAGTGCAAATATTACGATATTTAATCTATACATTCTCATATGCTTTGTTGATGACAAACATGTAACTTGTAATACATAACGTAAAATGTATAAGTTACTTGTAGTTAGATCTTGTCTCAACATACTCTCAACACCTCTCGACGACTCAAGTCCTTGTATGCTACAACACAGGTTCGTACATGTTTGTTATGTTGCATTATGATCAAACCCCCAACAAACCAATAAACAAGTTTAGTTAAATAGTTTATGTATAACAACTAGTGTTTACATATTGGGTAAATATATACATAACTAGTATGTATTATAATGGGTAATATAAGTGGGTAGAAACTTAAGCATTTGACCCATTGACCAAATACATTGAATGTAGTTGGGTAAAACCCAAAGTCCATGACCCATACCCATTGCATGACATCATGCATAAGTCATATATGGATAATATCCATGACCCATGGTATTGACCCATACCCATAAGACTAGATACATTGTACTCATTAGATACATTGTATCTAAAGGAATACCCATGGACCAACTCAAAACCATGACCCATAGCCCATGGTTTCAACCCATAAACTATGGGTAAAGAGGAGCGTGCACGGATCCCTCTAATGACCCACGGATCCCTTGAATTACAAGGCCGGATCCTCCGGAAGGGATCCTTGGGGCGTAATATGGTTTTGGTCTTTTGCCTATAAATAGCAAGCCACTTCTTACCATTTCTTCACACCTTCACACATAGTTTCTCCACCAAATCTAGGATATTTAGATCATTAGAAACATGTAAACCACCCTCATCTCATATGATCATAATGCTTTAACTCTCATTTGTTGTAAGCATACTCCCGAAGTGATCCTCCAAAGCAAGCTTAGAGATCTTGCTTCCTTACCTACTGAAGTGATCACCCATCACAAGATACAAGCACATGAAGATCTTATACAACAAGCTTGGGAAACTTGTCATCTTCATCCATAGAAGACTAACTACATCATGCTTTGGGTTCTTGATGTTTAGTCTAGGAGTTCATATCCATTAGACACATTGTCTTGGATATTGTCTAGTATCATATTCTTGTATCTATGACTAGACTAGATGGTTTATGTGTTTGTGCCATAAAACACAAGGTTTGTTATGTTGGGCCACAAAACATAACGGGTGTCATAGATGTGTCAAAGGCATTAGTGAAGAGTGCCGAAGATCCGTGTTGAAGGCATTAGTGTAAATGACATTAGTGAAGAATGCCTAGGTCGTATAATCGATGAGGTGCATCGTTATACATATAGTATTTGTTTAGATCCAAGGATGGTGATATCCTTGATGGAGTTGTAACAAGGAGTGGATCTCCTTGAGATTAGGTGTTGTGTTGTGTTGGGTAGTAGTTCCTCCATAGTAATGGAACTAGGTGCTTAGCCTAGTATCTAATAAAGAGTAGGCGACGTTGTGTAGGTGTGGTTCACCTTGGAGTGAAAGAACCCGATGGTTAGCCTAGCACCGTATAAAGGGGAGGTGACGTTGTGATAGGTATGGTTCACCTTGGTGTGAAAGAACCTCGGTATTTAGCTTTGTACCGAAAAGGTGTAAGCGGCGTTGTGAAGGCTTCTCCGCCATAAGGAGTTGGTGTAGTGATTACGAACTCGAGTAGGTGACTCGGGAGTGGAGTAGGGCAAGGAAGGTGTCCTTGTAGCGAACCACTATAAATCCTCGTGTTGGTTTGTCTATCCTTTTACTTATCGCTTACTCTTATTCTTGCATTACATTGTTTATTCGTATGTGGTTGATGTCTATGTTTGTGACACATACTTGGTCTTTCATATAGTCATAAACTATATTTAACACTTTACATATTATGACACGCTTGATCAAGAAAAGCAACCGGACTAATAATGGTGAAACTTGATTTTTAATTAACCATTAATCTTGCGGAATCTTATGTGATATTAAGGGTTGGCCTTACATGCCGAATCGTTAAATGCATCCTCGCGTCGAGATTAGCAAATGCAATGGTTTATACTATATTTGATACAAAAGTTTTAAGTTTGAAACGGAAACGTATTCACCCCCCTCTACTTTTTCACAACATTCGTGAGCTTTGGCACGTTAACCCTTTTCCTAAAAAGTTGATTTGTCTGATTTCACGATTAATTTAATATATTGATATTGTGTTTATTCACCACACTCACAACAACGAATCATTATTCCACTCTAAGAAATTTAGTGCAGTTCACAACCCGCGGTTCACACTTATATAACATATTTATACTTTTTCCTTAAATTCCTTTTCAGCATTTATTTCCACTAATACTCTTGCATACCCAATTCTCCCAGTACCCATATGACACATTCTTGCAACAGTTTCATCCATTATCAAAGGTGTAAAAACAATCAAGAGCACACAACAACCAATACGTACACCCAACCAACCACCCCGTGGTGTAATTTTATTATAACAATGTCAAGTAGATAAGTCCCCAATCGGGTGCTTACCAAACGAATACACAAGAAAGGATTGATCTCTTCTAGGAAAAAACCAATCAACCTTACTACAATAACACTCAACACACAAACTACAAGATCAAATGAAGAGTTTGATCTTGATACAAAATACCAAACCTGATATCAAGAATGATATCAATATACCAGACAATAACGAACGTTTAGAGAGAGAAACAATTTAGACTGATTGAGAGAGGATCAAAGATAATGAAACCCTAATCAGAATAAAGAGAATATATAGCCTCCAATGTTGCACTCCATCCCCTCAACTTTAACTCTTGACAAAACCAACTAATACTTGAAACAACTGATGATAAGAATGAGATAATGTCAACTTCAGTCCTTCAATATAAAATAAGCTTGAACAATTATCTTCAACACCCCTCCTCAAGCTGATTTCCAGAATTCTCTTTAGCTTGACCATCATTTATATCAGAACCAGAATTATTAATACCTGCAAACATATCAACAAGACCAAGATTTTTTCAAAGCACCTTATGTTGAGCTTGACCAAGACATTTTGTAAAATGTCGCTAGCCCCGCTTCATCAAGATGAACCTTTTAGTGACTATAATACCAGCAGCCACCTTTTCTCTAACAAAGTGCACATCAATTTCAAAATGCTTTGTTTTCTCATGGAAAACAGGGTTAGCAGCAATTTGAATTGCAGCACTACTATCACAATACACATTCACAGGAAACAATTCACTTAGACCCAAACTATGCAAAAGATTACCCAACCATATGACTTCACAAGCCACAGATGCAAGACTTCTATATTCTGCTTCAGCAGAACTTTTAGACAATGTTGCCTGCTTTTTACTTCTCCAAGAAATTAAAGAATCACCCAAGAAAACAAAAAACCCAGTAACAGACTTTCTTGTTTTAGGACATTTAGCCCAGTCTGCATCTGAGTAAGCACTCAGCTTAAGACTAGACTCTTTATTAAACTGTAAACCAGACCCAGGTGATCCTTTTAAGTATTTTAAAACCCTTAAAGCAGCTTTAAGATGTGATTGCAAAGGATAATGCATATGTTGGCTCAAACAACGTACAACATAGCTAATATCAGGCCTAGTGTTAGTAAGATAAATCAGTTTTCCAACTAATTTCTGATAAGCATTAACATTCTTAAGACCCTTGTCTTTACTTGTTTCAATATGATTCAACACATTATTCTCAGGAAGAGGAGTATCAACTGGTTTAGCAGCTAACAAACCATATTCATATAATAATTCTAAACAATAATTCCTTTGAGACATACAAATACCTTTATCATTTCTTAATACTTCAATTCCAAGAAAGTATTTAAGTTCACCAAGGTCTTTAATTAAAAACTTTGAGTTTAAAAACCCTTTAAAACTCTTGATCTCAAACCTCATTATTCCAGTTATCACAATATCATCTACATAAACAAGAAGAGCAACAAAATAGACTCTTTTGTTTAATGTATAATGAATAATCAAACTTGCTTTGAACAAAACCATGTTCAACCAAGGTGTGAAGCTTAGCATTCCAACGCCTTGGTGCTGCTTAAGACCATACAAAGATTTATTAAGTTTGCATACTCTAGTTTTATCATTATCTTATACCCTTCGTGCAAAGTCATATAAACATCTTCAACCGCATCACCATACAAGAAAGCATTATTAACATCCAATTGATACAAAGGCCAAGACATTTTGACAAAGAATACTAATAAGACTTCTCACAAGAACTATTTTAACCACGGGACTAAAGGTTTCATCATAATCAAAACCTTCTCTTTGATTATAACCTTTAGCAACAAGTCTAGCTTTATACCTATCTACTTCTCCTGTAGATTTATATTTAATTTTCCAAATCCACTTTGAACCAATAGGTTTTCTACCTAAAGGCAAATTACACTCAGTCCAAGTATTATTCCTATTTAAAGCTTCAACTTCATTATTCATAGCATCAACCCAATTAGGATCTTTAATAGCATCATTAAAACAAGTAGGCTCAACAGATTTATTCAAAGAAGAGGCAAAACATCTATTATGCATATTCAATCTTTTGTAATCCACATATTTTTCAATACCATATCTCAACTTAGAACTCAACACATAATCATTAAACCTGATAGGTTGCTTAGACTCTCTACTAGACCTTCTTAACATAGGAGATTGAGTATCAGACTGCACATCAACATTTTCATAACTAGATTGAGATGACTCATTTAGATTTTGACTAATATTGCCCTCAGACCAGTTTTGGTCACCATAGTTGGTTGCAGATTGCCACCCTTCATGTTGCATTTGTGCAAGATACGTGTTAATACCTTGTGTATTATCTCACGCAATGATGAAGGGTGTCTCACTACCATCCTCAACTAGTGTATCTCTCCCATCATCATAGGGACTTTGAGACTCAAGATTATCAAAAATTCAAATTATCTCGCTTCCTTTACACATTGTATATCTCTGTAATCATAGGTTTTCATTTTGAGGAAAAACATTTTCATAAAACCTTACATCTCTATGAAAAACACATTTCTAGAATCTAGGCTTAAAAGTTTATAAGCCTTTTAACATGAGAGAAAACCAATTAGAATACATTTTTCGGATCTAAAACTCATTTTATCATGATTATTCAAAATAGTTGCAAAAAATGACAACCAAAAACCTCAAGTGGGAAAGATTAGGTTTTCTTTTGTGAATCATCTCAAAGGGACATTTACCTTTTAAAGCAGTAAGATGGTAGCTGTTAATCAAATAGATGCAAGTCAAAATACAATCGGACTGAATTTCAAAATTCCCCTCAAACATAAGACTCCTTGCCACGTTAAGCAAGTGTCTATGTTTCCTTCAAAGAATCCCATTTCTTCGAGGTGTTTGAGCTAAGAAGTTTGATGTATTATACCAAGTTCGGAAAAAACATGATGCATTTTTTATTCACAAATTCGGTTCCATTATCGGACCTTACGCTTTTAATTTTTGAATTAAACTGATTGGAAAACATGTTTATGAAAGTCACAAAACATCAAAACTTCATCTTTAGTTTTAACTAAATATACCCATACAAATTTTAGAGAAATCATCAACAACAATCAAGAAATATCTATAACCTTCTCTACTAGTGACTCAGATGGACCCCATAAGTCAAGATGAACAAGTTCACCTAAAATCTCGACTTATGGTCCGACAAAGAAAAGGCTCCTTGTTTGTTTAGCCCTATGATGATTTCACAAACAGTACGAAGTATTCTTGGAGAAACCAAGATCGGTTTGAAGAACATTCAAAACCGGATCGTGAGGTGACCAGTCTATTATGCCACACAAACTTAGACACATTATGAGACATAATCGACTACAATTACTCACGAATCAACAGGATGCATATCAAACAGACATTGCACCATCGATCGGCTACAGCCCCCAAGACATTCTCCCTTTTCAAATCTTGAATATAACATTTATCCTCATCAAAACCAACAAACATTTTGCTATCTCGATCGCTTTATTAATGGATAAAAGACTAACACAATAACCAGGCACAACAAGAACATCATATAAAACCACATTATAGTGAGCTTAAGATTCCCAACATGACTGATAGTAGCAAGAGTGCCATTAGGATGACCAATAGTAATATGTAAACTAGATATATCAGCAATGTTAAACATTCCTTTAGTAGAGACAGTAAGATGCTGATTAGCACCAGAATCAATGATCCATCCCAATGTCAAACTATTAACAGTAAGACTAGAATTAGCAAAATAATACTTAGAGAAGTTCATATTAAACCAAACATTATGATTATAGAATGAAGCCCTACCTGCCATGTTGGCATGTATGCTTCTAGTAGAAGAATCATTAATCAAAGACAAAAGCTTCTTCATCTGTTCAGAAGTAAAACCAGAAGAAGTGCTAGTAGAAGAAGATTTGTCAATTGGTTTAGCCTCAACATTAGCATTAAATGTTTGTTTAAAACATTTTGCTTAAAAGAACCATTTGGTTTAGAAAAACCAGGAGGAAAACCAATTATTTCATAACACCTTTCAATAGTATGTCTAATTTTACCACAGTTTTTGCAATTTAGATTAGGATTAGGACCTCTATTAATAGTGTTATTATTATTAGGAGTACTCCTAGTGTTATTATTAGTATTATTATTAAATCCTCTTCTATTGTTATTAAAAGACTTAATGAAAAGAAGAAGCATTCAATTTAGATTCAAGAACACTAGAAGACTCAGAACACCCCTATGAGACTCCTCTCTAGAAACAGCTTATATAAGCATCTTTAACCTCCGGGAGAGGATCCTAGTCAACAAAGAAGTTCTAACAGTTGATAACAATCATCCAAACCCATAAGAAAGCGCATTAATCTCAAAAGTTGATTATGCAACACCAACTCTTTACTAGCAAAGACAAGAACACTTAACTTCACAAACACATATAGGCACCTTAGTTAAAGCATCAAATTCTCCACAAGGAGTTAAGCCTATGATAGTAATCGAATGTATACCACCTTGTTTAACACAATTAATTTTCTCGTAAAAGACTATAAACCACGTAACCATCAACTTTATCATATGTTTCTTGTAATTCTTTCCGCACACATGCAAGATTATCGTAATAAACAAGACCCATATAAACATCTTGAGATACGTAAATCATTAACCATGTTAAAACAATAGCATTGCATCTATCCCATTGAGCAAAGAAGCACATTACTAGTAGAATAAGTTTCTTTAACACAAGAACCATCAACAAAACCGAACTTATTCCTAGCTTGTAAGGCTAATTTCATAGCACTGCACCATATTCTATAATTTTCGGCCCAACAAGTTTAAATGGAATAAGAGCAAGTACCACTATTGTCATTAGTTTGAATATGAAGAGGATTACCAAGATCCAAATTACTAATTAAGATTTCATTATTACCACTAGGTTCACCAATAGCCATAATGAGACAAAGATAAACAATTAAACCAACAGATAACAGAACAAATAACAACCAAGAACACAAAACACAGCAAAACAACAGATAAGAGAACAAAAAACAAACAAGAACAACTAATAAACCAAGACAACCACAACAGTCTCAACACAACTTCTCAAAACCAAAACCTATCCTCCTTCGACCTAGACACAATAAGCTAAACACACTGATTTAGCTCCAAACAGTCAGGTTTTATCACACAAGCTAACCACTTGTGAATGGTCAACCGTAATAAAAATCCAAACAATCTAGAACCAAATGCAATTAAGATCTGGAGAGTATAGTGTTTCCACAGGTCGTTAAGTCCCACGGAGGATGAATGGTGTTTGAACAAATTCAGATGTCGAATAATCACTAAGGATAGTGATCGAGAAGGATTTTGGAATATTTATACCTAAAGAAAAGTTTTGTAAATTACAGGGCTTAAATGCAAATTAAAGAAAATTAAAAAGCTAAAATATATTAAATAAACGCTATCACTATTTTTAAAATGATGTTTTTCTAGATTTATAAAACAAAATAACTTAAATAAACTATTTTAATTAAAACGTAAACCTAAATTATCTAAAAATGTGACCTAGAATGAAAACGCGAGTTATATGTAAAATTACGCGAGCAGTACAAGCAAAAACGTAAAATTTGTAAACTAAAAGTCCTACTTAGTGTAAAAATAATTTTCTTACTTCCTATATGACAAAAGAAAATTTTAGAAAAAAGATTTATATTTTTTGACTTTTATATTTTTATTATGAATTAAATACTATTTTAGACTAATTAAATGATTAAAAATACTAAAACGATTAAGAAAAATCAAACTTTTTATAAAATACTTTATACTAATACAAAGCTAAGAAAAATATAAAAATGTGACAACTTATTTTAATAAGCTAGAAATAAGCTAATTTATGCGATAAGCTAAAATGGACAAGAAGGGTTATGTATTAAATTATGCAAAGGATTACCAGTCAAAGACCCAAGGGCAGTTGGTATGGTGTGTGTGTGGTGAGCTGGGTGGCCAGTGTTCGAATCCCAACAACTCTTTTTTTTTTTTCTAACTATTTTATTTTTGGATTTTTCTTTTTGGAACTTATTAAGCTAAGTAAGGTAAGCAATTGTTATAACTATAACTTTTTATGAAAACTACTAATAAGCACAGAATAAGCTAAAAATACTTAACAGTTAACAAAAATTTGAAATAAGCACAAGATTTTAGCCAAGATGGCTAATAAGCTAGTGAATAAGCCAAGGTAAACTGAAAACAAGCTAGACAAATGGTAATAAGCTAAAATGACAACCGAATAAGCACAACAACTAAGAAAATAGCACTCAATAAGCTTCAATAAGCAAATAAGCACTTGTGCTTATAATCGAATAGCAAATAGCCTAATCGGCCAACTTCCGTGCCTTGTGGGGCCCATGGAGAGATTGGAAGTCCAAACAAAAGTGGATCCAATAAGTCGAGCTTATTGGCTTTTCAAAAGCTAAAGCTCTCACACTGGGGACCACTGGAGAGCTTATGAAGAGCTTGTGGAAAAGGCTTGCTAGCACTGGGTACTCAGTGTATACAAGAAAATGGGACAAATAAAAAGCAATGAGCAGTCCTATTAAATAAGCTAATAAGGTGAAAATAAGCTTTGGACTAGAGAGACAGCTAGGTGAGCTTCTCAAAAAGCTAAGGTACACATGCTAAAGATAAATAATAAGCTCTCTGAGAGCTTGAGAATAAGCTTGTAAAACTGATGCATAGGGCATGATTTTCAGACTAGGACTAAACATAAGCTAAGAAATAAGCTAATAAATGAGCTAGCTAGAAAATATAAAAAATACTGAGATAAAGATGAGCAGCTATATTTTAATATCCCAAAAGCTCAAAACATGAAACTCAAAGTTAAACCCTATAGAAATTAATCTATTTTATTCAAAAACTGACCAAATGGAAATTTTGACTTTTTGAAATAAACTAGTAGGTTGACTTTTATGAGATTTGAATGATCCTAGGCTACTAAATATGTTATATTAAGCTATTATGAGACTAAATTAAGCTAGATAAACAACTTTCAAAACAGTATGCATGTTTATTCAATCAAAAATCCTAACAGATATGAGTCTAGGACAGAATTAAGTTGATTTTGACTTTTTATAGAACAAGGATTAGTTTTCTTGGTTGAACTGAGCTATTTAGACCTAGTTTGACAAACAACAAGCAATAACAACATCTTGAACACTCTTTAATACAGGTTTAAACAAGCTAATCCAAACAACCTTTAACTAGACTGCTTTTGAGATTTTCAAAGCAAAACATGATTAAGACCATGCCTTGGATTACGATCTTATAATATCATATATTAAAGCTAAATAAGCATTAAACAATAATACTAACAACATGAAACTAAGAAATTCCACTTATGCTATTTTAACTGTTAAAATAAAACTTTTACTAACTATAAATTAAAGAGAACAAGTAACTGGTTTTATTGCTTAATTATACTTAACTAATACTAATGAACATGAAGACACAGAGATTTAAGCTTATAAATGTCTTACACAGTGAAATGCCAAAATGGATTAAAAGGCTTACAAATTGGATCCAAGCACAAGACTGAGAACTGAGGCACACAAACACATCCTATAGCTTCCCAATAAGCACTAAACCCAAGGGCAATCCTTTATTAACCCTGCTCCAGCTTTGATCACCATTTTCATTGCTTTTTTATTTTTAACTAATTTTTCTTGATTTTTATGAATTTTTGCATTTTGCTTCTAAACTGAATTTTAAGAGTTTCTAATAGCTTAAATAAGCTATCTAGGAGCTTATGTGGGCTAATCAGTCCTTAATAACAACTAACAACAACATTGACAGATTTTGAGAATTTGAACTAGGAAAATTGCATAAACTGAATAGAGGATTTGATACTGAAATTGATGTTCTCAAAAGCTTTATTATACAATAAAAACTTGAAATACAGAGCTCAAAAGCTTAAACATACACTGGAATTTGAAATTTAATTAAAACGACATAAGCTAAATTAAAAATAATAGATAGATCTTCACATTGCTTCTTCCTTGCTTTATAATGATCATTTTCAGCTTTGTCGACATCTCTGAACATTTCCCAGTTCAATCCAACCATTGGATTGGTCAAAATCATCAGAACCATCCATTTGGAGTTTTGGCGCCAAAATAGTCAAGAGCAGGTTTTTGGCATTTAAAGAAGTTTGGGGGATTGTGGAGGTAGAGGGGAGTTGGTATACAAGTGGAAAGACAGGTGGAAATGTGGAAAAGTGGTGGAAAACCACACTGGTTTTGGTTTTACAGTCGTGGAGAAGGAGATGTACAGTGGTAGCAGTTTGGCGGGGTTTGACTATTTTTGACCGTTTGATATAATAAGTGGGGGTTCATGATTGGGGGGTCACAGGTATATTGGCGTAGGTCTTTTGGTTTGGCTGGGTTTAAAATACAAAAGGGTCCTAATGGTTTGTTTAATATACTAGGACCAAGTTTGCAATTTCCGCAAACTTCAAGGACTGAAACTGTAATTTCTCCAAAGTTATCACAAGAACCAAACTTGACAAACTTTAATAGTAAAAGGACCATATTTGATTATTTTACATTTTTAAATATCCAAGGACTATTTTTGACACTTTTGTAAAGTTGAGGGACCTTTTCTGCCATTTAACCAAAGATTCATTCAAGGACCATTTTTGACAACTTAGAATATTTCAGGGACCTTGAATGATAAAACTCCATATTTTGGATTCCGTGGACTAGATTTTACAACTTTTGAAACTTGGGGACTAAAGCGCCAATTATGCAAACTTGATATGTTTTTCATCGATTTTGATATTTTTGCATTTAAAACACATAAATCACTTGTTTGTGATATTTTCATCATTTTGATGCATTTTGAGTGTTTTCGGATGTTTTGGCATTCTAAAGCAAGACAAAATGATGAGTATTTAGACACTCATCAATCTCCCACACTAAAATATTGCTAGTCCCTAGCAATGTTTTGAGAAAAATTAATGGATTTCATCTCTTTACCAAAAGCCATTACTTCGGAGTAGCCAATTGTTTTAGTTCAAGTAAGAACCTTGGTACAATGATAACCAAATGATTTTGAGCAAATCACCATCTTTCAACGGTTTTGATTTGTCTTTACCGTAAGCCGTTTATACGGACTAGCCAACTCTTAAATAAATTATCAATATTATCTTTGGTGAGCCGATTACCAATTATGGATTTCAACGCCTTTACCACAAGCCATAAACTTGCGGGCTAGCCAACTTTTCACTAATTAAAGATATGGTGAGTTGAACACCATACAATTTTGGGCAAATTGCAAGCCATAAACGGATTTGAGATATCTTTACCAAGAGCCGTTTGCTCTCGGATTAGCCAATCCTTATGTGGGTTAGACATGGCGGATGATTACCATTTGCCGAGTAAGTGAAAACACTTACTCCAAAAAAATTTGGCCAAAACAGGGAATTGGGTGGAATAATTACATGATAAAATTCGTGAGAATTCCCCCACACTAGAAATGAATATTGCCCTCAATATTCAAAGTACCGCGGTTATGCCGAAACATAGAACGAAAAGGGAAATATTACGGCCATTATTTAGTTTTTGATATATACACATTTTTTTTTTTTTTTAGATTTATATACAACAATGGGCAACTCCCCACACTAGGGTGGTAGAATAGTAGAAAGAAATCGAAATATGAGTGAAAACCCATATGGTGTGTGCATTGTTTTGATTATCGAGTCGCTAGCTTGACTCGATCCCGCATTCATTGGTTCATGGGGAAAGTTTGTAGATCCGGGACAATCACGGGTGGAATGTCCTCTCCAAAGTAGTGCTTCAATCGATGACCATTCACTTTAAAATTTGGACCATCGGGTTGAGAGAACTCAATAGTACCATAAGGATAAACCTTAGCAATAGTAAATGGACCAGACCAACGGGACTTAAGCTTTCCTGAGAAAATCTTTAATCTAGAGTTGAAAAGAAGGACTCGATCACCAACGTTGAAAACGCGGTTCTTGATTTTAGAGTCATGAATCTTCTTTGTCTTTTGTTTGTAGATCAAAGAGTTCTCGTATGCTTGATCACGGAGTTCATTTAATTCATTCATTTGAACTTTTACGTGATCACCGACTATCGAATATCGAAGTTTGCATGTTTCAAGGCCCAGTATGCTTTGTGCTCAAGTTCAATCGGCGGATGACATGCCTTTCCGTACACTAGCTTGTATGGAGTACACCGATGGGTGTTTTATAAAATTGTCACGGAAGGCCCAGAGCGTTATCTAGTTTATCCGACCGGGATGCACGGTTTTCGCCTCCGTCCTTTCCAAAATTCTTTTAATACCACGGTTAGAAACTTCCACTTGCCCATTTGTTTGGGGTGGTATGCGAGAGAGACGGTGGGTTACACCATACTTTTGCATGACACGATCAAATTGATCATTGCGAAATGTGTACCACGATCACCGATTATAGCTCATGAGTTCCAAACCCGCAAAAGGGATTTTAAAATTTTACAACAACTCGGGCATCATTGGTAGGTAAAGCTTTCGCTTCAACCCATTTTGACAAATAGTCAATGACCACGAGTATGTATTTGTTTCCTCGAGATGATGGAAATGGCCCCATAAAGTCAATGCCCCAGATGTCAAATATCTCACACACTTGAATGGCGTTTTGCGGCATTTCATTTCTTTGAGAGATATTTCCGTGACGTTGACAAGCGTCACAAGTTTTGACAAATTCATGGGCATCCTTGTAAATAGTGGGCCAATAAAACCCGGAATCAAACACCTTTTTGGCGGTGTAGTTTGGACTATGATGGCCCCCAGTGGGTCCAGCATGGCAAGCTTTGAGAATGTCAATAGCTTCTTGTCCATAAACACACCGTCGGATGACTTGATCCGCATGATTTTGAATAAGTAGGGTCGTCCCGAGTAATGTTTAACATCTTTGAAGAATTTGTTCTTCGTTGGGTTGACATCCTTTCACTATGAAGTTACCCGCATGGTAATTTGCGAAGTCAAGTAAACCATGGGGTAGTAGCGTTCCACGAAAAGAAACCGCATTGAGTGTCTCGAGAGGAAATGTTTCATTTATTTCCTTTTTCTCGAAAACATCTTGGTGAGGGTTTTCTAGGCGGACAGATGATCGTGACCGGGTTCTCGGCTCCTTTTTATCACGTATAATGATATCAAATTCTTGTGGAGGAGAACCCAACGAAGCAATCTCGGCTTTGCATCTTGTTTTGCAAAGAGATATTTGAGAGCCGAGAGATCCGTATACACCACACATTTGGTCAAGATTAAGTATGGCGAAACTTCTCAAACGCATACACCACGGCTAGTAGCTCTTTTTACGTGGTAGTGTAATGGGTTTGAGCTTGATCATAGTTTTACTTGCGTAGTGGATAGGCTGAAAATGCTTAGATCTCGTTGCCCTAGGACCGCACCGATAGCAAAATCACTTGCATCGCACATGAGCTCAAAGGCAAGTCGGTCGGGAGCAACGAGAATGGGTGCTTGAAGCTTTTCTTTAATGTTTCAAAAGCTTGATGCACTCGGGTGAGAAGATAAAAGGAGCATCTTTTCAAGAAGATGGGTCATAGGTCAGGCGATTTTAGAAAAATCTTGTATGAATCTACGCTAAAACCGGCATGACCTAAAAACTCCTAATACCTTTGACGGTAGTAGGATGAGGCAATTTAGCAATAACATCGAATTTTGCTCTATCAACCTCAATCACGTTTTGGAAATCTTATGGCCAAGGACTATGCCTTCTTTGACCATAAAGTGGCTCTTCTCCCAATTTAGACAAAGATTGGTGTCTTCACACCGTTTAGCATTTTTCTAAATGGAGAGACATGTTTGAAATGAATCCCCAATGACCGAGAAGTCATCCATAAACACCTCCATTGTTTCCCGATCATGTCGTGGAATATGGCCATCATACATCGTTGAAGCGTGCGGGAGCATTACATAAGCCAAAAGGCATACATCAGTAGGCAAAAGTTACGTATGGGCGGTGAATGTAGTCTTCTCTTGATCCCGTGGATCAATGGGAATCTGAAAATAACCCGAGAAACCATCAAGGAAACAATAGTATTCATTCCCCGCTAATCTCTCAAGCATTTGGTCCACGAAGGGTAGAGGAAAATGGTCTTCTGGTGGCGTCATTCAACTTACGATAGTCAATACACACGCCATCCGTAACCAATCGAGTTGGAATTAACTCGTTATCTTCATTGTGACAACAGTTATGCCACCCTTTTAGGAACACAATGAATTGGGCTAACCCAAGGACTATCTCGAGATCGGGTAAATTAATCACGCATCAAGAAGTTTGATAACCTCTGTTTGATAACATCATGGATTTTGGATTTACTCTTCTCGATGTTGAGCTTGGTTTGAAGTCATCCTCCATCAAGATTTTGTGAGTACAAAATTCGGGGTTGATACCTTAATGTCGGAGACTTTCCAAGCAATTGCTTGCTTGTGTGACTTCAAGACCTTTATGAGAGCGATCTTTTCATCTTTACTCAAATCTCGAGCAATAATGACGGGTAATTTATCATCACCCTCAAGAAATGCATACTCGAGATGAGGTGGTAAGTCCTAAGTTCGACTTTGAAATTCTTGATTTTCTCAACCGACTTGACTTCCTTGTTATGAAGCTCGACGGGAGGGTGATGATGGATCATCATTAAGCAACTTCTCAATGAGAAGTATGTCCCCTCGATGTCGATGGGAGCATGATCAATTTCCATGGAGCAGAATCACTTGACAAGTATGCTTCAATCTCTTCCAAGATGAAGTCACTTTCCTTAAACGGAGTGATAGAAGGAGTAGAATTGGCAATGATGGGTTGAGATGAATGAGTGAGATTATCACTCGAAGAATTATGATCATAACCAAGAACTTCTTGAGTACTCTTGAAGCAACATCAATGATATCTATTCGGTTAACCGACTCGGAATCATAGTTTGCGGAGTACCTCGAAGTTTGATCAAGGTTAAAGGTGTGACTTCATTACCTACACGTAATGTGATTTCTTGCTCAAATACATCAATGAGAGCACGGCCCGTTCTCGTGAATCCTTGTCGAACAATGAGAGGAACCCGATGATCGGCATCGAAATCAACAACCACAAAGTCGGTGGAAAATGGAACTTTCCTACTTTTAAATACGTCCTCGGCAATGCCAAGAGGACGGATATTGTACGATCCGCAAGATCGAGAGTCATGCATGTAGGAGTAAGATCCGGAGAGAAAGTTTCTTCCATCTTGAATAAGGCATCGATTGATGCTTGCACCAAGATCGGCTAAGGCAAAGCATTCAACCATTCACGGAAATACACAAGGTAAGAGAAATTTTCCGGGATCTCCAAGCTTTTCGAAGCTTCTTCAAGATAATCTTGAGCGTTCTCGTTCGAGGAGTTTTGCCATTTCAAACGACTTTTCCTTGTTGCTTAACATGTGTTTGAGAGTTGATGCAAACTTGGGCATCAAGATGATAGCATCCGCAAAGCTTATGTCAAAATGTAATTCGTGGAAAATTTGAAAAAATTTGTCCATTTGATGACCGGCTTTTTCGCGGAGCTTTTGCTCATTCAAACGTGATGGGTAAGGAATAGAAGATTTGGATTTATGGTTTTCAACGGGAGCTACAGGAGGTTCAAAACAACTCTGGATTGGATTTGGGTTTCGAACAACTTGAGGATGGACATTGTCGGTACCTCCGTTATTAGTAGGAAGTTCCTTGTCCTTTGTTGCCTCAGGTTCACTTTCCACTACCTTCGGGAGAGAAGAAGAAGAGGTAGTAGGAATAGCGGGTCCATTGTATGAAACACCACTTCTAGTTGTGATCGCCTTTGCATCGCCCCTCGGGTTAGCGATCGTGTTGCTCGGAAGTTTTCCGAGCCCGAGGGTTGATCATTTAAAGACTTCTTTAGATCGTGATCCGACCGACCAACAACTGTTCATTTCATCTTGGGATTTCATGAATTGCTTCAATAACTCATCGATGATGGTCTTGGAGGATGTGGAGGAAATTTTGAGGTCGTATGTTTTGATTATGACCTTGTTGTTGAAAATTCCTTGGTTAGGATTCACATTTCACGAAATTGATTCCTCGATTGAAATTGTTTTGATTAAGGTTTCCTTGATGTTGGAAACCTTGATTTGGCCCGGATAGAAATTACCTTGGTTTTGATAACCTTGGTTCATTCTAGGTTGGTTCGATTCGGTTTTGTATGTTAGGATTCGTTAAAACCGGTTGGTGCACGATAAGTATTAGCTCGGTAGTTTGGTTCATTTTGAGGAAGGTATTGATTACCTCCACGATGTGAAGTACCGCTATAGCATTGGCTTCAAACGGACTACCATCGGTGGCGATCTGGGTTGTAGTATGCATGAGGACCACCACAAGTAACACAAACTTCAACTTTCTTCACTTCACCATGTGATGGTGTCGTGTGAAAGTGACTTTCTTTGGTTTTCAAGAACCAAAGCTCTGAACAATATCTCGTGAGTTTGTCAATCTTAGCATCGATGCTAGATGTACTCACGGAGATGAAGTAGAAGGTCCAACATTAGGATCGAGTCGATATGTCTTTGTTCGGAAAGGCGGACACGGGACTTGTTTTCTATGATTTGCAAGGCTTCTTTGTGGTCTTGCTCAGAAATTACCTCCGTGGAGGCATTTAAAGAGTCTTGGTCGACTTGTCTCGGACCATTGTAGAAAGTATCCATTTGCATTAATTCGGTAAAACCATGATGCGGACACTTGCGGAGCAATTCTTTGTAACGATCCCATGCCTCCTCGAATGATTCATCAAATCTTTGAGAAAATTTCATTATCTCATTCTTAAGACTTGTAGTTCGGGATGGAGGATAGAATTCGTTAACAAACTTAGTGACTAGATCTTCCCATGTCTCAATGAAACGAGGGGGTTGTTTCTCAAGCCAATTCCGGACTTGTCCCTCTAGAGTAAATGGGAACAGAAGAAGCTTAATTGCTTCATGTGGGACATTCTTGTATTTGATGGTAGATGCAATCTTGTTAAACCATCGAATATGTGCATGACGATCATCCCGCTCAAAACCATAAAATTGGATTTGGGTTACAAGATTAAGCAACCCGGTTTTGAGCTCAAAGGTATCAGCCACGATGGTGGGACAATAATGGCATCTCCGTAACCCTCGATGGGTGCTTGGAGAAGCTCATTCATAGGTTTGTCTTCCGCCATTACGACGGGGGTGGTGATGCTAGGCGTTCCTCGATCACGGTGAAGGAGCTGAACGTCCTTTACGTGTACGAGGAATATTTGCAAGCTCGGAAAGTGGACTTGTAGAAGCGGAAGAGCAGTGCGCATGCACTAAGTATAAAAATCGTTTTCAAAACAAATGCGAGGCAAAACGACAAGTGAACTTAAACCAATAATCACAAATGAAATGGCTTTTTGAAAAAGGTACACCAAATCACAAGGACACAAAGGCAAGTTTTAAATCTGTTGTTCGGGAACTTATTAATGTTCACACCCCGGTTGGTAGGTGTACCGCCTTGATTTACGGTGGTTGATTTTATGTATTTATTAACTACCACCGAAAAGGCGTAGGTATGGATTTGTGCAAAGGGTTTAAAACTTTTGGACAATATTTTTGGTATCGTCTCGTTTAACCAAATCGTATCTCTTTAAGAATCACCTTAAAGGAAACACAAGCTAGAAAACGTTACGATTATTTTGTTGTTTTATATTTTGTTTGGTGTTGTTAACACTTTAGGAAAAGTGTTAATGAACTTTTGATTTATGATAACTTTACAAAAAAGCATTTACAAAAGTGGTATATGTGCAATACGGGTCCGAAAAGCGCTTTAAAACACGCTTCTGACCTCCCGGCAAGCGCGTAAAAAATTTGATTTAGCTCCAAACAGTCAGGTTTTATCACACAAGCTAACCACTTGTGAATGGTCAACCGTAATAAAAATCCAAACAATCTAGAACCAAATGCAATTAAGATCTGGAGAGTATAGTGTTTCCACAGGTCGTTAAGTCCCACGGAGGATGAATGGTGTTTGAACAAATTCAGATGTCGAATAATCACTGAGGATAGTGATCGATGAAGGATTTTGGAATATTTATACCTAAAGAAAAGTTTTGTAAATTACAGGGCTTAAATACAAATTAAAGAAAATTAAAAAGCTAAAATATATTAAATAAACGCTATCACTATTTTTAAAATGATGTTTTTCTAGATTTATAAAACAAAATAACTTAAATAAACTATTTTAATTAAAACGTAAACCTAAATTATCTAAAAATGTGACCTAGAATGAAAACGCGAGTTATATGTAAAAATTACGCGAGTGCGCAAGCAAAAACGTAAAATTTGTAAACTAAAAGTCCTACGAGTGTAAAAATAATTTTCTTACTTCCTATATGACAAAAGAAAATTTTAGAAAAAGATTTATATTTTTTGACTTTTATATTTTTATTATGAATTAAATACTATTTTAGACTAATTAAATGATTAAAATACTAAAACTATTAAGAAAAATCAAACTTTTTGTAAAATACTTTATACTAATACAAAGCTAAGAAAAATATAAAAGTGTGACAACTTATTTAATAAGCTAGAAATAAGCTAATTTATGCGTATAAGCTAAAATGGACAAGAAGGGTTATGTATTAAATTATGCAAAGGATTACCATCAAAGACCCAAGGCGATTGGTATGTGTGTGTGTGGTGGTGGGTGGCGGTGTTGAATCCCAAAGAACACTTTTTTCTAACTATTTTATTTTTGGATTTTTCTTTTTGGAACTTATTAAGCTAAGTAAGATAAGCAATTGTTATAACTATAACTTTTTATGAAAACTACTAATAAGCACAGAATAAGCTAAAAATACTTAATGATTAACAAAATTTGAAATAAGCACAAGATTTTAGCCAAGATGGCTAATAAGCTAGTGAATAAGCCAAGGTAAAATGAAAACAAGCTAGACAAATGGTAATAAGCTAAAATGACAATTGAATAAGCACAATAACTAAGAAAATAGCATCGAATAAGCTTCAAATAAGCAAATAAGCACTTGTGCTTATAATCGAATACTAAATAGGCCTAATCGGCCAACTTTTAAGCCTTGTGGGGCCCAAGGGAGAGATTGAAAGTCCAAACAAAGTGGATCCAATAAGTCGAGCTTATTGGCTTTTCAAAAGCTAAAGCTCTCACTGGGGACCATGGAGAGCTTATGAAGAGCTTGTGAAAAGGCTTGCTAGCACCGGGTACTCTATGTATACAAGAAAATGGGACAAATAAAAGCAATAAGCATCCTATTAAATAAGCTAATAAGGTGAAAATAAGCTTTGGACTAGAGAGACAGCTAGGTGAGCTTCTCAAAAAGCTAAGGTACACATGCTAAAGCTAAATAATAAGCTCTCTGAGAGCTTGAGAATAAGCTTGTAAAACTGATGCACAAGGCATGATTTTCAGACTAGGACTAAAAAGAAGCTAAGAAATAAGCTAATAAATGAGCTAGCTAGAAAATATATAAAATACTGAGATAAAGATGAGCAGCTATATTTTAATATCCCAAAAGCTCAAAACATGAAACTCAAAGTTAAACCCTATAGAAATTAATCTATTTTATTCAAAACCCACCAAATGGAAATTTTGACTTTTGAAATAAACTAGTAGGTTGACTTTATGAGATTTGAATGATCCTAGGCTACTAAATATGTTATATTAAGCTATTATGAGACTAAATTAAGCTAGATAAAGAACTTTCAAAACAGTATGCATGTTTATTCAATCAAAAATCCTAACAGATATGAGTCTAGGACATAATTAAGTTGATTTTAACTTTTTATAGAACAAGGATTAGTTTTCTTGGTTGAACTGAGCTATTTAGACCTAGTTTGACAAACAACAAGCAATAACACTGTCTTGAACACTCTTTAATACAGTTTAAACAAGCTAATCCAAACAACCTTTAACTAGACTGTTTTGAAATTTTTCAAAGCAAAACACAGATTAAGACCATGCCATGGATTACAGATCTTATGATATCATATATTAAAGCTAAATAAGCATTAAACAATAATACTAACAACATGAAACTAAGAAATTCCACTTATGCTATTTTAACTGTTAAAATAAAACTTTTACTAACTATAAATTAAAGAGAACAAGTACTGGTTTTATTGCTTAATTATACTTAACTAATACTAATGAACATGAAGACACAAATGATTTAAGCTTATAAATGTCTTACATACGGTGAAATGCCAAAATGGATTAAAAGGCTTACAAATTGGATCCAAGCACAAGACCGAGAACCGAGGCACACAAACACATCCTATAGCTTCCCAATAAGCACTAAACCCAAGGGCAATCCTTTATTAACCCCGCTCCGACTTTGATCACCATTTTCATTGCTTTTTATTTTTAACTAATTTTTTTTTAATTTTATGAATTTTTGCCTTTTGCTTCTAAACTGAATTTTAAGAGTTTCTAATAGCTTAAATAAGCTATCTAGGAGCTTATGTGGGCTAATCAGTCCTTAATAACAACTAACAACAACATTGATAGATTTTGAGAAATTGAACTAGGAAAATTGCATAAACTGAATAGAGGATTTGATACTGAAATTGATGTTCTCAAAAGCTTTATTATACAATAAAAACTTGAAATACAGAGCTCAAAAGCTTAAACATACACTGGAATTTGAAATTTAATTAAAACGACATAAGCTAAATTAAAAATAATAGATAGATCTTCACATTGCTTCTTCCTTGCTTTATAATGATCATTTTCGACTTTGTCGACATCTCTCGAACATTTCCAGCTCAATCCAACCATTGGATTGGCCAAAATCATCAGAACCATCCATTTGGAGTTTTGGCGCTAAAATAGTCAAGAGCGGGTTTTGGCATTTAAAGAAGTTTGGGGGATTGTGGAGGTGGAGGGGAGTTGGTATACAAGTGGAAAGACAGGTGGAAATGTGGAAAAGTGGTGGAAAACCACACTGGTTTTGGTTTTACAGTCGTGGAGAAGGAGATGTACAGTGGTAGCAGTTTGGCGGGGTTTGACTATTTTTGACCGTTTGATATAATAAGTGGGGGTTCATGATTGGGGGGTCACAGGTATATTGGCAGGGGTCTTTTGGGTTTGGCTAGGTTTAAAATACAAAAGGGGTCCTAATGGTTTGTTTAATATACAAGGACCAAGTTTGCAATTTCTGCAAACTTCAAAGACTGAAACTGTAATTTCTCCAAAGTTATCACAAGGACCAAACTTGACAAACTTTAATAGTACAAGGACCATATTTGATTATTTTACATTTTTAAATATCCAAGGACTATTTTTGACACTTTTGTAAAGTTGATGGACCTTTTCTGCCATTTGACCAAAGATTCATTCAAGGACCATTTTGACAACTTAGAATATTTCGTGGACCTTGAATGATAAAACTCCATATTTTTGGATTCCGAGGACTAGATTTTACAACTTTTGAAACTTGGGGACTAAAGCGCCAATTATGCAAACTTGATATGTTTTCATCGATTTTGATATTTTGCATTTAAAACATATAAAACACTTTTTGTGATATTTTCATCATTTTGATGCATTTCTAAGTGTTTTTAGATGTTTTTGGCATTCTAAACAGTACAAAAATGATGAGTATTTAGACACTCATCACACACACCCAAGAGTAACCAAATACCAGCCAAGAAGACTGAGAGTGGCCAGAGCAGGTTTTCGTACCACTCACGGTGGCAGGTCAAGGTGTTAACCACTCTGTTTACACCTTCTTGACTAAGTAAATGTTATCTTAAAAGATGAGAAATATACTTACGGTGAAATACCGGTGAATGAAGTACAAACTCACTAGATTCACTTAGTCTAGTGAGATTGTAACCAAGAACGGGCCCAAAAATATCAAGAAACCACCAGGGATAAAAACCCCAAATAACCAAATTAGGGTTTCAAGAAACCCTAACCAAATTACCCACAAAATCACTAGATCTAATCCCAAACAGATCAAATCAACCACGGCCGTTTAGGAAACAACCTCAATTAACCAAATAAACCTTCAATTGCAAAAATCCCCAAATCAACCTTTGAAACCCTAGAAACCCTAGAATCTCAAAACCACCAGATCATAACCGTGCGCTCTGATACCATGTAAAAACAATCAAGAGCACACAACAACCAATACGTACACCCAACCAACCACCCCGTGGTGTAATTTTATTATAACAATGTCAAGTAAATAAGTCCCCAATCGGGTGCTTACCAAAGCGAATACATAAGAAATGATTGATCTCTTCTAGGAAGACACCAATCAACCTTACTACAATAACACTCAACATAAACTACAAGATCAAATGAAGAGTTTGATCTTGATACAAATCTCAAACCACGATATCAAGAATGATATCAATATACCGAACAACAACGAACGTTTAGAGAGAGAAACAATTTAGACTGATTGAGAAAGGATCAAAGATAATGAAACCCTAATCAGAATAAGGAGAATATATAGCCTCCAATGTTGCACTCCAGCCCCTCAACTTTAACTCTCGACAAAACCAACTAATACTTGAAACAACTGATGATAAGAATGAGATAATGTCAACTTCAGTCCTTCAATATAAAATAAGCTTGAACAATTATCTTCAACAAAAGGCTTTCCAAGTCCGATTGCAACGGCACTTATCCCCTTAACAGTCTATAGCTCTATAGGTACATTGTACAATTTGATCCATAATGGGAGTTTAGAAGGTTTTTTCATTTCGACAGACACACTTGGATCCCATTACAGCACAAACAAAGGTTTTCTATTTACCATCCAAGGGCCATTTTTTAGAGCTTGATTCATGCGATTCTCATTATTGAACTTAAAAAAATACGTCCCATTCTGATCCACAACATCTCTTAGCCCATATTTCCCCTACATTCTGCCTATATTGTACTTTAGTTCATTGTAATTCATCTTATAGCTCGCAAAGTGTCCACATAACCTTAAATTCCTTTTCATACTGCCATCATTAACATGTCCTCATCATATATCACAACATCCCTGCCATCTTCCCAAACAATATGAATGATTTTTCCATTTGGCATCACAATACTAGCAAAAGACTTCACATTCACATAACTGCTACCTTTATTCTTCTCGCTATTCGTTCCACACACTTTTTGAGTAATCTCATATTTAACATGTCTACCAATTATATCATTCAAAGGTGGAAAATCATTCATAGTACCCTATACAACTTCCCCTGCATGATCCCTAATATCCACATACCCATTAACAACTTCACAATTATTGCCCTCATCACTTGCAACTTTATATAAAGAACTTGTTATTTAAGAGAACCTTTTTAAACAATGTCTAACAACCAAAATTTTGTTAAGATATATCGTCGTCCCAAAATAAGTGTCCGATTTGACTTTTGAAGTATTTGTTGTTCAACTTTGACCGTAAATACTTTTATTTGTGTTACATAATACTTGATGCAAAATATATGAATGAATTTGGTTTCAAATGTATTTTAATTGATATAATTTTTATCAAGTATTATATAATATAAATAAAAATATTTAAGGTAAAAGTTAAACAAAAAAGACTTTAAAAAATTTAAACTGACACTTCAAGGGAGTAGTACATAATTTATTATAACTGTTTAAGGAACACATACTAATATACGGGTGCGTTGACTATACGGATAGCGATAACTTTAGAATTGTTCAAACAACCTTCATTAAATTGAAGGGAAATATATTTTAATTAGAATGTATTTGTAATTTTATTTCACTAGAAATATTAAAAATATTGTATAAAAATCGTATACTTGCAATATAGATTTTTTTATTTTTAAAAAGCAAATATATTACTGAAACATGACAAAGCCAAAATAGCCGATTTTGAAAATGTGTTATGCAGGGCCCTGCAAGTCGTATGAGTAGCGAGACTTTGATTAAACAAATTGATTATTAAGCGTTTTGGAGTGATATTTATATTAGACTTTTAAATTAAATGTTTTAGAGAGATATTTATATTAAATTGAAAAGAAACACTCTCTAAAACTTTGTATCAACTTGCTTCCGAAAAGAAATAAATTTTGTTTGGTAATTGTTATGGATTACGATCTGACCAACAAAATTCATTAAAACAATATGCAACTTCATTTTCATAAACATACGTGGTCTAATAACCCATGAAAGCATACTTTACGGGATTTGTCAAATACCCGTTTTGACCCACTTTCAATACAACGTTTATACCAAATCACTTATAGCTTACATACCTATTTATTCACATACAAGACGTGGACTTGACACTTCAAAACAACACTTAATACACTTAATTCGACTTGGGGGTTCAATCATGATTGAGCTCGGCATCCTACTTACGCTTACATGCATATCCAAACACTTCCAACCTGTGCCTAATCCTAAGCGATTACTTTCTTCACATAAGTACCTACAAAATGGTTAAACACTAAACCGTAAGCGAACGGTTAGTAAATAACCCACATTAATATATTACCATACATGACATAACCAAACACATACATACATATCATGGCCATCCAACTTAACAATACACATACTCATTAACTTACTTTCCACACTAATCCTCCAAACACTTGCATACAAATGCTAGATAACCAAACAAACATGTCATCACGTCACATATCATAATCAAATACATACATTGTTTAGTCTCATGACTAAACCAAGAACACTCATTATCTGGAGCTTAAGTAGCCTAGTTTCCGCACCACTTCTAAGCCTTATATATTGATAACACTCTAAATATGCATATTATACACTCACTATTATATCATTTCTATACATATTTATGCAATTTATTAGAAATTTTGATACTTTCTTAGTAATACTTGTTGCAGGATCGATATGTCGAGAAAAGCACGGAAATAAGAAGAATACTCATTAGGTTAATTAATGACTGTCAGGGGCAAGGATTAAAGATGCAAAACATGGAAAAAGACCCAAGTGCGCCGGTTTTACAACTCAAGTATGGCGTACTGTGACGGTTATGCATCATTTATTTCAAACATGTAGTAAGCCGCACTTATTATATTGTGCGACACACTTTTTTTATCAGTTACGAGATAACTCTTTATTGAGCTTGGCATTCATTATGGAACCGATCATTTTCCCAAGTTATCATTATACCTGAACTATGGACGTCTCTAAATCTTATCTAACTAATCCATACTCATAGAGGTGACAAAAATGGTCGGTCAGACGAAGACACTATTAAACGAAGACTAAATTTTAGCACTAGCCCAATGGGCCTGAGCTTAAGCAGCGAGGCTACCACGTTATATCTTAATCGCTTTAAAAAGACTTAAAACGACAACAAAAAATTTCCCAAACATAACACATCATTTATATTTGAGTAACTAAATATACTATATATACGTTTTTCATTAAAAAAAATTTAATGTTCAAGAAAAACATGTGCCCATTACGCCCATTTAACTTTACATGCCCATTTCAAAAAAGGGAGGGAGGCTAAATGTGCCAATATCTTTTAAAAAGTTGTTCATTTAGCCTATTTATTTTATTTTGGGCACAACTTGACACCTCTACATACTCGTAAGAACAAAGAAACATTATACAAAATTAAGCTCCAAAGTGGTAGTTGAACTAACACCAAGTTCATCCTACTTAGGCATTTCACTTGAACACAACCCCTTGGACGAATTTGGTTCATCATTTCTCGGTTCCAGTAGCATAGTGACAGTGTGTTAGGCTCGAGGAATCAAGAATTTGGGTTATTTGTTTGTAGTTTTCGATTGGGAAAACTAGTTCTTGACACCATTCTCTTGTAACCTTTGTTGCAATCAATTACCTTTTTAATATGAATTCTATAGAATTTATAGAGTTTATGTTGTGTCTTGTTTCAACGATTATGGAGTATGCTTAAAATGTTTGTTTAGGCGTTTACGGAGATATGATGTGAATTGACTATATGGATATACGCTTTTAAATTTATGACTTGTATGCTTGATGTGATCATGTTAAGATCATTGGTTATTGTTTAACTTGTCATTGTAATAGAAGTAGGTTGAAAGGTCTATTGCTTTGATATGTTTCGCATTGCTTGTCTATGGTAATTCGGTGTTAATTTTGTGAGAATTGGTTAAAAAAACTATAAACAACCTTGGTATAATTATGTTTGATGCTTAATCTTATGTTGACCGACCAGTTTAAGAGAAGTATATTTGTTATGTTTTTATTACCACAAACCAATCTTTACGCACTTGATATGCTTAGAATCGTAGGTCAAAAAGGTTTCAATGCATATTCGGTAGATATTATTGCTTTTGTGATTACCCATCATATATTTCGTATATGATTTGTTTGTGCGTGCATCTTTATCCATATTTATCATTCGGCCTAAAAAAACATACTCTTTATCGTGTTGTTACATATTTACGCCATTTGGATTAACCTTCTTAGTTTAAACAAAAACTAGTCTTTGATAAGTGATGATCATTAGCCTATCTTAACCAATTTTGAATATGAAAACACATCACTCCCTTGAGACGACCTGGTCTTAGCGTAACTAAATTACAAATGAATGGGTATACATTTCCATGTGTTTAGTTGAGATGACCGGTATTGCTACTTTATAAATTAAAGCTTTTGTAACACATCAAAGTTGTTGGTGCCATTGTGATAAAGTCATTTTTGTTTGTTTTTACACAAAAAGTGTTCTATAAAACTTTTACACATATCACCAACCAGTTATCTGGCAAACTGAAGCAAAAGTTCGCTTATATTGTTGTAAGTAGGCCGTACTTATTTGTAAGTATGACGCCCTTTGATAAGCGTTAAGTTGTAGGTATTTTTATATTCAAGTTTTAAATTTATATTTTGCGTGACTATACCTAAAGACACATTTTCACGGGCAGTGTACCCGATCAATGTAGCCAGTGGGGTAAGTACGAGGTCGTTCTCAGAAGCAGTGTTGTTTATAATTAACCTAGTGAATTTTACAGATAAAAAAGAGGGTTTTGATTGTTGATTTAATTATAACTACTAAAACGATAAATTAAACTAATTAACTAATTAAACTATTTTACGGGTTTTATGATCAATCAAAGAGGAGAGTGCTAGCCATATTACTTCTAGCGTATTCATTTAGTTATTTGTTTATTAGTTCAATGATTCAAATGCAAAGTATTAGTGACATCAGAAACGCGCAGAAAAGCATTTCTATCTAAGTTAGACTAGACACTTGGTCCATGCATCTAGCCCTGCACATGAAACCTATATCCCTAAAGCAAATTATCGGTCTACTCAATTAGATGCATGCAATAAGCGGTGTCAACTAATCTATGTGATTTATCTACGGTACCCTTTTGGTCCAGGCGATACATACTCTTCTTACCCGTTAAGTCTGTTGAAGAGCACTATACTAACTTAAGTGAATAGACATTAAATGTCTAACCTCGGGTTCCTAGGCCACGAGTCCTAAGGAAGGGCACTAATGAAGCTAGGTCACTAATACCAACCATAGTGATACGGATCACCACTAGCTCAAAGACTATTCATACAGTGATCTCGACAATAGACATCAAATGCTTAACAAATAAACGAGTTTAATATTTGAACGATAGACACATAAACTATCTAAAAAAATGCATAAAATCTTCATAAACAAAACAACATAAACATAGTATTCTCAACATCGCTAACACCAAAGGGTGTTATCCCATAATCTCAGAAAACATAATCAAAGTATAATCAAACGATAATGAAAATGAGCTCATAGACAAAACGATAATCAAACCGAATGATAAACAAATCAATGATGAATCGAGATCTCCTTCTTGGATGATGTGGTCTTCAGTGGATGTTTGTTGCTGTTTAGAGGGAGTTTTGGACGTCTAGGGTTGGTCCCAAGACTCCCCAATGATGATAAAGTTCGTTGTTAGGGTTCTGTATTTATAGTTGTTGAATTGGGCCAATACGGCGTATCCAAAAATGGATATGGCGTATCCAAGATATCAAACGTAGCCCTAAAGAAAAAATATTCTGAAATATGCTTTCGATATGACGTATCCAAAGGCCAATACGGCGTATTGAAATATGCTTTATTTAAATTGCTCCATACACCGTATTCTCTTCATAAACATGTAGATCTTCATTTTCCCTTTCCGTGGCCGCTTGAGTCACCTAAATCGGAGTTCGGATGAAGAATTTATGGTCAAAATACTAAAGCATATTAAAGTTCATCACATAACTTAAAATCTTCATTTGGCTTAATCTCTTTACTTGGTTTTCTTCTAAGGAATGTTAACGATGTATCTCATGAGTGTATACGCCGTATGTCTTCAAATCATAGCTTGGATCTTCATAACCTAGGGCTTTACATACAGATGTCGATAAGGATTTAAAACGTACACTTTTAAGGGGTCATTTAAGCCCTTAATCGATCACTTTTATATCTATTACTGCTTAATTTTGTTCCTTTTCACTTTTTAGGTATCTTGGAAGCAAAATCTTTGGAATGATGCATATTTGTACAAAATGAGTGAATATATGAAGAAAATGGCTAAGTCAAGATCGAAGACACTCAAGTCAGTTGAATTGAAGTCGGCGGCGTCCCAACTAAAGCGGCAACGCCGTCCTCTGACGGATTCAATTAAAATACACCGACGACTCGGTAGAATTTTTGCTAAAATACACCGACGGCATCAGCTTTAAAGAGGAAGGCGTCACTAAGACTTTTCATCTCGAACGGCCTAGATCCGAATTAAAGGGCGCCCCTGCTTTGAAGCCCGACTGAGTCACAACTACAACGTGGCGCCGTCCCAATGATAACTTGGCCAAGATGAAAACCCTAATGACGAAGATCTGACGGCGTCCCACCTATAAGGCGACGCCTTCGCAAGTGTAAAGTTATATATAGAAATCGAATTTTCAGTATTTTGAGAGGTAGACTTTTGGAGTAAAAACCCTAAACGTTTGTAGTCCGACTTGGACAGTATCTTAGGGTCCCAAACCCTATTTTACACATCAAGATAAGTGTTTTCTTCATTAATTTCATTATGTCTTCCATTGAATGTGTGTATGCTTGCTTGTTTAACATGTCCGGCTAAATTTCTTATGTGTTTGCTTAGATCTATGATACCTAGTTGTTAATTATTGTTAGGTTGTCTCTTATCTTAATTGTAATTGGCTTAGGAGTGCAACTAGGCTATCGTTGTGTTTATTGCTTGATGAATCTTTGATAGTTTATGGATGACTTAGTGGATTTCGTTTACTACACTCAAGGGTGACTTCAAAGAGTTAGGGCATAGGCGCACCCTACGACTTTAGGAAACACAACGCGTTAAGAATAAGGACGTGACAATTCAACCTACAATAAAAGATAACTAGGAGTAATAGTATCTAGGTAAACACATTTTAATCATCATACGAGCACAAATCAATAGACATAAGACTACCCGTAGAATTAGATAATTAGAATAGTAGAGTAATCGGTGAAGTACCATCCCCAAATCCAAGCCCCGAGATTTTACCCTTAGCTTTCTAAAAATATAAAAAGATAAAAAGAATCTTCCTCAACCTCAACCTTAGCGTAGTACACTTCTTACTAGCATTCCTATTCCCCAGAGAATGATATCAATCCCGAGGCTTACCCAATACTACACTACAACGATTAGGTTCACCGCTGGGGTGTTGAAAAACTTGCTCGACGAAAGGAAGTTCCTTTGACCCCGAACGCGCTTCGTACGCGCATCAAGTTTTGGCGCCGCCGAGGAATAGAATAGCTAGTTAGATTTTTATCTCGTTTAGGTTCCTTGCTTGATTCCTATCAAGTAATATTTTTCTCATTTTAGCTTCCTCGTAGTCTATCCCCTTCTTCGTGACTTTGTTAGTAATTCCATCACTTTTCATCATGGAAGGGATGCCACCACATCCACCACTTCCATCGACCCACTCATTGACCCGCCAAGAGGCCTTACTCTTAGTGAATACTCTAGACCGAGCCACCAAGGCTATAGGAACACCATTGAGCTCCCGATCAAGCTCAAACTACGCCCCGTGATCCGACACCATCCGGTTGGTGCAAAACGGATGTGCATTCCATGGACTTCGTTCAAGATCCTAATCATCATCTCAAGGATTTTATTAAAATCGTTGATTCCATCGACCTTGATGCTACCACACGGGAGACCATGCGCTGCGTCTCTTCCAATTCTCTCTACGGACCAAGCTAGTAATTGGCTTGAGCGACTTCCACCGGATCCATCTCAAGCTAGGATGATTTCACTACTCATTTCCTTGCCTAATTTTTCCCACCGGGAGAACTACCAAACTTAGGAAGGACATCTTGAAGTTTCAACAACGTCAAGGCGAATCTCTCTACGAGGCATGGACTCGATTCAAGGACTTGCTCCATAAAGTCCTCATCATGGCATTGATCTTTGGCTTCAAGTCCAAATATTTTACGATCATGCCAACTTCCTCACCAAGCGATCCATTGATTGAGCGGCGGTGGAAGGCTCAACGATTTCAACGGAAGAATCATGGGATATAATAGAAGAGCTTGCCAATCAAATCTACAAAAATTGGAGTGAATCTCATGAAACCCTAGTAAGAATGGTTAATTCCATATCAATTCCTCATGAGTCTTCCAACATTTTCAAGAGCAAGTTAGTGCTCTTGAGAGAAGGATTGACTATCTAATTGAAAGGCAAAAAAAATACGGACTAATCCATCGAGCAACGGTTAATTCCATTAACTCTACCAACCACCCAACACCTCTCTCGAATCACCAAGCCGTGAACAAAATCCCAATTCCGTTCGACGCCCATTCTACCTCTCCAATTCCACTCTCACCAAGCTTCAAAGCACAAATGAGAGAATACATGGCAGCCCATTCGGAAAGATTAGCCAAATTTAAGGAAGAGATTTATAGGCAAAGGGAAGAGATGTAAGCAAAAATGACTGAGATGATGAACTTGGTGAAAGAGTACACTAATACGAAGGTTCCCGAGAAGGTGTTAGCGAGAAACGATGATCACGCCTCCCCCACTTTGTTTGTTAACGCCATTTCCATTGTTTCCGATGAGGGTGGAGCAGTTGAGAAGAATGAGCCTGAGAGCAGCAAGGATAGTAAGGATAAGAATGAGGCTCAGACTGATGATGAACCCAAATTCATCAAGCACTACCTTAAGCATGAGATCAATAAGAAAAACAATTGTTAACCAAGTGAACAACTTTAGGTACAATGATGTTCTTAGGAAAGCCCTCTTAGGTGAAATAGGAGAAGAATAGTATGACACCATGCCTATGAGACCTATGTACCAGTCGATTCGAGAAAGCCAAGAACTAAGAAGCAAGAGATCTCTAGGAACTTTGTAATACCATGTAGCATAGGTGACTTAGAGAATACAAATGCCTTGGCCGACCAAGGATCCAATGTAAACATAATGCCGCTTATCGCCTATAATAAGTTGACTAAGGAGGAACCAACCAAGACCAATCTTAGATTTTCCTTAGCAAATCATTCATATGTTTATCCCATAGGAATAGCAGAGGGTGTCTTTATTGAGGTTGCCAATATTGTCTATCCGGTGGACTTCGCAATTGTAGACATTGAGGAAGATGAAAACATGCCATTAATCCTGGGAACACCTTTCCTGGCCACCGCCAAGGCAACCATCAAATGCGGTGAGGGTATCATGATACTCAAAAGTGGAAAAGGACAAGTTCGGATACCTATTGTTCCGAGATATCCTTTGAAGATTATGGAGAAGGTAAAAGATAAGAATTTGCAGGTCTCCAATAATGTCGTTAAGAAGAAAATTGCTTGAATGGGAAAAAGGGCTTAGAAATTTCATTAATCAAGGGATGGATGCGACATTGTGGAAACGTGATAAAAAATTATAGAACAATTACACCACGAAGCCACTCCCTCAAGAGAACCCTAAATAATTTTTGAAAGGAGAAAAGGTTCTTTTGTACAAATCAAAATTAAAAGCATTAAGAGGAAAGAATAGGCCAAGATGGTTTGGACCCTACATTGTGAAAGAAACTAATCTAAAAAGTGAAACCGTTATCATATTAGACGACGATGGGAGAGAGTTCACGGTAAGCATACAACGTATACGACCCTATGATGAAGGCTTAGTGAAAGGTGACAGAAATGAAGTCACGTAGGAGCACAACTTCGAGTCTAGCTACAAGACTCATAAATAAAGAAAAGCGCTTCGTGGGAGGTAACCCACGCTTAATTGTTTGCTTGTTTGCGTGTCATATATCATTTCATTGATTGTTTATTCTCATGTTTGATTTTGTGAAAATGCTTTATTTTGTCTTTAACCTCGTCTTAATTACATATAAATGTATTTTACAATAAGATAAGTGTAGGGAAGATTACATACGTTTTTAAAAGAACGTGAACATGAGAATCACAATTAGTGAAATTGATGTATATGTGTGTTTGTTAGAGTCAAATGCTTGTATCGAGTCATAATGGATGTTTTGCAGAAGTTTTCTAGATTTTAAAGGTGTAATTTTTCCGAATTTTTCGAAGAAAACGCAGCAGACAAGTTTCTGTCGGGACAACATGACGGCGTCGGGATTAGAACTCAGCGATGTCGGTCGGCGAAACAACTTATAAAATTTTCTCGTTTTTACGTGCTATTTATAAATTTTTGAAATTCTCAAGTCTTAATTTTCCGGAAAATCGCAAACATCCATTCCACAAGCATTATATCCTAGTGTAGTTGAGTCATATATAGTTTTACCGCCGGTTTTACGAAGGTTTCATCTATTTTCTTAAAGTGTACAAAGTTATATTTAGCAAGAAGAAGAAACATAATATTGGATGAAGCTTATCACGCATACATTCTTCTTGAAAGAATTTAACCACTACTTCACACGGATCCTACCGAGCTAATCGGGGAGTATTAGTTTCTTTTCTTTAATTACCTTCCTTTATCATAACTTTGATATTTTCGGGAACATTGGGACAATGTTCGGTTTAAGTGTAGGGAGGAGAATAAAACGCGAACTTTGAAACTATGCTTATCCTTGATTATTTGTCTTGTCCTAGTTCATTTGTGTAATAAGCTATGAGAAATATTTGTTAGGGTAATTTTAGCACCAAATTTAAATTTTTTATGACATGTACGAGTGGGACTTTAGTCTTAATAAAGCGTCTCATGGATAGTAGTTATATGACTAGCACAAAAACCGTTTACCACTCAAATTCCACCCCCAAAATATGAGGTTCGCCCCTAGATCTATAGGAATTATAGCATTCACCTTTTAATGCTTCGAGAGTGTACCGGTAGTATAATAGATTCTAGAACTTGTTTTGTGATGCATTCGAGATCGCTAGTGAGACTACACTTTTGTAGTTAGGAATAACTAAATGATAAGAGGCATTAGGATAACCCTTGTTTGAAACCCGATTATAATTACTTCTTCCACATCGGTTGAGTAATTCCCCCATACCTTTGCGATTTACTCATCTTTAGTAAACGATACCCCTAGTTAACCCCTTAGAGCCTATCCTTTTCGTGGTTCTCGTGATGTTTCGGTTTTCCAGAATATCAATGAAGAGCATTGTTTACAATCCACCCCCAAATGTACACCCAAATCGCCTTAGCCTACCTTGTATGCACTCACCTTTAGTGCATTATTGTTATCATACTAAACCCTTAGTTCAATTATCTAGTTACTTGCATGGTTGCTAAGTCGAGTCATATCTTTTGTACACAATTTTGGGATGATTGGGACCCATGGGAAAAGTAATATTTTATGGATTAACGGTAAGGAACGTTAAATTCAAATTCTCTTTATTTACATAATTAAATACTCCAAGTGTCTTGATCTTTTCAAATCGGGTCAAATTAGTGTTAGAGTAATAAAAACTCAAGTGTAGGGATGCTCCTATAAATCCCTTATATTTTGATGTTATCTTAGATGATGGTAGAGTAAAAGTGTATGCAAAAAAAAAAAAAAAACAAACAAACAAACAAACGGGCTACCATCCTACATCTATCTTTATGTTTATGTTTTTCAATTTATTTATGTTTGTTTCAAGTTATCTAGAGTTTAGTAAGTCGAGTCTTGGCTTAGCAACGCCATTCTTTTCATGCTTGTAACATAAGATTTTTGACTTGCCATCACTAAATCGCCTATCCAACCAAACCCTTTGTTTCCCTACCGTCAGCCTAACATTACAACCCTTTAAAAGACCTCTTAGATAGTTGTTCCTAGGTGCTTACGCAAAAGCGGTGGAGGTTTGATCTATTCTCAAGCCTGTGGTAATCTATGTACTATGTACTATGAGCAGGTAATGAGTGTTTATCTTCCATTTCCATTTACTATATTTCATATACACCCGAGAGATGAGAGAATTCAAACACCCTTGTGAGGTGCTAGTATATAATTTTCGTGCTTGTTATGACTATTGCGGTGCTTTTACTTGTTGTGAATTATTTTGAACCATTGCTTCATGCCCCTAACTTATAAATTGATTGGTCAAAGCACATTTGCTTGAGTACAAGCAAATACCAAGTGTAGGGATATTTGATAAGGATTTAAACGTACACTTTTAAGGGTCATTTAAGCCCTTAATCGATCACTTTTATATCCGTTATCGCTTAATTTCGTTCATTTTCACTTTTAGGTCTCTTGGAAGCAAAATGTTGGAATGATGCATATTTGGACGAAAAGGAGTGAATATATGAAGAAAATGGCTAAGTCAAGATCGAAGACACTCAAGTCGCTAAATTGAAGGCGATGGCATCCCAACTAAAAGGCGACGCCGTCCTCTCTACGGATTTAATTAAAATACACATGACGACTCAAGAGACTTTTGCTAAAATACACCGGCGTCGCCAGCTTTGAAGAGGAAAGGCGTCACTAAGACTTTTCATCTCGCACGGCCCGGATCCGAATCGACGACGTCCTGCTGAAACCGAGCGTCACAACTACAACGTGACGCCGTCCCAACGATAACTTGGCCAAGACGAAAACCCTAATGACGGCGATCTGACGGTGTCCCACCTATAAGGCGACGCCGTCGCAAGTGTAAAATTATATATAGAAATCGAATTTTCAGAATTTTAGAGGTAGACTTTTGGAGTAAAAACCCTAAACGTTTGTAGTCCGACTTGGACAGTATCTTAGGGTCCCAAACCCTATTTTACACATCAAGATAAGTGTTTTACTTCATTAATTTCATTATGTCTTCCATTGAATGTGTGTATGCTTGCTTGTTTAACATGTCCGGCTAAATTTCTTGTGTGTTTGCTTAGATCTATGAAACCTAGTTGTTAATTATTGTTAGGTTGTCTCTTATCTTAATTGTAATTGGCTTAGGAGTGTAACTAGGCTATCGTTGTGTTTAATGCTTGAAGAATCTTTGATAGTTTAAGAATGACTTAGAGGATTTCTTTTACTACACTCAAGGGTGACTTCAAAGAGTTAGGGCATAGGCACACCCTACGACTTTAGGAAATACAACGCGTTAAGAATAAGGACGTGACAATTCAACCTACAATAAAAGATAACTAGGGAGTAATAGTATCTAGGTAAGCACATTTTTAATCATCATACGAGCACACATCAATAGAAATAAGACTACCCGTAGAATTAGATAATTAGAATAGTAGAGTAATCGGTGAAGTACCACCCCCAAATCCAAGCCCGAGATTTTACCCTTAGCTTTCTAAAAATATAAAAAGATAAAAAGAATCTTCCTCAACCTCAACCTTAGCGTAGTACACTTCTTACTAGCATTCCTATTCCCCTAGAGAACGATATCAATACCCGAGGCTTACCCAATACTACACTACAAAGATTAGGTTCACTGCCTAGGGTGTTGAAAAACTTGCTCGACGAAAAGGAAGTTCCTTTGACCCCGAACGCGCTTCGTACGCGCATCAGTATCCTCATAATCTGATACGCCATATTCATCAATCTACCATCCTTCTTCAAATCGGCTAAGTATAATATACGCCGTATGTCCATAAATGGATACGTTATATTCTTTTTGAGTGCATTAAGGTCTTAAAATCCTCAAAGTTAAGTATACGGCGTATCCTTAGTAGCATGGATACTGACGCGTAGATTCGGGGTCGAAAGACTTTCTTTTCTACGAGCAAGATTTACAACCCTCTAGGCAGTGTACCTAATCGTTGCAGTGTAATATGGGTAAGCCCAGGGGGTTAATCGTTCTCTAGAGGAATAGAGATGCTAGGAAGAGATATATGACGAGAATGTAAGGTTGAGGGAGATACTTTTTAGTCCTTTTATGTTTTTTAGAAAGCAAGGTAAATATCTCAGGGTATAGGAGTGGGGGTGGTACTTCTACCAATTTTAACTACTTTGTAAATGTGCTCTTATGATGATTAAAGTGTGTTTACTTAGATGTTCTTACTCCCTAGTTATCTCTTATTGGTCGGTTGAATTGTCACATCCTCATTTTAATTGGTGCCTTGTATTCCGTGTGGTCATAAGGGAGTGCCTAATTTCCTAGTTCTATGAATTGTAACTCTCTCTAAACTACCCGGATCGCTGGCACCGTAGCATCTCCCCAAAGACTCTATTATCGTAAAGCTACAACTCACGCAATAAACACAACGATAGCTCAAGTGCACTCTCAAGCATTTTGCTATTTAGGATGTTCAAGCTCGCAATAATTAAAGAAGAAGCTGCTGCTACTCTAAGCGTCCACCAATTAAGACAAGAGACAACCTAACAATAATTAACAACTAGGTTTCATAGATCTAAGCAAACACAATAGTAAGTTAGCTACTCATGATAAATAAGCAAGCATACACACACAAAATTAAACATAGGGTAGACATGATGATATGATGGATTGATTGAGTCCAAACAATGTTTTATCACACAAGCTAACCACTTGTGAATGGTCAACCGTAATAAAAGCCAAACAGTCTAGAACCAAATGCAATTAAGATCGGAGGAATATAGTGGATTCCCGGGTCGTTAAGTCCCACGGAGGATGAATGGTGTTTGAACAAATTCGGATGTCGAATAATCAATAAGGATAGTGATCAAGAAGGATTTTGGAATATTTATACCTAAAGAAAAGTTTTGTAAATTATGTGGGCTTAAATGCAAATTAAAGAAAATTAAAAGCTAAAATATATTAAATAAACGCTATCACTATTTTTACAATGATGTTTTTCTTGATTTATAAAACAAAATAACTTAAATAAACTATTTTAATTAAAATGTAAACTTAAATTATCTAAAACGTGACTTAAAATGAAAACGACGTTATGTAGAAAAATTACGCGAGTGCGCAAGTAAAACGTAAAATTTGTGAAATAAAAGTCCTACGAGTGTAAAAACAATTTTCTTACTTAATATATGACAAAAGAAAATTTTAGAAAAAAGATTTATATTTTTTTGACTTTTATATTTTTTTATTATGAATTAAATACTATTTTACACTAATTAAATGATTAAAAATACTAAAACTATTTAGAAAAATCTGAAACTTTTTTATAAAATACTTTATACTAATACAAAGCTAAGAAAATTACAAAAGGTGAGACAACTTATTTAAATAAGCTAGAAATAAGCTAAAAAGCTCGTATAAGCTAAAAATGGAAAGAAGGGTTAAGTATTAAAACGTGCAAACCATAACCATCAAAGACCCAAGGGCAATTGGTATGGTGTGTGTGTGTGGTGAGGTGGCTGGTGTTCGAATCCCAAGAATGGCTTTTTGCAAATTTTTATTTTTTGATTTTTCTTTAACAAACTTATTAAGCTAATGATAATAAGCAATTTTCAAAACTACAACTTTTTATGAAAATCACTAATAAGCTCCGAATAAGCTTATTTAACTTAATGATGGGCAAAAATTGGAAATAAGCACAAGTTTAAGCCAAAATGGCTTATAAGCTAAGAAATAAGCAAAGGAAAAAACGGAAATAAGTCGAGAAACTTGTAATAAGCTAATTTGACAACCTGAAAAAGCTAAATAACTAAGAAATAAGCAATTGAATAAGCCAAAATAAGCACTAGCTTAATCATACACATGACACTTTTGTTTTTACTAGGTACCTTTAAGCTAAATTTTAAGCACTTTAATAAGCTAGAAAATGAAAATAAAGCATCGTAACTAATAAGTTGACCAACTCACTTTCAAAGCTAAAGCTCTCCCTGTGGGATCCACTAGAGAGCTTATGGTGAGCTTGAGAAAAAGCTGAAAAACCACTGAGTGATGACTCAGTGTATACTGAGTAAAATGGACAGAACTAAAAGCTAAGTGCAGCCTAATCAAATAAGCTACAAAGTGGAAAACAAGCTTTGAACTAGAGAGTCAGCTAGGTGAGCTTCTCAAAAAGCTAAGATGCACAAGCTAAAGCTAACTAATAAGCTCAGGAGAGCTTGTGAAATAGGCTAGCAAATCATGCATTGTGGCATGTTTTGACTTTTTAATTAATGAGCTAAGTTGACTTAAGTGAACTTTAATTTGATTCTACTTAATGATTATGTTATATTAACCTAAAGTAAGATTGAATTAAGCTAAGTTACCAAGTTTTAAACTAATATGATGAGGTTTACCTTTTAAATCTTAATAGTTATGAAATTAAGTGAGATTAAGAGTGATTTTGACTATTTAACAAATAAGGACTGGATTTTATGCTTGTCTCGAGTTCTTAGATACTAATGTAACATGAAACAAGCACAAACAACAACACAAACAAGTTATACCACGCTTAACATGGCAAATCCAAACAACCTTTAATGAACCGATTTGGTGATTTTCAAAGGATTTCAAAGATTAAAACCATACAACCGATTTGAGACCTTATATTATCATTTAATAAGACTAAAGAAACACAAAATAACAACAATAACAACATAAAACCAAGAAATCACACTTATGCTAATTTAACTGCTTAAAACAAGATTTTAGTAACTACAAAATAAAAGAACAAGTGACTGCTTTTATTGTTTGATTATGCTTAACTACAACTAATGAATATAAAGACACAGAGATTTAAGCTTATGAACACTTAAATGTTGAAATGCCAAATTAGATCAAAAGGCTTACAAATTGAGATTATGCACAAACCGAGAACCGAGAACAAAAGATCACTCCTATATGCTTACCACTAAGCTTCTAAACCAAGAGCATTTCATATATCACCCTACTTCTGTCTTGATCTTCATTTCCATTGCTTTTTTTATTTTTAACTAATTTTTCTTGATTTTTATGAATTTTTGCTTTTTGCTTCTAAACTGAATTTTAAGAGTTTCTAATAGCTTAAATAAGCTATCTAGGAGCTTAAGTGGGCTTATCAGTCCAAGATAACATCTATAAACAACATTCGAACTTTTTGAAATTTTGAACAAAAGTAAAATTTTGCATAAACAGAAAATAAGACTTAAATTTGAAATTGATGTTCACAAAAGCTTTATTGTACACTGAAAACTTGAAATACAAAGCTTTAAAGCTAAAACATACACTGAAATTTTAAATTGAGCTAAAACGACATAAGAAATTAAAATTACTCTAGATATCTCACTACATTGCTTCTCCTCTCATCTTTATAGACTTTTGAGACTCTGTCGACATCTCTGAACATTTCCCACATCATTCCAACCATTGGATTGGTCAAAGTCATCAGAACCATCCATTTGGAGTTTTTGGCGCCAAAATAGTCAAGAGCAGGTTTATGCATTTAAAGAAGTTTGGGGTATTGTGAAGGTGGAGGGAGTGGGTATACAAGTGGAAAGACAGTGGAAAGGTGGAAAAGTGGTGGTAAAACCACCGGTTTTGGTTTAACAGTGAGAGAAGGAGATGAACAAGTGAAACGGGTTTCAGGCGCGTTTGACTTTATTTGACTTTTGATATTAAGTGGGGTTCATAATTGGGGGTCACGGGTATATTGGCAGGATTCTTTTGATTTGGTCGGGATCAAAATACAAAAGGTCCGTTTGGTTTGTTTAATATCATAAGGACTAATCTTGTAATTGCCAAATTGAGGATCGATCTTGCCCATTTTCTAAAGTTCTCACAAGGATCAAACTTGCCAAATGTGAATAGTACAAGGACCATAGATGATTATTTTCCATTTTAAATATCCAAGGACCATTTATGTCACTTTTCAAAGTTTAGGGACTAAAGTTGTAATTTTGTAATTTTAAACTTCAAGGACCAATTTTGACAACTCATGAATCCTTAGGGACTTGAAATGATATTTTCTTTATTTTGATTTACCAGGACCTGCTTTTGATAACTTTTGAAACTTGGGGACTAAAGCGCCAATTATGCAAACTTGATACGTTTTCACGGATTTTGATGTTTTGCATTTAAAACACATAAAACACTTATTTGTGATATTTTGATCATTTTGATGCTTTTCCGAGTGTTTTCGGATGTTTTGGCATTCTAAGCAGACAAAATGATGAGTATTTAGACACTCATCATGGATTAACAAACTTATCTTATGATGTAAGAAAGGGTTTGGAACCCTAAAATACTGTCCAAGTTGGACTACACACGAGTTAGGGTTTGGTCTCCAAATTCTACCTCTCTAAATATAGAAAAATCGAATTCTATATATAGATTTACAAGTGCGACAGCGTCGCCTTTTTTGTCGTGGCCGTCGTCGCCGCCTTAATTGGAATAACTATCAAGAGATCTTTACAAGGGTTGTAACGTTAGGCTTAGGGTAGGGAAGTAAAGGGTTTTGTTGGATGGGATATTTAGTGGTGGCAAGTCAAAACTCTTATGTTACAAGCATGTAAGCGTGGCGTTGCTAAGACTCGACTCACTAACACTAAACAACTTGAAACAAAACACAAACATAAACTTTAAAAAATATAAACATAAAGATAGATGTAGGATAGTAGCCCGTATGTTTTTCTCATTTTTTTTCATACCTTTATACTCTACCATCATCTACGATAACATATGTTTTTATTTCACTAACACTAATTGACCTGATTTGAAAAGATCAAAACACTTGGAGTAATTAATTACATAGACAAAGGGAATTTGAATTTATCGTTCTTTCCCGTTACTCAATAAAATATTACTTTAACCCATGAGTCCCAATCGTCCCAAAACTGTATACAAAGGATATGACTCGACTTAGCAACCATGCAAGTAACTGATAATTGAACTAAGGGTTTAACAATGATAACAATAACGCACTAAATATGAGTGCATACAAGGTAGGCTAAGGCGATTTGGGTGTAACATTTGGGGGTGGATTGTAAACAATGCTCTTCATTGATACTCTAGAAAACCGAAACATCACGAGAACCGCTAAAAGGATACGCTCTGAGGGGTTAACTAGGGGTATCATGTACTAAAGATGAGTACATCGCCAGGGTGTGGGGGAAATTACTCAACCGATGTGGAAGAGGTAATTATATTACCGGTTTCAAACAAGGGTTATCCTAATGGCTCTTATCATTTAGTTAATCCTAACTACACGAATGTAGTCTCACTAGCGATCTTGGAATGCATCACAAAACCAGTTCGAGAATCTATTATACTACACTAAGCATTAAAGATGAATGCTTTTATTCCTAAAGATCTAGGGCCGAACCTCACATTTTTGGGTTGGAATTTGAGTGGTAAACGGTTTTTGTGCTAGTCATATAATTCCTATCCATGAGACGCTTTATTAAGACTAAAGTTTAGCTCGTAAATGTCATAAAAACTTTTAAATTTGATGCTAAAATTTCCCTAACAAATATTTCTCATAGTTTATTACAAAAATTAACAAGGACAAGACAAAAATCAAATGAATGAATAGTTTCCAAGTTCCCGTTTTATTCTCTCTCCCTACACTTAAACTGAACATTGTCCCCAATGTTTCCCAAAAGTATCAAAGTTATGATAAAGGAATGTAAGTTAAAAGACAAAGAAACTAGTACTCCCCTGATTAGCTCGGTAGGATATGTATGAAGTTGCGGTTAAATCCTCCTCCAAGAAGAATGAATAAGTACTAAGTGTTGCTTCCAATATGTGTTTCCTTTTCTTGTTTAATATAACTCACACACTTATAAGAAAATGAAACGAAACCTCATGTAAAATCGGCAAAGAAACTATATATGAAACAAAACTAAACTAGAAAGCGAGTAAGATATAATGCTTGTGGAATGGATGTTTGCTGTTTTTCTGTATTTTGGGAGGTAGAACTTTGGAGAGCAAACCCTAATTCAGTTGTAGTCCGACTTGAACAATATCTAAGGGTTCCGTACCCTTCTTTACATCATAAGATAAGTTTGTTAATCCATATTATCATTATGTCTACTCCATGTTTAATTGTATGTGTGTATGCTTGCTTGTTTACTATGAGTAGCTAAATTATCCTTGTGTTTGCTTAGATCTATGAAACCTAGTTGTTAATTATTGTTAGGTTGTCGCTTGTCTTAATTGGTAGACGCTAGAGTAAGGAAACTGACTTCTTCTTTAATTGTTGCGAGCTTGAACATCCTAAATAGCACAAAAGCTTAAGAGTGCACCTAGGCCATTCGTTTTGTTTATTGCGTGAGTTGTAGCTTGTTGATAATAGAGTATTCGGGGGAGATACTTATGTACTTTCCGATCCCGGATAGTCTAGAGAAGAGTTACAATTCATAGAACTAGGGAATTAGGCACCCCCTATGACCAAACGGAATACAACGCACCAATTAAAATGAGGATGTGACAATTCAACCGACCAATAAAAGATAACTAGGGAGTAAGAACATATAAGGTAAACACATTTTTAATCATCATACGAGCACACCTACATTAGCATAATCTATTCGTAGTTAATTAGATAAGTAGTTATAAAAGTAGTTAAAATTGGTAGAAGTACCACCCCCACTCCTATACCCCGAGATATTTACTTTGCTTTCTAAAAACATAAAAAGGCTAAAAATAATCTCCCTCAACCTTAACTTCTTGTCATACATTTATTTCTAGCATCTCTATTCCTCTAGAGATCGAATCAATCCCCTGGGCTTACCCCATACTACACTACAACTATTAGGTACACTGCCTAGAGGGTTGAAAAACTTGATCGTAGAAAAGGAAGTCTTTTCGACCCGAACCCACGCATCGCTGGTTAATATGGTCTTGGTCTCTTAGCCTAATTATATTGCAAGTGGGTAAACACATTTAACACATGCATTAAATGCGATTATTTAAATAGGTGTCTACCACTTCTTCTTTTTCTTTTCTTGTTTTGCCGTATTTGACTCGAGGAAATGCTACATTGAAGTCAAAAGCAATGCATTTCAAAGATGTCTTTGCCTCACTTTCGACAAGGGGCTTGACAACGTACTCTCGAATCGCTCAAGGCCTCCCATCGAACATGTTGAAACTTACATCTCGGACCGCAGGTTAACCTCCTAAAATCTCTTTTGGCATCAAACTACCTATCTATAGTAGTTACCACTTGGGAATTCACCAATCGAAGCCTCCAACCCTCCGAGGTAGGATCCTTTTGTGGGAAAGTATCAGCAACAACATATTCACAACAATACTCTATTCAAACCAAAGCCTCAATAGTCACTTAGATTAAGCCAACAATAGTATCCAAAGTATTACAAGGTTAGGTTAATGTCAATGAGACAATAACCGACAAATACAAAGAAGAAACAAGATCAAGACTATGATCGAGAAAAGAGATGTAAGACAATGACTGCACACACAGTTGTGTGGTAACCCTAGATTAGGGGAAGGATTAAATAAGGGAAAAAGATACACAATGACCCCCTCAACTATTATAAGAGAGGCATCAGCAGAAATGAACTTCTAAACCCTTTAAACCATTTAAGCTTTGTTCAAGACTAACCCCTGTAATAAGCCTGCAATAAACATAACTTGAAAACCATTAGCAATTGATAGAATGACATGTTTGCCACAGATTAAGACCACAATTTCTAACATTCCCCCTTAATCTGTTGGGCAAACATATCAAACAATATCAATTTTTCACACAAGAATTTATGCTGATAAACAGGAAGGTTTTTAGTAAGAATGTCTGCAGTTTGGTTTGAAGAGTCAATCTTTTTGGCAATTATAACACCTCTTGCAATTTTTTCTCTGATGAAGTGAACATCAATTTCAAAATGTTTTGATCTTTCATGGAAAACAGGATTGATGACAAGTTGCAAAGCGATTTGTTATCACAAAAAGATTAACAGGAGATTGATATCAACTTTTAGATCTTTTAAGATTTTTGAATCTAAATAATTTCACAGCAATAGAGACATTGATCTATACTGCTCGTGGAAGATTTTGAAAGTGTGTTTTGTTTTTACTTTTCCATGAGATCAAACAATCATTAAAGAAAACACAATAACTCGTGATGATTTCTTGGTTTTTTGCATTTAGCCCATCCGCATCACTATACCCTTCAAGATAATTGTCGAGTTATCAAATTATACCTTAGACCTTTTCCCGGAGCTCCTTTTAGATATCTCATAACATTGAGGGCACATTCTAAATGGGATTTCAAGGAGAATGCATATATTGTGCCGGACAATGGATGAATATGAGATGTCAGGTCTGGTATGGGTGAGATAAATAAGTTTCCCAAATAACTTCTGATAACCAGTAATGTTAACAAGTAAGGGATCATCAGCAGTGGGTATGTATGGAAGAACAGAGTTGGGTTCCATAGGAGTGGACACAAGTTTGCACCCAAGAAGACCAAATTCTTTGAGGAGTTCAAGACAATATTTTCTTTGGGTGAGACATATGTCATTCCCAGTTTTTAAAACCTCAATGCCAAGAAAATATTTTAAGTTTCCCAAGTCTTTGATATGAAATTTAGATTTTAGAAACTCTTTGAACTGATTTATCTCATCAATGCAGTTCCCAGTGAGGACAATATCATCCACATAAACAAGCAGAGCAATAAACTTGTTATTCTCTGTTTTGGTAAACAAAGAATGATCATTGACAGATTGAACAAAGTTATTTTCTTTTAATACACTAACAAGTTTTTCATTCCATTTCCTGGGAGCTTGTTTAAGGCCATACAGAGACTTGACAAGTTTACAGACTTTGTTTTTATTGTTTTCATTACATAATCCCTTAGGAATGGTCATATAGACATCCTCATCAAGGTCTCCATATAAAAAAGCATTATTTACATCAAGTTGGAAAAGAGGCCATTTGTTTTTTACAGCTAAGGCAATAAGACATCTAACAGTAGACATTTTCACAACATGAGAAAAAGTTTCATCATAGTCTATTCCTTCCCTTTGGTTATAACCTTTAGCAACAAATCTAGCCTTGTATCTATCAACCTCACCATTGGCTTTATATTTGATTATAAAAATCCATTTGTAACCAATGGGAGTTCTATTAGGGGGTATATCAGTTATATCCCAAGCATGATTTTCATTTAAGGCCTCAATTTCAGAATTCATAGCATCAACCCAATTACTGTCAAGAATAGCTTCTTCATAACATGTAGGTTCAATAATTTTATTTAGACTAGAGGCAAAGCAAGAATTATCTTTGTTAAGGTTGGAATAATTAACAACCTTTTCAACACCATATTTAACTTTCCTTCAACAATAAAGTCATTAAGATTATCGGGCAATTTAGAAACTCGTTGACCTTCTAGCAAGAATGGCTAGCAAGCCTTCTTCTTGTTTAGAATTCTAATTAGAATCAGAAGATGTATCAGCAGGATGTGATTCATGTGATACATTGCCCTCAGGGTGTGTATTTTCATCTATGGAAGTTGCAACAGGTTCATCATCCTCAGTGGGATGACCCAACACTGTGCCATCATCATAGGATGTCACTCTCCCTTCATCATTGGGACTTGTTTGTGAGTCAAAAAAGTTTTTGTGATTTAAATCTTTAGGTACAAAAGTTTCAACAAATGGTTTTGATAAAGCATTTTTCATTTTGAAGGGAAAAACAGTTTCATAGAATTTAACATCTCTGGAGTGAAAGATATTTTTTGTTTCTAAACTTAAAAGCTTATAACCTTTTTTCTCATTTGAATAACCAATAAAAACACTTTTTTCAGACCTACTACTAAATTTATCAGAGATGTTGAGAATGGTGGCATAGCATAAGCAGCCAAAGACTCTAAGGTGAGAGAGTGAAGGGTCATGCCCATACACAAGGGAGAAGGGGGACTTGCTGACAACATCAAGAGGTAACCTGTTTATGACATAAGCAGCAGTTAGAATACATTCAGGCCAAAGATATAGAGGTAATTCCCCCTGAAACATAAGGGATCTAGCCACATTAAGGAGATGCCTATGTTTCCTTTCTGCAATACCATTTTGTTGTGGTGTGTAAACACAAGAGGTTTGATGTAAAATTCCTTTGTCATGAAAGAAGTGTTGAAGTTTATTATTGACAAATTATGTCCCATTATCACTTCTGAAAATCTTAACATTGTGTTCAAATTGATTAGATAGCATATGAGTAAAGTTAACAATGGAAACATAAACATCATCCTTTCCCTTAAGCATATAAACCCAATCGCCTAGAATAGTCATCAACAATAGTTAAAAATATTTGTAACCATCTCGCTAGTAACTTTATATGGTCCCCATACATCTAGATGAACAAGTTGACCAATTTTAGTTGATTTATGTTCACTTAGAGGGAATGGTTCCCTGGTTTGTTTAGCTTTATTGCAAGTATCACAAAGATGGTCAGATTCAGATGAGCTATCAAGTTTAAGTGTGGGTTTGAGAATATGCAGGACTTGGTCGAAGGATGACCAAGTCTTTGATGACATAGATTTCTAGAAACATGACAAACAGATATGCGTTATTAGAGAGTAATCTTGCATGTAGAATCAATATCAAACATATATAACCCATTGCATTGTTTACCAATCCCACAATCTTTTTTTTGATGTAAACTCAGATGTAGCAATTAGATTCATTAAACCCAACAAACATCTTATTGTCTCTAGCAATCTTATGAATAGACAACAGATCGACATTATATTCGGGAACAACTAGAACATCAAAAGAGTTAGGTCATTATTGACCTTTAAATCACCAATTTTAGTAATTAAGGCTCGAGTACCATTGGGATGTCCAACAGTTAGACCAAGATTTGAAATGTCTACAACATTGATAAATTTTTTGCAGATCAATCATGTGTCGATTTGCACCGAGTCAACAATCCAACCAAGACCGATGTTTCGGATAAAGTTTTGTGTTGTTATTAAAAATTTGTTGAAGTTTATATTAAACTTGACACTTCCATTAAAGAAAGTTCCGAAAAACTTTACCGCCATATTGGCATTAGCGAGAAGACACATTGTTGTCATTAAGAAGACTCATAAGTCCGGAGAGTCGTTCATTAGACAAAGAGACAGGAGAGTTGCTAGCTCTATTATCGGTGACATGATTAGCATCGGTGGAAACATTGTTACTAGTAATAGGTTTAGCATTAAAGTTCCTTTTAACATATCCAAGCAGGATAACCAACAAGATCATAGCATCTATCAACAAGTGTGACTGTGTTTTTTGCAGCTTAGTACATTTGAGATTCATGTTTGGTCCTCTTATTTGAGTGTTACCATCATTAAAACCGAACCTTTATTAAAATTGTTGTTGTTAAACCCTTTTTGTTATCAAAAATTTTCCACCATCAAAAGTTTTTGCAAAGAAAAGCGGTAGCATTGGGTTTAGCGAGCTATTCCCAGATGAAACATTTCGTGAGATTCTTCTCCAGACAACAGAGAAAGCGTTTTGACATTAGGAAAAGGATCTCGGTTAAAATATTGCTTCGATGGGAACATAGGAGTCATCAAGACCCATAAGAAATTGCATTAATTTGATTAGTTGATTGTGTTTTTCAAAATGTTTTGCACTTCACAAGTACAAGGAGGTAAGCTAATCATACAATCAAATTGTTTCCACAAAGAGTTAAGGTTGTTGTAATAATCGCAGAGAAGACCCACTTTGACTAAGAGAGTTTATATTTTTATGCAAATTAAAGATAGTGACCCATCAACCTTATCATAAGTATCTTTAAGATCATTCCACATTTCATAAGCGACTTTAGCATAGATAGCACCAACAAATAATTCAGACTAAGAGAGTTAAGAATCCAAGTGACCACAACAGAGTTACTGGTATCCCATTGATTAGCAAGAACAGGATTTGAGTCATCTCTTAAGCAAGTACCATCAATAAATCCTAACTTATTATGATTCCTTAAGGCAAATGTCGTGGCCATATTCCATATTTTATAATTTTCTGTTCCAGTGAGTTTAATGGAGATAATAGGAGTACCATTGGTGTTATTAGGATGCAAATATAAAGCATCACCAAAAGACAAACTTTTTTCAGTGGAAGAACCACCACCAGTATCATCACCAACAGCCATAATAAAAATAAGGAAATCAGATAACACAGAAAAATAATAGCTAAAGCACATAAACAGATAAGAGACAATAAAAAATAAGACTTTGTAATTAAGAAACAACAAGCACCAAGCCTGTGGACTGGGGTAAACCAGAGTAGGTATTCATACCACTCAGGGGTGGCAGATCAAGATGTTAGTCTACCCGTTTGCACCCATAAAGACTTAAGTACTGTTGTTTGAAGGAGAGAGACTTACAGAGTAATATGCAGCGGAAAGAACGAATCACAATTACCCTAGATTCACTTAGTCTAGGGCTAATTGTGAATGGGAGATAACCAAAGAATTGTCCCAATAGTAATAATTGTAGGGTTTTGTAGAAACCCTAACCCCAATTACCACCCAAAAAATTAGGGTTTTCGAGTTGACCACCTTTGAAACCTATAGTAGCTTTTGATTGTTGCCGGAGAGATATCCCCAAGTTTCTACGAAGAAACCCTAGGATGGTGAATCAACTATGATTATGAGCCCGACGCTCGATACCATGTAAGAAAGTATTAGCAACAATGATTCACAACAATACTTTATTCAAACCAAAGCCTCAATAGTCACTTAGATTAAGCCAACAATAGTATCCAAAGTATTACAAGGTTAGGTTAATGTCAATGAGACAATAACCGGACAAATACAAAGAAGAAACAAGATCAAGACTATGATCGAAAAGAGAATGTAAGACAATGACTGCACACACGTTGTGTGGTAACCCTAGATTAGGGAAGGATTAAATAAGGAAAAAGATACACAATGACCCCTCAACTATTATAAGAGAGGCATCGTGAGAATGAACTTCTAAACCTTTTAAACCATTTATGCTTTGTTCAAGAATAACCCTTGTAATAAGTCCGCAATAAACATAACTTGAAAACATTAGCAATTGATAGAATGACATGTTTGCCACAGATTATGACCACAATTTCTAACATCAAATACTTATTCACACTCCGAGATCGTGCCCACTTACAATTGTCTACACGAACAAGGATAAAGGAAGACCGTTATTTGTGTAAGGTCCACAAAATATTCTATTTGCCATTTAGTGTCAGAGCCTCAATCTCCTCGTATGTTAAGCTCTTCGAAGCGTTGGGCTCCGTAGATTGGACTCTTGTGTATTGGCGGATTCCCTTACGGTAGCCTAATGGGCTTTAAGCCAATGAACACTTTGAGTGCCACGTGTGCAACATCGGAGGCTAGGCTCCAAGCCGTGAGATTGTTTATAACATCAAGAGGCGCATGGAATCGTTCAGCATCATAAAACCTCAATCTCTGACCGAATAAGTGGAGGACTCTGAGTAATATGATTAAGAAGGTATCAAAAAACCCTATAATTGCGTTCTAAAGTTTTTTTTTTTTTGGAAGAGAGAAGAAAATGGACGGAAATTGAAAAAGCTTTAGTGTTCTCTAGTTTTTCTATATTAGAAACATTGAAAATTTTATAGCATTTTTCACTTAAAAGTTTCCGCCCAAATATATTAACGGATTTTGACGAAAACTAATTTACACCTAAACTATTTAACTATTTATTATAAAACCCATATAACCCCCAATCATTTTATATCTCTTGTGTTATATATTTTGTCTTTGTTTAAAATGACAAAACTATAATTATGTCTTTTTTCCTTTTTCCTTTCTCCAAACTTTAGAACACAACTTTCTTAATTTTTCGTTCATTTTCTTTCGACCCGAAAACATTAAAAAAAAAATCACTTATCTTCTTTAACCATCATTTTTTATTCTCATCCTTTAAAAGACTCGAGAACGCAACGTAAAAGCAAGACCCAAAGTCCCAAACACTACCTAAAGCATAAATTGCGGTACTTGCAATATAGAATACAGCTACAATTTTCTCTAATAACTTGTTTGATTTGATATTATTGGATTAAATGGTTATTGGCATAATCACATACAAAGTTTGTCATAGTTATAAAAATAAAAAATAAGAAGTTATTGGAGATCCAAATCATACTAGATTATGTTTATGTTTCCTCTTTCTCTACAAAAACTTCCATAATTTACAACAAAGTTCCCTATATAACTGTTTTATTCAACATAAGTCATATACAAAAGAATAATTTTAACCAAAAAATAATAATAAATTGTACAAACAACCAATGTGTTACATGTCCAAAATCATCTTTCGGCATGCCGATCCAAATTATACAAGTTATTATCCCTTGCAACAGACCTAGCCGTTAACCCCACTGTAGTTGCCCTTATCGACCGTTGTCTCACCACATTACAGTACTCAGGATCATCGGTTTGCCCTTCGTATCTCATCCATTGTACCATCCCATGGTACCCTGGAAAGAACCTCATTTGAATCGCCTTAAAACAAAAATAAGGAATCAAAGAAGCTATCACCACAAAAAGGGTCACGAGCCAATAAGTAGGCGCAGGCGCAAGTGTTTCTACAAAGACTTTATATGCAGTTGTCGAAATGGAAGAAGGGAGCGCACCATACACTATGAGGAACATGTACCATAGGAATATACCACCCCAAATGAAGATATGTTGTAGTAAAGTTAAGTAACTGACGGCGAGTGCCATTTGGCAATTAACAACCCATACGACACATGAGTACATTGTGGCCCCCATTATTTCCAACCCGGCGGTCTTTCCATTCTTGTCATAAGACTCGGGGTTTAAGGATTTCATGCAAAGGAAAAAGATGATTATGCCACTTAATAACCCGTTGAACATCCAGCTGAATATTCGGCGCCATCTAAAAAGTGTGTTTTGTATACCTTCTTGGTATAGCAAAGGAAACTGCAATAGGAAACAGGTCCCGATTAGTTTTCTATGTGACGATTACAAGAATTATATTACTATTTAAAACATAAAAGAGTTCAACTGTTCAAGTAATCCATAGTTCCATACCTTGAGACAAAGCCGAGCAGATACATCTTGATCAAAGACTCCCAATGCAATGACGGGAAATGATGTGAAAAAGATGTTGTAAAGCGACAAATACCAGTCGTTATAAGCAGGTTGGCCGGAGAATGATGCATAAGCCTCATATAGGAAAACCGTGGTTCCAAATACTATGTTTTTATAGAAAAAGTAGGATATCTGCAATAATAAACAAAGAAACAAAATGTTTAGTTATGCGATAAATTGGTGGGAAATTTGTTGTACATCTTCCCTCATTTTACTGCTTTGTTGCATAAATGGCCGCTCGTTGGTTAGTATTTTTGAAAATGAAGATTTTACCCTTTTGCTTATCACACTTGGTCCTTAAAGGTTTTGATTAACGAACAGATTTGTTATATGCAGTAAACCACATCAACCATTTTGCAACTTATTCTAGTCTTAATAAGTAAAATTAATCCTTACCATAGAAGAAATTCTTCTGTAAGACCAATGTCCGTGTACTAATAACAAGCGTTCCAAAAATCGAAACTGAGCAATTGCAATATCACTAGACATAACCGCCTGCATTCCCTCAACACCACTGATTCCGATACCAATATCAGCTTCTTGAAGCATTCCCACATCGTTTGCTCCATCACCGATGGCTAATGTAGTCTTTCCGGTACCCTCTTTAACAAGTCTTGTAACCTGCAATTTATTTATGTTTCCTTTTAGTTCGAAATTTAAATAAAAGATAAACGCGCACAAAGAAATAAAAACAAATCATGTTGTGTACTTCAAACTTAAACATAAGGGAAAGATCAAGCGGTGAAAGACTCACCAGTGCCTTTTGTTTCGGTGATGAACGACAACAAATAACAGAAGCACAACCCACTGCAAGCTTTAAAAATGCATCTTTTGTGTCATCATTTAGAGCATATGCGAGTGATTTTCCATCGATGATCAAAGCATACGCATCAGACTGTAAGGAGTCGAGCTGAGCCTTCCCTGCTGATATCTGCTTCTGGACACTGTCTTTTGACACCTTGGAAATGAGATTTTTATCCCCGGCTTTTTCTGCTGCTATGATTTCGGGTGATTCCAGGGTTATTACGATTTGTTTCATTCCTTGTCTAAGCAGACTACAAGCAAATCTGCAAGTAATTATAAATGTTAACTTTTGACCTTTGAATGTCAGCTATAGTCCTCTTTTGTTAACTATGTTTTGCCATATTATGAGTGCTAAAAATATAACTGTTTTGAATAGGAAGAGAAGACAAATCAACATCAAATCTTAATATGGAAATTACAAAGTTTGACTTTAAAAAGTCAATGAGTGGAATATGAACAAGAGTAACAAAAGCTTACCCTATATTAATGGCTGTTTCCATTTTATCACCGGTTAGAACCCATATCTTGATTCCGGCTTGAGCAAGTTTGTCAATGGTCTCCGGGACCTGCAAAAGAAAAAAATGTTAGTTAAAATTGAAATGGGTCAAAGTTAATTCAAAGTGTACTTTCACAACATACACAACCTCCTAAATCAGTTTATTCAAACAATTAGGTTATTATCATACAAATATAGTTTTAACCATGATTTAAGCATATAAGCTCACCCCTTTTGAAGTTTATCCTCGACAGCAGTTGCACCAAGAAGTATCAAATCTTTCTCGATTTCATCTGTCACTTCACTTATCATATCATCCCTATCTGCATTTACTGAGTTCTTTGCATCTGTAAATTTCTCATTAAACTCTTCATATTCTTTGTCGCTAAGTTCACGATACGCAAGTATCAAAGTCCTTAACCCTGCCTCAGCATATTCATGCACATGGTCTCTTGTCTTCTCTTCAAATTGACGCCCGTGTTTTGAAATTCTTTCAAACATAACACTAAAAGAACCAAAAAACAATAACAAAGATACGTTAGAAAATATTGCACACTATTTATTCAATCTCATAAAAACATAGACCTGTTATTGGTTGTTTAACTAACCTGTCGGCACCTTTACAAAGTAAAAGTAGATTTCCTTCATCGTCCCTTACTATAACCGACATCCTCTTTCGTGTACTATTGAACTCTAAAATGTTCAAAAGTTCATATGACCTACAAAATATTAAACAGAAGTACACTTTAGATTAAAACTATACATTTCTGTGTGAAAGGTTTATTTAAAACTATTAACAACCCAATAAATAGTAAAAGTAAAAAGATCATACCTTTCGACATTTTTCTTCAATTTAGGATCAAACTCAATAAAAGAAACACTTGTATGAGTCCTTTTATAAAATTCAAAACCAAGTTCCCTAGCTGCAATAACAAAAGCCGCCTCATCGGGTGACTCAGCTTCATATGTTACCTTTCCTGTGTCCTCGTCAACATCAGGAATAGCAGTATGACATATCGCCAATAAACGAAAAAACTTTTGTATCACATCTGAATGTGGCTCGTGAATCCACTTCCCATTGGTAATCCTTTCATCTTCAAAATTGTATCCTTTAACAGACAAATAAGAATACGCATCGCTCTCATTATCATCAGAATGATCCTGACCATTCGTCCGTTTAGCCATAGCTCTCTCAACTTCTGTCACACGACGCCCATAAGCAGTCCCGGCAACAGAACACTTGATAAACTCCATCGAGTTACAAGTCAAAGTCCCGGTTTTGTCAGACAAAATAGTATCAATTTGACCAAGTTCTTCAGTCAAGTTAGAAGTTCGTGCATGTGCTGGTTTATCTGATTCCTCGTCATACATATCAACATCATTGTTGATAAATATCGTCTGCAACACTTTCACGAATTCAATGGATACATACAGAGATATTGGAATCAAGTAGCTGTAAAGCATAACCGCCGTTAAAAAATGATATATAGCCGCTATTGGAGCTCGGTCAGGATCAAAGAAAATATCCGAGTCGTCTGGTCTTAAATACCATCTTTTCATTCTGTCGCCATCTAGATCATCTTTAGTCACAATCCCAAAATAAATCGATCCCAAAAACGCCATCAGAAACAAAACAAAGAACAAGAAATAGATAATATTATCCGTTCTTCTCTCGATTCTACTTCTTTTTGAAGGTGGATCCGTTGAGTTTTGGATTACTTTTGTGTCATGACCCGTGAAGATCACGACACCATAGATATAATCCGTGTTTCTAAGCTTAGAGTCACGTAAAAGAAGCTGTTGAGGTGAAAGTGGGAGTCGTTGTTGCTCAAACTGCATTGTTCCAACAAATGTATACAAACTAGCGTTTGGATCTTCACATCTAATGGTTGCTTTGAAGTCGTTAAACTTTGAATCTTCGTTGATTGAAGATGTTACGTCTAATGATTGTTTTAACTTTAAATTTGTTTCACCGTCTAGATTCATTGTTTCAACGTAACATATTGCATCCTCGTAGCTTGATGAAAGTAAGAGAAGATCTGCAGGGAAGAATTTATCTTTTTCTACTTTTACTACATCTCCTACTCTCAGTTTCTTCCATTCGCTTGTTTCGAAAACGCCACCGCCACGGTGGACTTTGACTTTTCGATTGTTGACCTCATGATCCTACAAACGTTGAAGTTTCAACATCAAAACATTTAACTTTTCAACACATAAAATGATTTAAGAAAGCTAAAATTAACAAACTTTTTTTGAACTTAGAAAATATCATAAGTCAAACCTATATTAAACTTCAAAACATGACAACTTTTTAAAACTCAAAAGGACTCGGTAACTACTTTCAAATGTCTTTCTAGGGGTTGTTCGGGATTGCATACTGTAATAGATTATGCATTTGATAAACTACTCTTAGGGGGTGTTTGGGATTGCTGATTAAATATGCTATTTGCTTACTGCGTTTTTAGTTTTTTACATACCAGATAACTAACTTTGAATGTGTTTCAGATTGCTTATTCCAAACTACTTATTTGATTACTTCAAAAAGCATTAGCAGTTTAACAAACAGTCCAAAACACCCCTAAAAACTAGCTATAATAATCAGAATGAAGCTCATAAAAACATAGCAATCAGATAGGCAATTTTACAAACTTAAATTTATAAAATAACCACCAACAAACCATAAACTATAATCAACGCATCAAATAACCATAATTCCGCATAAAAAACAAAATTTCATCAAAACCAAAAAAAAAGGGACAAGAAAACACACCAGTTTTTGTCTTTGCCAATCTTCAATCCCTTCTTTAACCATAGTAGCACCAACAACAACAGTAAGAGGCAAAACAGCACTAACCGCTGAATAAGGAGCTAACGACGTAAAAGCCAATATACCAGTCACAAGAAAATAAAAATTAGCCACTCTTCTAAACTGCTCAAACAACGACTTTGGTAAGAAAGTAAATGGTGTATACTTAGTTAACCTCACAGAATTATCACCATAACTTTGATAACCATCTAATCCACCATTTTCATTACAATAAATCACTCTTGAAAAACCTGGCCCACCAATTTGCGAATGATCATCTTCAAAAGCATTAGTTCTTCTTATAGAAGACATCTTTCTTAGATGATGCATTTTCTTCTTTCGATCTTTCCCCATTTTCATCAAAAAATATTACACTAAGAACTTAGTTTAAAAATTTTAGTGACTACCCAGAAGAAAAGTTCTCAGAATTACTCTCGTCTAAGCACGCTTGATTACGATTATTTTACTAAAACCTTAGTTTTAACTTTAATGACTACCCAGATGAAAAAATTTCAGCGTACCACCCAAGTCGGAACTACTCTCGTCTAAGCACGCTTAACTACGGAGTTACGAGTTACGACAACTTTTTATGCGAAGTGATCAAATATGAAATGTGAATGTGTGATGTTTTGGAAAGAATAAAAGAATGAAAGGTTTATAAGTTATGAAATGAAAATGTGGATGTTTAAATATGTATGGGAGATTAGAAGAACAAGAAGTTGATAGGAAATGTATGGCAAAATGGACATTGTTGACTTTTTCATAGGAAACTAGAAGGTTTGAATGAAAGACTTTAGTTGACTTGAATATTTGGCTTTAATCACGCGGGTAAATGTATGGTTGGAATATATCAACTTTTTTTAGCCATCACCAACTATTTAGGAGCCTTTCAATCTTGGCTAAGAGGACTAATCAAATTCGGGTGAAGTAAAGTACAATTCAAATTCGAAAGTAGATGTTCATGCTCATAGATAAGGGTGAGCAGAAAAAACCGAAATCAAACTGAAAATCAAAAAAATCAAACTGAAATAACCGGCTGAAACTAAAAACAAATTATTCGGTTTTTACTTTTTTAAAAACCAAAATATGCGGTTCGGTTTTGATTTTCGTCCAAAAACCAAACTGTAAAAACCAGGCTGAGCAGGTTTTATTATATAGTGATATATAATTAATATAATATAAATAAATCAAAATTTTAAATTCATTCATTTTGCGAGTTGATTTATAATATATTTATCTTAATGTTTATGTTTATATGCGTGTTGTTGTGTCGTGTGTTTACTTGACAATATAATATACTATGTGTATGTTCACTTGCATGTGTGTGTCTCTCATCTAGATGCGTGTAATTGTAGAAATATGTAATAAACATTACTATGCATAATTGCATACATTGACAAAAAGTAAAGAAAAATAACTAATTTTCTATGTAAAATAAGTTTGTTGGTATAAAATGGTCATGCCCAAATATAAACGGTTAAAAATCGAAAACCCAAAAAACCGAACCCAAATCGATAATAAACCGAAAAAATTGAACCGTTAAAAACCGAACGGTTTTGGCCTTAGGTTCTGTAAAAACTAAATATTTTGGTTCAGTTTCGGTTTTAGCAAAAAAATACTCAAACCGAACCATGCACACTCCTACTCGTAGATGTCAGGTGTGTTTGGCGCAGACCTTTTAGAAGTATTTAAGAGCGGTGAGTGTTGTGATTTTTAATGTTCATTTGGCAAACAACAAGTAGTATTATCTATTTTTTCAAAGTGCTCATTTTTCAATGCTCTATAAAGTAGCATTTAGGATCGTTGAGCATTTAAGAGTTGTTTTAACATTATAATTACAACTGCAACTATGCTACTAAATAATTTTATAAAAAACACAATAAAGAATACAAGTATGGCTCACATCTACTCTTATTTTTGCCAAACACACCGTTTATACAAGTTACTTCTCATTTTATATTAAGCAACTGTTTTTCTATATTAAGCAACTTTAGTTTCGCTAAAAAGAATTATGATACAACTTTAGTAGTTATGATAATAATAATAAAAAAATGTAATTATGCAACACTCTTTGAATATTTCTAAATCCGTCTCTGTAAAAACTTACATGTATCGCCTCAAATATGTAAAGGGCAATGTTAAAATATGATAAAGATATTGAAAGGAATAAGTATGCAAATCATTTTTAAATGATGTGGTTTGAAAGAGCATAAACACTTCAACATTATTAAGAAAATTGATGTTTCAAAGTATGGAACATTCTTCGAAAGCTTTCCCACTTGGGTTTGATCAAACATCTCTCAACTAGTCAAGACAATACAAATCCAAGGCTATCTAGAGGGAGTTACGTCTCTCAACTAGTCAACTTATTTCAAATTTGTAGGTTCTATCTGTATTTTGTTGTGGCGTTCTAATGCAAATTTGTCAATTTCATAAACGAGGTAAGTCATTTTACTTGTTAACTCGAATCATAATCTTTCTAAGCAAACCATACGTTGGATGAGCATTAATAAAGACTAATACGGTCGCATCTTCTCATCCTCATATTCATTTTTTGTTAAGTTTTTATAAACAAACACGAATAGAATAAGGGTTTTGCTAATTACAACCCATGTGGTTGTGATTAAGGTTACCACTAGGTAGAGATAGCTTTAATAAACTTATTATTTTCAAATTTATGTATATTTAATGATTATAATTATAAATTGTGTTGATAAACATAAAATGTTTGATGTTTATTAATTGTTGGTTGAGTAAATTTCATTTTTAGTCCTTGTGGTTTGGTCAAATTGTAGGTTTGGTTCTAAAAACTTTAAAAGTGCAACGATAGTTCTCATTTTAAAGTTTGGATTGCATTTTTTGTTTAAATGACTAAAATACCTTTTGTCTTCTTTAGAAGAAGACAAGGGTAATTTGGTCATTTCATACCGATTGAAGACTAAAAATGCAATTCAAACTTCAAAATAGAGGCTATCATTGTACTTTCAAAGTTTTGAAACCAAAACTGCAATTTGACCAAACCACAAGGACCAAAAATGCAATTAACTCTTATTGATTTTTCACACCCAAATGGTTGTGGTTAGCAAAACCCATAAAATAAAAAGCACACATCGACTCAATGATAACAAGTTAAGGGCCCGTTTAGTTTCCGGTATTTGACTTTGAGATTTGGCATCAAAGTACAATCCGTGTTTGGTACACTTATAAGGGTTTTAATAATTGTCATCATGTCTAGATATAGGGGTTTTCAGAAACCCTTACTACTTAGCCTCCTTTTGATAGTTGTATTCATTTTTATGGACCCATTTCAATTCTTAACCACTGCATTTCTTTCTTTTTATTTTTTTTTATCATATTTCAATAATATAAATATTAGTATAGCATATTTTAATAACATATATAATAAATTATTTTATTATATATTCTCTCTCCTCATTTATTTAAAAACCTATACTAAACTCAAATCCAAATCATAATCCAAATCCAAATCCTAATGCTAATCCCATCTACAAACCAAACGGGCCCTAAAGTTATAATATGAGCCAAATTGAATACAATATATGTGACTACACAGATTTTCGATTGGGTTTGCAACCAAAACCAACTTTTGGATTTGGTTTTGGGTTTAAGTTTCTATTGGCATATTCAAAGCCAACCCGAATAAAAACTGAATATAGGAAAAAAGAAATGGTAGGAAGTTCTGGCAATTGTCTAATTTTTTCCTAGAGCCCATATGGACAAAAACGTATGCTTTTGGCAAACTGGCATGGATATCGATCACCATCCGTGCTTAACAAAGAATATGTGATGCTGTCAGTTGTGGGAAACAATCTAACGTGCTTGAATCAATGCTATGAGCGTGTATAACTGTATACACTACCAAATTTAAGGGATGGAATTCAAAAGGTACAACTTAAATTAACAGGTTTAAAATAGTTTATAAAAGCAGTGCGGTTTGACGATCATAAATACTAACAATGTCAAATAACCAGCATGAGTAAAATAATAGCCTTCATGAAGAAGTTTTTGGGCATTCTATATATAATTGTTACTGCTAAAGTTGATTCACATGGATATGGCAGTGGTTTAAATTCTCTCTAAAAACGTTGACTACATCAACATCAACTCTGTTACTAAGCTCGATTCACACTATCTGTAGCACAGGTGAGTTCCGTACCAAACTTTATCTTCAACAGTTTGAAATATCGTATATGTCCATTCAATACGGCAGATCAATCATTTTAATTAAGTGATTTTTGAGAGACTTGAATTATTTTGGTTTCAAGTTCTATACAAATATGGATGAAAGGAAAGTACCAGATGCAATCAGGGGCGGAGCCACCTTACAAATAGTGGGGGGACATGCCCCCAACCAAGATCTTGCGAATACCCGAAGCATATAGGAAAAAATGTCAAATTAATGGGAAGAAAGTCTAGTGCCCTCACTCAAATATTCTGAGTGCCCTCGTCGTTTTCAACTCTTGCCAACAATTGGAGTGTTCTATAATGTCAAATAGGTGTTATCCGGTGGATTTTACATTTTGTTACGTCGGAAAAAAATGAAGAAAGAAGAAAGATAGGGAAGTGGGACATTGAGTGGTGTGAGAGAGTGGGTGAGTGGGAAACAAATTTAATATTATTTGTAGTAATTGACTGTTTGTCTTCTTATATAATCATGTAGCATTTAACATTTTAATAAATTTTTTAATTCCGGTAGCCATATGCAGATTTAAGCAAAGGTTTATCAACAAATATATCTTGTTTGTTAGCATCATAGTTTTTCTTATATGCATTTTATAAGTTAATTTTATTTATGATAAACACATTATTTTTAGTTACTTTGTTAATAAAACCACACGCATTGTAAAAAGTTTTGCGACACACATTTTAAGAAATTTCGTTCGGTTTATATATTTGATCTACGAATAAAACATTCATGAGTTTGTTTCAAGATAAACTAGTTGAAATCACCGATTAGTTTTTGTACATAGACCACCTAAAGCTATCATTAGTGTCGATTGCGTTTAGGCTTGTAGCAAAGCATTTTTGTTAAACCCGACCCGACTTTTTTCAAAGCGCAAAAAAAAATGACGGGTTAATTAACTTCTCTTGTTGCTCAATGCCCCCCGTGATCACATTTCCTGACTCCGCCACTGGATGCAATAGCATTGCTTACCTTAAGAATAACTTTCTTTAAATTTGGAGAGCTCCTTATCAAACAAAAGGTAGAAGAAATCTCATCTTCTTTCGTTAAACACATATCGAGACGAAGATTTTCGAGATGCATTAATGAAGTTGTAAGTTTCCGTGGCATGCCACCTGCAGCCAAGTACTTTTTCACCAAATACAAAAACTAGAATCAGCAAACGAAATTTACATGAATCGTAATCTTTAGTTTACATATTACCTTCATATAAAACGCCGACAAATCCAGAGTCCTAATCGAGGGCACACACTGTAAAAGCTCAGCGAATGTAAAAACTTTTTTTCTCCTTCAAAGCCTTTTTCGCATCCACATCCACCCTGCATTTAAATTACTTAAGGCTAAAATCTTTTCTGAAAGAACTTCACTAAGTAGTTATATGAACCTTACCAAAACGATATCCACATGTCTTGGACAATTGGAGAGGAAATGTTTAGGAGGCGTTTAGTTGGTGAAAAATTTCTCATTTTCTCAGGAAATTTTTCATATGAAAAGTGAAAAACAGAAAATATGTTTAGTTACACTTTTTTTTCAACAATTTTCAAAAAATGTGAAATTCTCATTCTCTAAATTTTAACTACAATTTTGAAAAGCTCATTATGATCTCCTCACTTTTTTCATTCTCACTTTTTATATGTCCATTTTAATACGTTTTCATCCGTTTTTTACGTTTTTATCCGTTTTTATACGTTTCCTTACGTTGTCGTCCGTTTTCTTACGTTTTCGTCGGTTTTTTATTCGTTTTGTCATTTTTACGTTTTCGCCTGGTTTTTACGTTTTCGTCCATTTTTTTACGTTTTTGTCTGTTAGTTTACGTTTTCATCCATTATTTTACGCCGCCGCTTTTTAGTTTCATCCGCTTTTACGTTTTCATCCGTCTTTTTTACGTTTTTAATGGTTTTTTCTTTCTTTTACGTTTTCGTCCGTTTTTTTACATTTTCGTCCTTTCTTTTACGTTTCGTCCTTTTTTTACGTTTTCGCCTGTTTTTTTACGTTTTCGTCCGTTTATTTACATTTTCGTAAATTTTTTTACGTTTTCGTCCGTTTATTTACATTTTCATCCGTTTTTTTGCATTTTCGTCCTTTTTACGTTTTCGTCTGCTTTCTTACGTCTTCGTTCATTTTTTTTACATTTTCATATTTTATTATGTTTTCGTCCTTTTTTTACGTTTTCGTCCATTTTCATATGATTTTGTAAGTTTTGTACGTTATTCTACGTTATCTTACGTAAAAAAAAAAAAAAAAGATGTTAAAAAATGGACGAAAACGTAAAAAAACATACGAAAACGTAAAAAAATGTGACAACTGGCAATTTAGGGAGTCTATTTTAGGTAACCGCATTACGTTAAACTAAACCGAGTTTTGCCTTTATCACTATTTTTATAAACCATGACTTGATTTTATATCGTCTATTGGTTTTTACGGATTATTTCATTATTAAATGAGTTATCGTATGAGTTTTAACTCTATTTGGTAAGACTATTCGATTCGGCACTAGAAAAGCCTAAAACGAATTATTGTAACTTTTAGACCAGAATTCTAAAGTTGACAAATAAATAGTCAAAACTCATGGAAAACGTAAATAACGATGTTAGAAAGTCGAATAAACGCTGGGACACTTGTGGGACAATATATGAGCTCGGGAATGGGTAACGGATAGTTACGAAAAATGACGACCACGGCCCTCCTTTTCCTTAGGCCTACCACCCTCCTTCCCTCTCTTTTATTTTTAAGTCCCTAGTTCCCACCTATAAATACCCTCTCATATCCTCATTCCACCCTTTCATTTCTCTCTCTAAAAATCACCTACACCCACTTTCTCTCTCTAACTCTCTCTCTCTCCCTAAAATCAAATAAACCCTAACCCTAAACCACGTTGGCCGCCGGCCACTATTCCGGCCAACACGGCCAACCACCGGTGCGTCACCATACACCACCACCACCATATCGAAGATCTTTTCATCGTCTTTCCAACCATATATTACACGCTCCATTTGGACCTCCATAACACCTTCAAATTTAAAGATTAAGATTCGGATTTTTAGGGTTTCAAGTGGGTTTTGCAATTGGTGTTTGAATAAGGTAAATGGAACAAGATTAGAGCTTGTTTCATAATAATAAGCCACGAATTGCATTCTAGGGTTTCGACCCTATGATGAAATTTGGGGCTTTTGGGTGGAACATGAAATTAAGTCTAATTAGTGTCTAAATAAAGTAATAAACAAGTAATTAGTGTTTGGTAAGCATGTGGTGTATCAATTTGATGGGTTTATGCATTTTAGGTTTAGTTTCATATTTTTGGTTAAGATAGATGATGGGTTTTGTGTTTGGTTAGTGATTGGAGCTTGAATGATTGGATTTGGATGTTGTGGAATGGATTTGGGTGATGTTTGATTGGTTTGGAAGGGTGTACAAGCCACATAGGGCACGTACGTGGCCCTTGGCTTGCGTACGTGACCCGCTTGGGTCACGGGTCCGGGTCGGGTCGATTTGGTAGCTTGTTGGTTTATGTAGTTGAGGTTTGGATGAGACGGTGGAGCCGAAAAGCTTCTAGAGCTTGTTTGGTTCACGTGGTCTTAACATGACCGTATCATGACCATTAGGGTCATAACATTGGTTTCAGTACATTTGGTTGATTAATTGGTTGGCTAGTTTTTTTGAGATGGTTTGGGATTTCATTGCGATATTGTGACTTTTACATTGGACTTGATATATATATTGTCGACTTTGAGCTACGTCGGTGTTATTTTGACTTTTAGTCAATAGTTGACTCGACAAAGCCGTAAGATGGACTTTAGTATAATTTGGACTATTGATTGATTAAAAGCCAAGAAGTTATGACTCGTGCTTGTGGACTCGAAACGAATAACGATATGAGATGAATATTGGAATTTGACGAAATATATATTTATACATGAAAATGCTAATAGAACTATGAAATGTAAATAATAAATAGGCTTTTGTACCAAAAATATCGATAACAAGACTTATCTTGTTATTTACTATTTTTAAACGGAAACTAACGACTAAATTGGAAATGTTTTGTAATGAGTAAGTAATTAATGTTTCGAGTACACGTTTATCAATAAATGTCAATTGTGGACATTTAATATTAGTTAAGATTTAGGTTACTTTCAACTCGCGCGATGCACGGTCTAGTGGTCGAGGGTGATGTTTTATCCGTAATGTTGTATATGATGGTTTTAGATACCTATTAGATTTTAAATAGGTTCATGGTTCAAAGTTAGCTAAAATAATCATTTTCTCATTAAATTTTTCGACATTAATTGTATAATAAAATGGACTTGGAACATGTATTTTTATAATACTTACAATGCCAACAAACAAAACATATAGCTTTTGTATATGGGGTGGTTATTTATTGACGTCTCTAACGAAAAGCTATAAAGATATCACGATTACAAATTTATGTGACAATGATGTGATCCTCTAAATAAAACAATGCGTGAGACACAAAACTAACAAAGAAACTTCATATAAATTAGAGCTGCTTTTTCGTTGTTGTCGGATTTGCTATTTGACCATTCATATGACTCTTTATCTTTTAAATCCCAAATACACATGTAGTGGGCTGTAACTTAACCAACAATACAGTCCAACACAAACCCAATAAATCTCACTATACAAAACTACTTACCCTAATTCATTTCAAACACAACCCTTAATTTTCTGCTATCCCTCAACACGCAGCCACACACACCTGTCCCACCAAACTTCTTTTGAGTGCAACCACAAAATATATTTATTTACTTATTAAGGCGTTCAGACCAGTGCGATACACACGGGTTATATCTAATTGTTCATTGTATAATGTTTGTGTAAATTGTTAAAGTGTAATTAAGATGGTGTATCTAATTGAGACGTGATTTGGCTAATCTCCATTATTAGCTCAAAAATACGATTAAGTGCAACATCTCTTTAATCACATCATACTTTGTATCTCAAACTTTAAAAGCAATAAGTTGTAGTACATATTTTAAGATGGACAGAAATTATCATCTTCCAATATACTCAAGATTGATAAACACAAAACGATAATATAGATAACATTATTGAAATCAAATATTCAATATTGTATTAGTTACAATAGTAATTTTGTCGTTTTGGTCGACTATAAAATGTAGTGATAAGAAAAGACAAAGAAATAGGTGGCGGATTGGTCGACAATTCCCGACAAACACCCACTCATTCCTGCCCATGAAACACAACTCCATCTTGGTGCACCAACACTCCCATTCACATTTTATAAATCACGTGCTTTTTCTTTTTGTGTTACTTCTAAAGCACAAAACTCAAATCTATTTACTTTCCAATCCAATGAAATAACCCAATCCAAATCAATTCGTTTCAGCCCATCAAGGAATGAGATAACTCGGTCCATTCTGAATTAAATTGGATCTGTGATGATATAATCTATTCTTAAACCCTACATTGTCTCATTTCTACTTTGACCTAAACACACACTTAAGCTTTTCATCCGCCTACCTCTCTCACATCACGTCTCACCAAAATTTTTCATCTAATCTCATTTATCGCCTCAGCCGAATAACAAACCTATCTCATCCACCTACAAATCGAACATCAAATAGATTGCATGTTTATGGATTGAAGATCCTTTGGAGGGTCTCGGGTAGGTTCTACATATTTTTTTTGTTTTGTTTGTCTTTAAACGAACCAAAGAACGACTATAACAAATTTGTTATAAAACTTTCTTGATTTTTCGGATATAAAAAAGCTATGCTTCAAAAAGGATTGGAAATGATGGCGTTATGTTGGATGTTTTGTTTTGTTTTAGATCGGTGATGATATGAGTTCAACATAAAAAAAATCTTTAAAAGATTAGAAACAAAGTTGAACCGATTCTGAGATCTTGTATTTGTTTCGTTTCCTTTTTTGTTTGGAGTTGGAATGATGTTGAAGAGGATGGGAAATAGGATAGAGATGGTTTGTGTTGTTACGGAAACACAAAAAATGATGGTGGTGAATATGGTGATTGTTTGGTTATTTATAATCTTCAAAATTCCTACCGAAAAGTCACATTTTAAACCATTAAGACTTAACATTTATTTCAAGAATAGCAAACAATTCATATTCATCTTCACGTTTCATCTTCTGAGCATTCATTCTTGCATTCAAGTTGGCATTGAATCCCCTATTTGCTGCGTGAAAAAAATGCTTCCAACACTACCCACATTTATCATCATGCCTTTACATTTATTAGTAGTATAGAGCGAGCATTCAAGCCAGGGATATTTTCATTCAATTCGAGCCTCTTCATAAACCAAACCGAGTATGCATTGAATATGAGGGCCTCATAAAATGAGATGAGTTGTAGTTATTTCGGTATGCATAGACATGTATGTACCGTACTTTTGGTTGTGCACAACCCCCCTTGCACATTAAATTAAGGGGGATAAGCTTTATGTATTATAGATTTATTTACTTACGTTGTGTGCATGGGTTACGGATAACCTAGCATTAATAGTGTTGATCCACGTAGGTAGCGGACTTATTAGGTTGACGAATCTAATAAGAGTCCGCTAGGTACGTTGGGTAACCTTATTAATGGGTGAATTATCCTCATGACTCTTTAGGATACGATTGATTTATGGGATAATAAGTTTACACGAGTAAATAAATGAGTTTATCGAGTCGACGAATTCGATAAGGTCTACTATTTATTCCGAAACTTATTGGACTATGGAGCTTATCGTTTAGAGGTCTCATTGTGTCGCATTGAGTTATATATTGGTTGTTTGAGTGCATTCATAGCATCATATTGAGTCGATACACCCACATGAGGATACCAAACACTAGGATTAAATGGTGAAACGAGACGTTTTTGGAAATAAAGAAATGGAGTATATTGGGGTAGATAACGTTGATTTTGAGGAATATATATATTAAAGTTGGTCTACATTAATAGGTTGTGCCGAGATACCGTTATCTTCTGCTAGTGTTTATTTGTGCGTTGATTGCTTGAGGTGAGTTTCATAGCCCCACTTTTATCTACGTTTTTAACTATATTGGGGTGAGAATCATGCTACTGTTTTTGGACCGTTAAAACTATTTGGATTTGCTTATATGCTCGATCGCTTAGATAGATGCGGTAGTTGTTGCCTTAGTCTAGGTTTAACCGCGCCTAACTAAGAATAGACTTCTACCCGACCTAGTCCGGGTTGGCAATTATTCTAGATTTTGCCACGGCAAAGGCCGGACTAGAGTCGCGGGGCCCGAGTAATCCCCGGATGCGGATATGATTGGAGATCCTGATAGGATCGGTGTGTGAAACAGTATTTATCTATCTAGGTCTTGCATATCAAATCAACTCTTACAGTCCACTATCATTTTGTTGAACTTAAACCTATGAACTCACCAACAGAAGTCGACCTTTTAGCATGATTTCTCGATATTCGAGAGATGTTCGAATACGTGATCGGTGGAAGCTTGGCAAGAAGGCGGGTTCAAGGATCATTTCGACTGATAAACTTTGGGAGCTATTCTATTAAATCATGTTTTGGGCATAATAATTATACTTTTGGATTAAATGTTTTGAATACTTAAACTTGGGATTGGTTTTGAATGTTAAATAACTATCTTTTTGCTATACTTGTGTGCGATACCAATCCAATAGTAACGCCCCGAAAACTTGATTAAGTCTTCCGTTGTACCGAGATTTGGGGGTGTTACAAAAATAGATGAAACATAAAAAACGGATAAAACGTATAAAATGGATGAAAACGTAAGAAAACATACGAAAACGTAAGAAAAGGGGCCGAAACGTAAAAAACGAACGAAAACATAAAAAAATAGATGAAAAGGTAAAAAAGCGGACGAAAACGTAAAAAAAAGATGAAAATGTAAAAAAATGGACGAAAATGTAAGAAAACAGACGAAAACGTAAAAAAAAACAGACAAAAACATAAAAAAAAAACAAATGAAAACATGAATAAACGGACGAAAACGTAAAAAACAGATGAAAACGTAAAAAAAACATATGAAAAGTTAAAAATGCATTTAAACGTAAAATAATGTATTTAAACGTAAAAAATACGAAAACGTTAAAAATCGACAAAACGTAAAATAATGTATTTAAAACGTAAAAACAGATGAAAACGAAAAATGTATTTAAAATGTAAACAAACGTAATAAAATCGGATGAAACGATGAAAATGAATAAAAAGAAATGATAACGAAAAAAAAAAAAAAAAAACCGATGAAAACGTATAAAACCATACACAAACGTATAAAATGGATAAAAACATACAAAGATCTAATATGGAAGAAAAAAAGTTGATTTAAAAAAGAAAAAATGTTTGAAAAGAGCTTCATCTAAACATCTTTTCATTTTTTGGAAAAGGAAAAATATAAATTAATCTAAACGGGTTTTCAAAATTCTCAACTCTTCTTTAGAGAAGAAAAACCAATCCCTTCTCTGGGAATTTAGAAACAGAAAAACAGAAAAAATTTTCATCAACTAAACGGGCCCTTAATGGTTTTAGAAGCAATCTTAACATTGACGAAAACCAAGCTCTTCAAGCAACTAAACCCATTGAACTTGAATGAAGGGCCAAATTCACAGTTTGTGAGTTGTAGGAGCTCTAGGGGCCGTTTAGTTGGTGAAAATTTTTCCATTTTTTCAGGAAATTTTTCATATGAAAAAGGAAAAATTGAAAATCCGTTTAGTTACACTCTTTTCAAACAATTTTCTAAAAATGTGAAATTCTCATTTTCCAAATTTTAACTACAAATTTGAAAAGCTCATTTTACTCTTCTCACTTTTTCATTCTCAATTTTATACGTCCGCTTTAATACGCTTTCATCCGCTTATTCGATTTTATACGCTTTCTTTACGTTGTCGTCCGCTTTCTTACCTTTTGTCCGCTTTTCACGTTTTGTCCTTTTTACGCCGTCCGCTTTCTTACGCCACCCGCTTTTTACGCTTTTGCCCGCTGCACGCCGCACGCTTACCGCCTTTTACGCCCGTCCGCTTTTTACGCCGTCCGCTATTTTACGTTAATGTCCGCTTTTTACGCTTTCATCCGCTTTTACGCCACGCTTTTTTACTTTTTGTCCGTTTGTTTTACGCTTTCTTCCTTTTTAATGTATTCGCCCATTTTTTACGCCGCTCTGCTTTTTATGATTCCGTCCATTTTTACGCTTTCATTCGCTTGTTTACATTTTTGTCCTTTTTAACGCTTACAGTTTTTACGCTTTTGTCCGGTTTTAACATTTCCGCTTGTTTTTATGTCTATGTCTGTTTTTACGTTGCTTTTTTTTTAACGTTTTAATGCGTTTTTGGTTTTCGCCTATTTTTGCGCTGCCTTTTTACGGACGCAAACGATAAAAATGGACGAACACGTAAAGAATGGACTAAAATGTAAAACATACTAAAACGTAAAAAGTATTTAAAACGTAAAAACGAATGTAAATGTAAAATAGACGAACACGTAAAATAATGTATTTAAAACGTAAAAACGGACAAAAGCGTAATAAAAGGATGGAAATATAAAAACAGTATTTAAAACGTAAAAATCGACTAAAACGTAAAATAAGAGACGAAACGTAAAAATGGATAAAACAAATGATAACGCATAAAACGGAAAAACAGTTGAAAACGATAAAACCGCAAAACGATAAAACGAATAAAAACGTACGAAGATCCAATATGAAAAAGAAAAGAAAGTTGATTTAAAAAAGAAAATATGTTTGAAAAGAGCTTTATCTAAACATCTTTTCATTTTTAAAAAAATGAAAAATATAAATCCATATAAATGGGTTTTCAAAATTCTCAACTCTTTTTTAGGGAAGAAAAACAAATCTCTTCTCCAAAAATTCGAAAACGGAAAAACAAGAAAATTTTTCACCAACTAAACGACCCTCTAATCCTTGCAATGAAAAGAGCATATATAGCTTATAGTTGTATGTGCCTAAACTCTCATATACCATATTTTTTGTGAGCCACATCATTTCTTTTTTTACTTTTTACTTTTTTTTATTTTAAACAAATACATAAAATCTATTAAATATATATATATAAATTAAATATTAATTAATTTTCTCTCTGCTTCTTTTCTTTCAAACCTTTCCCAAATTTAAATACAATTCCAATCCCACTTACAAACTAAACGGGCTATGATACCATCCCACTCTTTTGATTGTCAAAAGCAAAAAGTAAAAAATGCTTAGTCAAATTAGTATTCATTTGTAAAATCACAAAAGGATTGTAGAAAGTAATTCAGGAGGATCCTGGGGGGAGTTGCGGAAAAATCCCTCTTTGTGAATAGATGACGTGGCACTTGTGGAGCCGGCTGCAACCTTCGCTGCTCGCTTTTTTCCACTTTCTGGTTTAAGAAGAAAATTTAAGTACATATGGATTAACTGATCCACCATCTATAATCTATGAAAGAACTAATGTGAGTGTGAAATTACGTTAAGAGAGGTCAGTGTGCCCAATGTTTCGAGTTCAAACAGAATAATATCCAGTTGGCAATATTTAAGCATTCGCTTATTTTGAGTAGGGTGAGCAAAACAAACCGAAACCGAACTGAAAATCGAAAAAATCGAACCAAAAAAACCGACCGAAATTAAAAACCGATGGCTCGGTTTTTACTTTTTCATAAACCGAAAAATGCGGTTCGGTTTCGGTTTTTGTCCAAAAACCAAACCGCAAAAACCGAACCGAACCGGTTTTATTATATAATAATATAATTAATATAATATGATTAAATAACTAAATAAATCAAATTTATAAATTCATATTCAATTTGCGAGTGGATTTATAATATATTTATCTTAACGTTTATATTTATATGTGTGTTTTTCGTGTCGCGTGTTTTGTGTGAATACATCAATAAGTATTCGATAATGATTATAGTACATGTATTTTCACTTGTATGTGTATGTCTCATATATATATTTGTAATCGTAGAATTATGCAATAAACATTATTATGCTTAGATTGAGAAAAGTAAAAAGAATAATTAATTTTTGTTAGGAATTAGAAAATTCCGGTCTTTGAAAAGTCGGTCACCCCAACTATTATCTAGCATAAGTTAGCTCGTAGATTGGTCATTAGTTACGGTTTATGTAGTTAGTTAATAGTGAAAAATAGTTTAGTGCAACACCGTGGAAGAAGGTCGGTCTTTACCACTGTATCCACGATCCACGAGGCCGTCGGGAGGTCGTTTAGTTTGTAACCTATAAATACCCTCTACCTTGCAAGGTAGAGGGTTGGATATTCTTTGGTAATCTAATATTCAACTAGTTTCTCTCACTAGAATGTCCCACTCTTTCTCTCTAAAACCATCTATGTGCTCATTGTGTTAATGTTATGATGTGTATGTGAAAAGTTATATCTTACAATTGGTATCAAGAGCCATGGTTAGATCATATCTTGCACATCTTTGGATTTATAGTGGTTTTAGGTGGTTTTGAGTTTGAAAAAGTTTAGTGGTTTTGCATCATTTGGTTGATTTCTTGTGTTAAAGTTTGAATTTTGTTGGTACTTTTATGTTTAGAATCATCAAAAGTGTTTAGGTTTTCATTTGGTAGCTTGAATCATCTTGGTTGGGTTGTTTTGGATTGAAAAGTGAAGGTTATTTGGTTTTCAAGCTAGCGAATTAGCTCTCGGACTTGTTTTCTTGGTAGCGACTTGTAGCGACTTTATAAAAGCTAGCGAGTTAGAGCTAGCGAGTTAAAGTACAAGTAGTGGAATCTCCACTACGGTTAGCGACTTTGTGGTAGCGAATTAGTGCATGTGAGTTGCTCTTTAGCGACTTGCATATCTAGCGACTTGTGTGGCAATTCTTGCACAAATTTGGCTAGCGACTTAGTGCATGCGAGTTACTACTTAGCGACTTGTTTCTCTGTTAGCGACTTGGGACTCTAGCGAATTAGGGGTGTAGCGAGTTAAAGGCTAGCGACTTAGTACACTTATTGCTAGCGACTTAGCGTGTTGGCGAATTAGTGTTGACAACTAGGGATTAGTTCTATTTTGTTGGTAGCAAATTGACTCGAATTCTCTAGAGATTTGAGGGTAATTCATAATAACACAATGTCGGTCATCACGGATCCCTTAATCACCAAAGTACTTGCTCTCTGTAAACGACCCGAATAGTGAAGCAGAATGCCCATCGAAGGCCTCACACCAAATGACTCAGTATTGATCAATCAGAACAACTCAAATATGTCACACTTAACTTCTTGGATGATACTAAGAATGTGGAATGCACCAGTGAGCCGTTTCAACATCTCAGTCAGCTTCTCAAATTACTCTTATCAACAACCATGGATCGAACAAGTTGTGCCATTCTTCGTCAGGACTTTCCCACTTTAACAAGAGCTGTATTGTTTAACCTAGATCGTGAGGTTTCAAATCACAAAGAAAAGCTCTCAATGATGATTCTCATCTTGCTCTTCAAACCATCTTCAACCAATTTCAACCACTTATCAGGAAGAATACTCCTCATTTTGATAATACCATGGTGGAATGTCCTTCAAAAAGCACACGGAATGGAAATTCATGAGTTCGAAACTCATTTATTCAACTCATGAGTAATATGGAAACATACATCGAGGAAGGCGCAAAGAGAATAACAAGTGAAGGAATTGAATGAGTGTCAAGAGTGTCCATGGAACAATGATGACGTGTCATGCTTCACTCCAGTTGAACCGGTGAGAATACACGATTGCGAGAATCTCGGTTATGATGGAAAAGGATGAAGAAAACAACAACGATCTCAAATTCTCGAGAATCGAGAAAAGGTATCAACCAACAAGGTACTCTTATCGATCACAATTATTCTCACAAAAGGTACATGACTCTTACCCGAACAAAACAATGTGGAATCAATCTTTGTTTTATGCGAATCGATGCAAGTAACATGATTGAAAAAGGGTATATGATGAGCTTTCAAACAAATTTTCAATTCTTGAAAAACAACTTGTATCTCTTTGCAAATTGAAATACAACATAAGGATGAAATGTTTTATGCAAATAAGCAGTGTAATGTCTGGAACTTCGAATTTAGAAATTTTTGAAATAAATCGGTTAAAATCCAGATTCGGGACAAAGATTCGACCATAAGAAATCGAAATCTCTTCTTTCGAAGCCCGAACTATATTTGTCATGAGATGAGTGATACACTAGAATCTAGGAATTACGAACTAGCTCTATGTGTATCCAACCTTCTAAGAGAAAATGAGTTTTAAGAAAGAACCTTGAGGAAACAAACTCTAAATCATCAATCAATCTAATCTCTTGATGAAAGATATTGATGACCTAAAAGAACAAATTAGAATAAGAGCTTCAATATTGTTGCCCTAAAAATGAGCTCGGGAAGTATCTTTGAAATAGAATGAACACTAAGTTTGCAAAACCTTCAACTTTGGGAAAGTCAACGATTCGAGAACCACTTGAAGCGAGCGTGATTAAACAACCTAATGCCTTTAGGTGCGAAAGAGCTAAACCATTGAAATCTAAGCTTACTTCCCAAGTTGACAACAAGTCATTTTGTCAAAACCGGTCACTTCATTGCCTAATTCGGATATGATGAATCCCACGCATAGGACTAATGAACATCACCCACAAGTAAAAATGCTATAAGCAACTAGATATCATGCAAAACATAGTCGACGGATCATTCCCTAGGAAATTCTCGGATCACAAAAGACAAATAGTCATAACAAGGGTGTGCACTCATTTTGTTCATCTCTTTGTGGCTTCAAATGGATTCCCTCTTGGCGGACTATTTAAGTATACGGGACTTAAGCGAACTTACATTCCTAAATCATGCCTCAGTGGATTCCCGGGTAAACTTTTCAAGAATGAAGAATCTATTAGGATCCCCATTAATGATTAAATACGAATTATCTTGTGTTGAATCTAAATGTGAGACTAAACATGTCACTAACCCTTCAATGTACAAGTCTACATGTGCTTCAAGTACAATGTGTTCTCGGTCTTTTCGGTACAATGCTCAACTCAATCAGGAACTTCATGACTTGGTTCCCCTCAGATATGAACATGGCTCATTCAGGAGCTATAGCTTGCCAGAGTTGATGTACCTCTTACTTTGACTCCTATTCATTTCGAATCTGGACTCGTCCTTTCATGTCTTTGTATAAATCAAACATTTCCTTTGAAAAAAAAAAAAAAAAAAAAAAAAAAAAAAAAAAAAAAAAAATTTCAAAACTTTATCATTTTATCATTTTTTTTACAATCTAATAATGAATATACTCCTTGTTATCGATAACATCTACGATCCTAGAAATGTCATTCAATAATGGCGGGATCATAGATGAAGTTCGAACAAATGATATATTCTTGGTAGTTTAATGGGCTCGGGTAATATCAATCAATGTTACGTGTTGACATTGATTGAGGGGAATTGTTTTATACACCATTGGCTTGTCTTTGGGTATGATACTTGTTTATTTGTACTATGTGGTGATTTCACCTTGTGTGACTAGCGGTTATACTTTTGAAATATGTGGTTGTGATTGTATCTTGCTCATGAGACTTTCGTGTGTGTGCTTTCGATTATGCGCCTATGTGTTGATTTGTTGAATTGAATTGCTTCATGATGATCGGTGTAATAATCAATGCTAGAGGCGTTATCTTATCCGTGTTAGCATATTATTACCACTCTTTCACTAATACCATAGGGACCAAACTTGTCATATAGTGTAAGTTTTGTTGCACTAGCGTATTACCACCTTAGTTCATAACCACAAGGACCAAATGTGTCATATTGCCTAAGTGAGGTTGTATAACCCTAGCGAGTTACCCATTAGCGAATTACCTAGTTTTTTTCTCTCTCTCTCTCGTTTTTTTTTCTCTCTTGTCTTCTCATTCATACTAGCGACTTAGCTTAAGGTTTGCATTGATTCCTCTTATAGTTACTATCTTATGCTTTAGTGTCTAGTGTCTAACTTATCACTATTTCGGATCCTTTACGTGCTCGCGTGGTGTGATTTGTTGACTCTCTCGCTTAGGTTCGGATCTTCTTTGTAAATCGTATGTGTGTTATGTATAAAATGATTGAGCGTGTTATATATTGTTTGGATTATATTGTTTGGACTATATTGGTTGGATACATTGATGGATGAGTAAAATGGATGGGTGATGGGTTGTGTTAAAAGTGTTCTTGGTGGCGAGTTATAATGTTCTTGGTAGCGACTTAGTATGAATGTTCTTCATGGCGAGTTAGAGGTCTACTTAGCGAATCGTCTCGGTGGCGAATTAGTTCACTAATTTCCGGTGATTTAGTTAGCGAGTTAGTAACTAGCGACTTGTATTTACAAGTTAGCGAATTAATAACCTAGCGACTTAGTAAACCACTTTGTAGCGACTTGGCTTAATTCTTGTACATGGCGACTTGACTTTTGAGCTAGCGAATTATCCTAGCGACTTGGTTAGCGAGTTAGCGAGATAGCGACTTGTATTTACAAGTTAGCGAATTTAATACCTAGCGACTTAGTTGTCTACTTGTAGCGACTTGGTTTAAGTTCTATTCATGGCAATTTGGTCTTACATGTTAGCGAATTAGTTTAGCGACTTAGAGTGCTAATCCTTTATAACTTGTCCGTGGCTCTAGATGACGACTTGTTTTACAAGTTTATAACGATGTTCATGATTGAGAATTAGTCTTAGGGTCAAGGATTTTTTGCTCTAAAGATGATTTCGCTCTCACTACTCCTAGGATCTCATTATTCGACTTGTTGAATTAACTTACTCTATATAGCTGTTATGACATCTCTGTTTAGGCAAAAGGTACTTGGGTTCTCTCACATTGCCAAATGTTACTTTTGCCTCATACATATGTGTTATATCACTTTGTCATGTGTATCTTGATTCATGTCATGTTCACTCTGTATTGCACTCTTTTGTCCTTTAAGTCCCTAGAAGCTCGTCATGTAATCATTTTTTTATATGAATGTTCTTCATTGTTATATCTCATTTATGAATGTTATCATATAGTTGAAAGGTGTCATATAGTTGTAATCTATGCCACTCAATCCTTCTCTGTATGTGTTTTGGGGACTCATTACGAGTTACTATCTCCATGTTAATGTTGTCTCACTTACCATTTATTATCTAACTTTGTTCCCATCCATCACTATTGATTGTATGATTACTCGAACATCAATGGCAAGTTCAATCCCGAAAAAGCGCTACTCCGTCGGGATCATCGGAATACTCTCGAGACGATGAAATCCTTCCCAAAGTCAATGGGCTGCTATTGGTAAAAGCAAGCGTTATGTGGACCTACAAAGGCTCCCACAAAATCCGATATTCAAAGTTTCAATTGACATCCTCAAAACACTAACTTCTTGATTGCTATTACCAAGCAATGCTCGATTCACGCCATCTACATTCAACAATTACGGAACACCGTTCAATGGAATAAAATCACGACACGATACTCTTGCAAAATTTGGATAATATGGAGTTTACAATTGATTACGATATTTTGAGCAAAGCTCTTGGAATCACATCATGTGACCACGACATTAGATTACGTATCTCCACACAGTCTTGACGATCGATCGTATTTCTTATTGGGTTAGGCTATCGAGCGGTATCTCAAGAGCCTCGACATTATCCTTTGGACACATGTATCAACCACGGAGAGCTATTGCAACCATTACGAGCGTGTGCTTATGCGGGAAAACATCGGGGTTCGATAAAGTTAGAATTCCTATCTTGCAAATCCTATGGGGAATCGTTAATAGGGTTGATGTGAATGTCTCGGATCGTATTTGGGAAGAATTCTCGCTATCAATGACCACATTCATATCGAGAACCTATTTTACGAACAATGTTCAAGGTCGTGAAGCGAGAACAAACTCGTAATTCCGACATCGATTCTCCAAACTTGTCATCCGATGATCTCGCAACAAACTCACAACTTCACTCCTAGGTGCGAATCAACTCTTCACAAAGCGAACATGAATTTATTTTAGGAAACTTGAAATATGTTCCTAGAGGTTCGAATCAAGAAGTATTTGGATTGCCAATTCACGATCTTCTTCTCACGAGATGATATCAAGAAGAAGGACTACTTCAAGCAATACATGAAAAGTGCAACCAAACTCTCGCTAATGTCACACCTCTCCTTTACAACCAAGCTGCTCCCAAGACCACCTCGACTCTAAAGCATCCTATGCCTCTCTTCCTAAAAGAGGCGTGAAAGATCTCATCGGTCGAATCTTCATCCAAAAGCATAAAGAAAAGAAGAAGAAAGTGGAAAAGAAATAGATGAGAACAACGAGGTGCCAAGGAATACTTTCGGGTTAATTGATGAGGATGACGATGCGCAGCGTGGTATTGACAAAGTCTTGAAGATCAAAATGTGAAGGCTCCGGTGGGTGGAGTTATGTTAAGAGAACCCTCTCAACCACCTCAACAAAGCCCCAATAACACTTGACAAGGGTAAAGGGGTTGCAAGTGATGAACAAAGCTGCTCACATGCTTTTAACCATCTCTTCATCTCCTCAGCACCACTAATCCATATGAGTGAAGAGAAGAACAGATTCACCTCATGAAAAGGAACAATCCGGTGTGGTGCACGAAGCGTTCAAGGAATCTCTATCACTTGGTGAGACTCAATCGAGTTGAATGTTGACACTCTGTTACAAAAGGGCTCACAGGAGAACCTTGGGACAAGATCGGCGAGACCTTGAAGATGGATGAACCAAATCGTCTACAAACTCTCTATCTTCACTTAAGAATCTTGATGATGACTTCTCCTTTGGTGATCAATTCATTAATGACAAAACCTTAGACTACGCACAATCCATGTATGATGTCGACATTGACAAGATACTTGACCATTCCTCCAATGAGCGCATCTTCACTATCAATTGCACTTCCACCTCCTTGCCTGCTCAATCAACCGTACAAACACCATCAACAACACCACCAACTCTAGAACCCATCTTCACAATTGCGGATGAAGTGGCTCCACCGACTTCCCTCCACGATTCTCACGTCGATCAACTCTTGGATAAAACCATTAAAAGGGTAGAAAGTTGGAAGGCAACTTCCTAATCTGTTGATTCTACGGTGGATCGTGTCTCTGATTGGAGCACCTCAACTTCAATGAAGCGATTACTAATGCTATTGAAGGAGAAGTCAAGGATGCGGTGGAATGGGCAATGGGGCTCCACTTCTTAAAAGATTCAAGGACCTCCCATCGCCGATATGAGAGCGACTACGTGTGAAAGAATGTATGAAGGTGAAGAGGACAAGCATGAGGTTCACGATAAACTTTATGAGGCACTTGAAGAATCCATCGGGTTCGACAATTATGAGCAGTTTAAAATTGAAGTCGGAGAAAAGGATGCTAAAAGAAAAGAAGGACAATTGTGATGGAAACATTGATGAAGGTTCACAAAGATCGCGAAGATCCTCCACCACCGAGGCTGGAACTTACGGGTGGGAACCCTTCGTCAACACCATTTCACCTCCATCACGGCCACCATCATCAACTCCAAAACCATCCAATCAATCGGACTCTACAAACAAGCGGTACTCGGAAGAAATCGCGCACGGACGACGATCGATTCAAGATTTACCTCCACATCCACTTCAATTCACGATGATCAAGTAGTCCACGAAGAGTCTCAAGTTATGGTGACTCGAGAACCGGATGAAGATGATGCATCGGCGAAACATATTCCTAAGCCATCGGAAGATTGGTTTGACAATTACATGGTGGGAACCGCACTAGTACATCCGGGTAGCTCCTTCAGAGACACAATTCAACGCGCATTGTGGAAGATAGACCTCCTTCTCCGAACCCACATGGACAATCCAGTCGACTCTATGATTCCCGACAACAATTGGGCATCGGTTATCACCAATAACTATGAAGTCGGTGAAGACTCTCTTACGCACTACTGGTGATATGGGAAGCTTCATTAGATGGTTTTGTGGCGGAAAAGTATCTCTTCTATAACACCAAGAGATCTAGAAGGACAAGCCTACGAAATTGTCAAAGTCTTCCATTCGATGCAAACCATCTTCAATATCGGATGGAAGAATGCCATAAGATCTTTGAATGACCAAGTCGGTGAGCAAATCGATCGCTTCAATGTCAACAAATCTCTTCCTCTTGGTGGTGAACACGGTCGGATAACCATTCGGTGAATTCTTCTTCAATCACGACTTGGACTATCGTGTGCTCGCTCTGCGGAAAGAAGGCTGCTCTATCTATTTCAAAGATGAAAGCGCAACCTATTACGATCGGGGCTTGAGCGGATGGTTCTGATCAGTGCGGGCAAATGAAGAACAAAAGTATGATATTGCGGCGTCTTATGGTATTTCCAGCTGGTGGTTCAAAAGAAGATGTTCTACATTGAAAGACATGGCGATAAAAGGCGCTTGATGAGGTCGGATCAAAACTACAAATCTTAAGCGTTGTCGGTGTAGAGATCTTCCGATGTATGGATATGAGTACTTGAAGAAGATTGTCCTTAAAAGCGATCTCAAAATGTATACCATTGAAGAACGACTTCAAACATCTTACGCCCAATGATTTGAAGATCTCTATCTCTTAAATCTTCAAGGACACGGAGCACTTACATGCGTGAGAAAAAGGCCTCTCTGCGGTTGTCACTCTTTGGATCGGGGCTTAGTCATTCGGAAGCGAGTTGAGGACCTTGACTTGGCATTGAAAGCTACCAAACCGAGGTCAACCTCACAAGTCCTCAATGGAGTGCAGTGGGGCATGAATTTCATCGTGAATACAAAGTTCTTGACACCCCTAGAGCCGTCATCTTCACCAAGCAGATATGGATCGCGTATGCTTATCGTTTATGTGAACTTTACAAGTTTAGTGATGGTGCGCTCAAAATGGTCGAAGAAGAACTTGACTCGAGTGAAAGAAGCCAAACTTGATATGAGATCTTGGGTTAAAACTATTTTACGGGTGATGATGGCGTGAAGAGATGTGAACATTTCATTCTTTGCAATCCGGCGTAGACTCAAGACACGAAGGATCTTCGCGACCTTGAAAGCTTTGTTGGTGGAAGGCTCGTGATGGTCACTACAAACTTCTTCAAAGAAGCGAATGAAGGCGTCTTGAATACCGTTTATGTTTTGTTAACTTTGTGTTATATGTGGTGTATTATATATGAACAAGCGTGATACATGTAATAGTGCTAGGATTTGTACTATGGTTTCCCCTTATGAAAAGGGAAACATCGTGTTATCCTTTTTCTTTATCATATAAAATTGGACACATTTTTCTCCTACAAATATTTTACCTCACACTTATTTAAATCACTTGAGATCCAAAATCTCAAAGGATTTAAGATTTTTGATCGGGGAGAAAATGTGATATAAATATGAAAGATGGTAAAAGATAAGATGACCAATTTTGTGCATACTTCTCCTTATATGTGCTAAACAAGTTTTGAATCTCGAAGCATATATTAAGGGGAGAACTCTCTTTGTAAATTCAAGTCATCGGGGTACACTACACTTTAAATACTTTAAAGTACCTTGATCACATGGCTTCTAATCCTTTGATGATAAAGGTTCCCTCTAGTATGTGCAAAACCCTTTTCAACCTCGAGGCACATATTGAGGGGAGCAAATTATGGAAACCTCATCCTTCCGGAAATGCTATTTACTTGATCTGTTGAGGAAGTGATGTTGATATCTTTAGAAAATGGTAATCAAAAAGTTAATTCTTTCTCTTGCCTCCGTGTGCAAAACATTTTCAATACTTGATGCACATGTTGAGGGAGTTCTCGTTCTAAAAATATCAAAAACAATTCGGTACAAAAAGCTTTGATAATATATCACAAGTATCGAATTGATTTTCAAATGGTTTTCAATTGGATCCAATGGCGGATGAACAATACCAAATTGACCGACCAACTTTACTTTATATGCGGTGATATAAGGATGATAAGGTTAGGTATTGGTTCCCATGATCCGCCGAGCGGAGGGATCTACCGAGGACAATCCACTAGTTAGTGTAGAAGTCCTTAGGTATGATGATAAAAGGAGAAAAATGAGATATGGGAAGAGTGCGGACTAAGGCGAGCTAGTCTTGGAATAAACCCAACAAGGTTCTAGCTATGAAGTCTCGGTAAGCTTGAAGGGTTGAAGAATTAAAAGAATTGAATGAAAAAGGGTGAAAACAAATAGCCCTCCATTTATTCAACCTTAGAGGCGAAACCGGGTTCACTTCATATACTCTTGATGGTAACATCGGTATTGAAGACAAGGCGTCATGGACCCGGTGGCGCCTTGCACTTCAACTTCCCAAACCACTCAAGTTCCTCTTAAAGGGCTTGTTTCATTCTCACGGGAACCGACATTATCTATCGACTTTCTCTTAGAGATGGTTGATATTGAAGAAGGAGACCCTCTCCCTAGTCTCCGTTATAGGATCCAAATATGCACAAATTGAGTCTAGAGCCACGAGATCATCAATAAATCTCATTAGGACACTTTCAATGAAGACTCTCTGTTTCACACAATGTGGAAAGAGATTATATCTTGAGTCCTCGCATTATCCTTGTGGTATTGCGGAACATCGAGTGATGTGTTTACATATTCACAATGAAGATGGAAAGCCTTACGGAGCCAACATCAAACAAGCTCTGGTAGGTGGCATGTGAGATCTATTTTATAGATCAACCATGTGACAATGAGCAGAAACAATGGGCGATTCAATTTCTTGAATCAATCACGGTTCGAGTTAGGGATTGACGGATACCTTTGAAAAACCGGTCTTTGTGCTTATAAACTCTTTTCTTTAGCACATCGACCGTGTACTCATTTTCAAACCAAAAGGTATTTTATGATTGATAATTGATTTTCAATAAAACCTTCGTTGTATTGCAAAAACAATTTCTATTGAGCAATACGATTGTTTTCAAATCTCTTTTCATCAATCGGTGGACTTAAAATTATTTGGTTCACTCACTCCGTGTTGTCTTCTTTGAGATGTTCGGTTTGAGAACGACTAGAACATTGCGAAACCTGTCAAGGAGATTCTTAGGAATCCTACGATCACGAGGCGGTGCTTGTCTTGATCAGCGGGAACCGTGGGCGTGTACCTCAATTCATCGAAAGTGATCAAAGACACTTTCGTGCGATTTGTTGCTAGCTGTTGTATGCGAGTGCGCCCGGCGTTTGCGGTGATCGAATGAAGCGGTCAATCCATAGCCGCATGCTCACTTAACACATTCATCTCAAAAGAAATCATGATTAGTGCATCAATGACTCGATATTTTCACTCCATGCTACGCTTTCTGCTGCGCCAATATCATGATTCAACAAATGCTTCCGCTACTCGATGAGAAGACATCATGATCCGAATGTGAGCATGTCGGTCCTAAAGTCACAACATCACACCACAAAGGATGTCACGAGATTGTTGATGGTGATGATCTCAAATCTTGGCTCATATTTACTATCTCGTGAATCGAAATGGACCTCCTGCTTAAAGTACAAATCTTTGCGGACTTTGAAGTTGCACCACCTATGCACTAAGTTTACGATGTTGATATATGAAAACTACGAGCTCAAGAACAATGTCAAGACTAGAATGCTAGGATTTGAAATGTAAAATATGGGGTGACCTCCTTGGGGAGATTGTTAGGAATTAGAAAATTCCGGTCTTTGAAAAGTCGGTCACCCCAACTATTATCTAGCATAAGTTAGCTCGTAGATTGGTCATTAATTACGGTTTATGTAGTTAGTTAATAGTGAAAAATAGTTTAGTGCAACACCGTGGAAGAAGGTCGGTCTTTACCAGCTGTATCCACGATCCACGAGGCCGTCGTCGGGAGGTCGTTTAGTTTGTAACCTATAAATACCCTCTACCTTGCAAGGTAGAGGTTGGATATTCTTTGGTAATCTAATATTCAACTAGTTTCTCTCACTAGAATGTCCCTCTCTTTCTCTCTAAAACCATCTATGTGCTCATTGTGTTAATGTTATGATGTGTATGTGAAAATAACAAACCTTCAACGTGCAACCCGTAAAATTACTATTCGAAGGTAATCGCGTGCGCTTATAAAAACAATACCATGGTCAAGGTGTTATCGATTTCACATCCAACATAAGCGAGGGCGAACTCTAGAGTTCGCCGGATTATTATATTCTGTCGCGGTGCATCCGGAAGTTCCGGATCGCGGCGACTGATCGCGACTTCCGAAGGAAAATAGGGTATACACGCGTTTTTCGAGTACGCCGAATCAACGTGTGCCAATATCTTTGTTCCGAGCGACTTGTTAAACTACTACCGCCTTCATATATCCGGTACCGCACCGCATAGGTGCGGCTAAAATCACCAACTCGAGGTTAATTGCGGTTCGGCAATTAACCCGACTATCCACATTCGCGCGTTTTATCACACCACGTGGTCACACAGTGGGTATCATTCGCTAAGCGCTGTTGGCGCGCCGATGTTATCTTGAAAAAGTAGACGCGCCAGAATTGAGAAAACGTTTTTCGGTAGATGAAGTGTGCTTCCCATCGCACTTTGATTTCTATACCGGGGTTCATTATAGAAGGATGGCGCCTCTCACGGATCGTATAATGTGGAGGATGCGAATACAATAAATACCAATCGCATCCCCATCAATTCCTATCCTGAGGAATGTTTGGTGCACATGGGCATTAATCACAACTATTTTGGTAGACCTGAGGAGGTTCCAATCTTTTTGGGCGCGGATGGCCAGGGTGGGTGTTCGTCCTTCGCATCCCTTTTCATTGTTAATGTAAGCTTTTCTTCCTGTATTGTATTTATAATAACTTGTGTGTTGTTGTCCTTTGTGTCGCAGAGATGGATCTATTCTGAGTCGTGCAACTTGCGAAACCGCTACAAGTTAATGTGGGGACACGCCTACTGAAAGAGGGAGAAGAGCCCATACTTGAGGCTACCGCAGGCGCACTGAAATGGATCCGGGAGAAAGCAGGGACCGGCTCCTCCGTCGCCCGAAGCCGCCACAGTAAGCGTGCCGAGCCCTAGAGTGCCGTCTCCATTGGTGCAGCCATCGCAAGTAGCAGTGGTGCAGCATATGGAGGAAGAGGAAGAGGAGGAGGAGGACCCCGGGTTGAAATGCAAGAGATCACTCGTTGAGGATGGCGCAAGCTCATCGAGGAAGAAGCGCCCTATTATGCTAACTGTGGAATCATCATCAAGCGATGTTGCGTCACCTCCCCCCTCGGCTGATACATCTGGCCCACAGTAAGTAATGTCGACAAAGTTTTTATGCATCAACCGCTTACGTGAAATTAATAATTTTCTTCTTGTGTGCGAGGTTTGAAGCTCATGAGTCGCCTCCCAAAGATAGTCCGGTACACTCTGAGCCAAATAGCAAAAACGCTGAGCCATTGGCGGCTGGGGATGCGCCCATGGATCAGCTGGTTGAGGAGTTGATGCTGGCGGCTGCGCATCAAACGTCACTTGTTGAGAAGCTAAAAGCCAAGGTTTCTGGGGAAGGCAGCCAAGGCGCGCTAAAGGATAAAAAAATTGCGTCGCTGGAGGCGCAGTTGGCTGACACGAAGGCCGAAGCAGAGGGCCTAAGTTTGTACGCCCAAAAGCTCGCTGGAGAGAAAACGACGCTAATGGGTCAAATAAGCCAGGAGCGTGCTGAGTCAGCAGGGTATAAGTCGTCATGTCGCTGGGCACTGAAGTATCTGAAGAAGGGCAAGGAAGAGTTGACCTCTCAGCTGGAAAATTTTGGTGCTACTGTGAGCCATGCCTTGGAGGCGCAGGAAATGAAATTGCGCAAGCTGAGCCTGGAGTACGATGAGGAGTTATATCCCCAACTCCTATCTACTATCGCGGAGCGCAGATGGCTCATCGACATGGTATCCGACTGTCGCTCTTAGCGCTTTAGAGTCACAGAGGTGGTGGACCGTTTGGGAAGTTGTTCAATGCGCATTGGCGCGGGGTAGTGCCGAGGCTATTGAGGAGCTTCAAGAGGCTAACTTGTTAAAGGTGCTGCGGATAAGGTGCCGGGTATAATCGCGATCATATGATGAGTGGTGGTTGCTATGGAAAAATGAAGTCATTGGAGCTTCCTTGATTTCTGAGTTAGAGCGCGACCAAGATTATCCGATAGGGGTCATTATGGAGGGGTTGACCTTAGCTCGTCATCGTGGTGAAAATGCAGAAGCGCAGCTGGACTTTTTCCTGAAACCCGATGAAGCTCAACTCCAAGTGCCTATATTTGTGCGCCCCAAAGATATCTTGAATCCATTTGCTTTAGAGAAGGAAGTTCCGTTGAAACAAGTCTTGGAAGCCCATGCTACAAGGCTCGCCAAGAAAAAAGGTATTGCGGGCAAGGCCATTTTGTGTGGTGTTGGCGCCGCTCACCTTCCCCGGTCTGACGGGGTGCCGGTTAGTGTTGCAACGGTATCCCGCCAAGACTCCGACTTGTTGAAGAAGTTAAGCGAGGTTAAGGAAGCAACAAGCCGGCGTGGGAGTTAAATCTTTGAGCGTTGTAATAGTTTCTAGATTGTAACTCGTATTTGTAAACATCCTTTTGTAAGCACGCATGGTACTGAATGGGACATTTATTTTTGTTAAATGTTGTTGCTACTTATAATATTTGCACTTAGTTACTTGTTTTTCCATAAAAAACTTGTGTATTGTCTAAGAAGCCAACTGTTGTATAAGCGCGGGTAATATGTGAAGTTCATAATCATGTATGAGATTCATGGTATACTTAAGACATAATTTCTAAGTACTTGTTATCATAGTCGTGTATGTTGTGATATGCAACGTACTGTAAGTATCACATGTAAGGAGTCGTGTCTTGATTCCTAATTTGTTAAACGTGCATCGTATGCGTTGTTGCGCACCCATCGTGGGATGCGTACAGAACTTATTCCAACGTCTTGAGAACAAGGTGTTTAACAAGGATACGTGATCCACTGTTGATGGGTTTGCAACCCTCTTACTCAACGAGTTATTTAGTAGGTTTACTCATCCTTGTACCATCGTGGGTTTATTGAGTGCATGCACGCCATGTAGGCAAGAGATAAAAAATGTTAAGACATAAGGTATATGGAAATAACAAATTGAAATGTGTCGAGGAGTTAGCTAGAAACCGCGATGTTTTATTAATACTTGCAAGTTTTTATGAAAGAAAGTAAATAAGACATATTCCTAAGTAAAACAAAATGTAAATACACGGATATTTATTGGGCACTTCACTAAAATGCAAGAGTGTCCGTGCGCTGGGCCTTAGCCATTCCTAGAGATAACATCGCTTAAGATTGCAAATGTTCCATGTACGCGGTAGTTCGCGATGTAACACCCCCCAAAAATGACTCAGCGAAAGCATACGGGTATTTGGGGTGCTACTAAATTGGTATCACAACATAAGCATAGAACAATTGGTTTTTCATAAATAAACTTTTATTCATTCTTAAAAACAATGTTTACATTAATGATTAGTCGGAAAATGGCCCATTATAAACAGTGGTCCCAATACATAAATCGAGTCATCTATGACCATGCCATGCCTTTGGCTTGCGCCTCAAAGATAAGCTATCACTTCAAAACCAAGATACATGCTAAAGGGGTCACCACGCTAGTGAGTTCATAGGTTTATTTAAAAGAAATTGAAGACAATTTGCTTCAAGGTTGGTTTTTGATGATCATTACGTCTTGCATAATGTCATAAAGTTTATGGTTTCAATTCATAAAAGCATTTCATAAAAGAGATTTCATTAGTGGACCATAAGTAGGGTATATGTACATTACAACGAATATAATGTCATATATATTGAATCTATTACGCTAGCACTAAGTTCATGCAACCGAAACTACGACAGTTCTTGTATGCACAAAGAAGTCATACAAATAAGGAGCCCATGGCGAGTGTTTATCCCAATACACTCGGTCTCGACATGCTATATGTTTCGCCTTGACCCAAGCGGGTCAACCGAAAGGCAGGAGTCACCCTCAATAGATCTATTTATAACATTCGCGCTTCCCAGCAGGAATTGACGGTTCATGAAGAGGGCAATTTGGGATCTAAGGACTTAGGCTAAGCTGCGTAATATTCTAGGTCAAACAGTTTGGTATGCTATATAAAACATCTATGTATGATGCAAAGTTTAAACATGTGAAAGCATAGTATGCATGGAATGCACAAGTAAAATGATTTAAGTAAAATGAACATGTATCTTCCCCCAAAACAAGTATAAAGCAGTTAAAAGTAGGGGCTATGAAACTCACCTTGGCATTGTGCAATAGGAAGTCTAAAGGGAATTAAATCAAGGAGTGATAGTGCACGGCTCCGACACGTAACCTAATTAATACGGCAATTTAGTCTTTATGTATAAGACTCGATAAAGTTTAACTAACTTTATAGATTTTTAAATGTTTTTGTTGTTGTTGTTGCTTGTGTGGCAGCATTTAAGTTTTAAAACAATTTTCTAAAATGTTTATAAGTATTGGCTCTTGGAAGGGTACACGCAGAAAGTATAGCAGAATAACGAGAGCGAACGAAACCTTGGCTTGATGATAACCGATTGTTGAGGTACGAGGAATTATGCATGTGTTATAAGACTTTATCGGTGTAAGGATATCGCGGCAAAGGATACATCCATATATTAAGTGCATGATTATATTTATATATGTAGTTACATGACGTTTAACGTTTGAGCTAAAGGTATTTAGTAAAATGGGTTTAGTATTACTTGTCTTATAAAATCTCAGTAAATTTCAAGATATAGTTTAGGAGTTATTAGTGTTTGTTTAAAGTAATTATTTTATTTTAAAAGGAAGTTTAAACATTTAACCAAATTTGTAAGTGACAACTCAATCATTCCAATATTTGTATGAAATGTTTACAAGTTTATATTGTCGATAATCATAAGTATAAAACATTCTCCTTGAGTTTGTAAAAAGAAGCATAGATTTATATCTCACAAGTATAGTTCGCTTTATTAAATCAATCATGTTTTCGAGTTATACTACAATAAATTCATCCAATTTTAATAACATGTCTTTCCCATTTTTACTTGTTCGTTATTTGTTTTGTTAACTTGTGTTATTTAGTGTTTTTCGGTGCGAGTAGACATCGGTGTGGATGTCGGGTTGCTACCCTGAAATGGGAAAACGAATAGTGCAAAAAAAAATATATATGAGGACGAGTTGAGACAGGTGAATGACTCGAGATGATCAAAACAACCAACCGTACCCGTTTCGGGTCGTAGTGATCCAATCTTGCCTTGATGGCTGACCTACACCAAACGGGCCCTTATGGTGTCAAAATGGGCTCACAGTCCACTGATAACAACATCCATTTTATGACTGGGCCTTGTGACCCAATGATAATATCTAATTGTGTATATGTAATTTGGTGATAACCTTTCTAGCTTCAGTTTTGAGGAGACATTTTAACGCTAGGAAAAATTACCAAATGTAAGAACAAAACTGAGAATTCATCATTCTCGTAGGTATGTGGCAGTACCAATTGACTCAAGGATATGGTAGTCTTTGATTTAGACGTACCAATACACGAGACCCACTCGACCACACTCGGGGTCGACTCGGGGTAAACACAAATGCACGACTCACTTCTACTGGGGAATTTTCTTGGTGGCTTAATGCAATACAAACACAAGATAACACACATTCAGGAAAGTTTAACTTGTGCACCAAAACAAACTATCAACAACAACTGATCTTAACAACTAGGCTAGTGACCAAGACACCACAATATTATACGTTTTGAAGAAAATATACGGATTATGACTAGCGGTCTACCGGGTACTACCCGACTCAGACGAGTGGCTTGTCACAGTCACACCCTTTCGGGTTTTGGGACTGTACGAATTACCAAGGGGAATAAACCCCTGTCGTAGGTTTCTTTCTCAACCAGATGACACAAATGAACCATCAAGTAAACTATTAGTAACAAAGAGACTATAATCACTTCCAACTTTTCAGCCAATACTCGGGTTTTGGTTATGAGTTTATTTGTATCCTCACAAGATTAAATTAACAACAACAACAACATGTATATATATATATATATATATATTTTTGACAAACATAACCCTTTAACATATTAACCCAAACAATACAAGATTCAATTACATAGACCCAAATGATTTGATTATTACAAATTCGGATTATAATTTATCATATTTACTCAAATGTAAAATAATAACAAGGTTATGTTTCTTACAAAGAACCCATGGGTGGGTCGAAGGACATGAACACCGAATACCAAAGGCTCAATTGGAAGGGACTCGAGATGATTTGGAACAATTAACTCCTGGGGTGGCTTCCTTATGCCTTCAACTACGAAACCCCTCTATCAATTTCCAAAAGCCCTTTGTTTTGATATGAACCCTAATTCTTGGAACCCTAATTCGGATTTTATTTTGAGGAATGGATGGAGACTTCGACTGAAGAACCAACCTTTTTATAGATGTACAAAGGGATGGTCTTGAATCCACTTTCTCTTCTTGATTGAAACGTGGCACTCTACTTGGCTTCCATCTCCATTCCTAGCCGCGCTAGTGTCTCCTCGTGATAGTATAGGATAGATTAGGTGGCTGAAAATTTGTGGTGATGGATCATGGTGACTGAAGAGGAAGGGGAGCAAGTTTCTTTTTGGATTCCTGGTTTTTGGAAGAAGCTAAAAAGGGTAAATGGAGGAGAAAGAAATAAAAGGAGTGGGACAGGTGTAACTGTGTTTTGTTTTATTATAATTACTGTATTGACTGTACCCCGTGTTTTGTCGAATCTTCGAGTAAACGTACCTTCCCGGTACCCGAAAGATATAGAAATTATGTTTTTGGGAACGATTTTATAAACGTAATAATATGACATTCTTATTACGTTGAAATTTGATTATAATTGTTTGTCGTTACTAATTTGGTGTCGGTATGCGTGCGGTGCCGTGACTTTCTAAATTCACGAGATGACTTCTCGTTTTCTTCAGTAAATTATTAGTGATTGGTAAAAAGTGTATTTTTCTCTTATCTCAAAGATTTATTTTAGTGTTGTATGCTACCGCAAAGATGTGGAATAACTATTAGATTAAGCTTATGTATGCTTTAATTTTAACTTGGATAAATAATAAATTTCACAGATACTTAGTGGACAAGTATCGTGCGTGCGGTGTCTTATTTTTAGAGAAACGGGATGACCTCTCGTTTTTACCTTTTAGATATTGGCATTTTGTCAGAAAATAATCGATTTGAATTTTCCGACGTGATAAATATTATTATAAAACGAAATTTCGGGAAATTTACGGGTTGTTATGTCGGAACGAGGTGATGGTATTTGGAACAAGTTTTGAATTTTCGTAGGTTGTTCAAGGGTTTCTATGGGTATGGGTACCTAGGTGTTATGCCGCCAAAGACATCCTCTATTCGAGGAACCGTGATTGTCTGGGTAGGTTCATTAGGTGAAAGTTCTAATTTTGATGTTATGAGGTTTCACTATTTTGTTAGTGTGGACACCTCTAAATTCTCATGGTTTTATCAAAACGTACCCATTTATGGTGTTTAATGGTTCTAAAGTGTATGGGTTGATTCTTAAGGTTTGCTATGGGTTTGTGTGCTTTCTTCTTTAAAGGGTGAAGAAACATTTGTTTTCGAATTTCTCTAAATGTTTGCACAAGTTTGACTAAGATCATATTCCAAAATCGATAAGATGTAAAAATGACACATTTTTAAAAGCTTGTAAAACCGGTTCTAAATTATGGGGTGTACAGGGAAATTTTGCGAAACTTTTAGTGTTTCAACATTTTGTCTCATTTTAACGATGGATTTTGGAAGTATTATTATTGGATTCTAAAGAGGAATCCTCAGATTTGAAAAATATATTGTAGCAAGGATACGTAGCAGGATGTAATTTACCCATAGCTACAAGTAGAGTTTAGCTGTCTAAGTTGGGTAAGAATGGAGGTTTAATAGTTGATGAACCTCATGGTTATCTATGGTTTTAGGTAGAGGTGTAGGATACATCCTAAGGTCAGGCTTAGCTATCAAGGAGGACATTGATCATTTATGTTTATGGGGTATTAACTTAAAACATATTTCAAGGAAATAAGTAACCAATAGAGTGGTTCCGGAATACCTTTCAAAGTATTAAGGAACACTTTATTTTGGTAATGTATGGATAGGATTGTAGTTTATTTTATGGTGAAATGGTAAGGTGGTAATTTGGTTTGTGGAATGATTCATGAAGTGTTTCATGAAGTATTTTGTTTATAATGGTTTGAGGGATAATCGAAAATAGTTTGTATGGTAACTCTTTGTTTGTAGGAGAGTAACAAGGTAGGCACCTGTTATTCTTAGAATGCAAGGAGTTTTTAGGTATCAAATTTTCAATGTAAATTTTTCAAGTTTTGTGGGATTATAGGTCATTTGTCGTGTCTTTCTAGATTTTGCTAGAGGCTTATTGTATTTTCTCATAGGTGCTATTGAAAGGTTGCTCGAGAATGGTTTAATTTGTCCATGGGGTGTAAGTTGTGGGTAGGAGTGACTATAACATAACCCGGCCAGATATGGAATTATAAAGTCTATGATTAAGAAGTAGTATGACGCCAGTGAGTGGCTTATGATTAAGAAATATTGAGACGCCAGCGAGTGGCTTATGATAGGGTGATGCCAGTGAGTGGTTTATGACTAAGGAATGCCAGTGAGTAGCTTGTGATTAAGGAATGTCAGTGAGTGACTTGTGATTAATGAATGTCAGTGAGTGACTTGTAATTAAAGAATGCCGGTGAGTGGTTTGTGATTAGGGAATGCCAGTGAGTGGCTTGTGTTTAAGGAATGCCGGTGAGTGGTTTATGATTAAGGATGAGTGTGACGCCAATGTGTGGCTTTAGTGTAACCGTCAATGTGTGGTTTATTGAAACGTTACATGTTTATCAAATTATTATCGTTTTCTAACTTGACATAAGGCTATTATAACTATCCTAAGTACTACAAAATTCACCTACGAGTCGGACATAGGTGATCAAGTTATGTCCCACCGTCCACCGGTTGAATATAGATGATCGCCCACATTCACCCGAGGTTCAATGAATTTTGAAATACTTAGCTTAGTTACGCTAGTAATATGTCACAATACTTTTAAAGATTGTCTTGAAGGATTTGAACAATTATTCTTGTTATGTGAGGAAATGTGTAGTCTTTGTGATACGTAAGTATAATGATAGGGAAGATAGTTGTAACCTATAATGAAATTAGGTGAGCAAATGATAAAACATGTATCTTATCAAGTATGATCTCAACAGGAATCATAAGTGAGGCATCACTCGTGACAGTGTGCACGCGTGTCGGTCATAGGGTTTACTTTTGTAAAAGTGGTTATAGTCTAGGTTTTAAAAATATTACCCGTTCTATAACCTAGGCTCGATGCTAATCAGTAACACCCCAAAAATGACTCGCCGGAAGCATACTGGTATTGGGGTGCTACTAAATTGGTATCACAACATAAGCATAGAACAATTGGTTTTTCATAAATAAACTTTTATTCATTCTTAAAACAATGTTTACATTAATGATTAGTGCGGAAAATGGCCCATTATAAACGAAAGTGGTCCCAATACATAAATCGAGTCATCTACGACCATGCCATGCCTTTGCCTTTGCGCCCAAAGATAAGCTATCACTTCAAAACCTGAAGATACATGCTAAAAGGGGTCAGCTTACGCTGGTGAGTTCATAGGTTTATTTAGAAAGAAATTCAGTACACTGTTTCAAGGTTGGTTTTTGATGATCATTACGTCTTGCATAATGTCATAAAGTTTATGGTTTCAATTCATAAAAGCATTTCATAAAAGAGATTTCATTAGTGGACCATAAGTAGGGTATATGTACATTACAACGAATATAATGTCATATATATTGAATCTATTACGCTAGCACTAAGTTCATGCAACCGAAACTACGACAGTTCTTGTATGCACAAAGAAGGAGCCCATGGCGAGTGTTTATCCCAATACACTCGGTCCCGACATGCTATATGTTTCGCCTTGACCCAAGCGGGGTCAACCGAACAGGAGTCACCCTCAATAGATCTATTTATAACATTCGCGCCCCAGATAGGACTTGGTTCATGAAGAGAGCAATTGGGATCTAAGGACTTAGGCTAAGTCGCGTAATATTCTAGGTCAAACTGCTTTGGTATGCTCTATAAAACATCTATGTATGATGAAACCTTTAAACATGTGAAAGCATAGTATGCATGGAATGCACAAGTAAAATGAACATGTATCTTCCCCAAAACAAGTATAAAGCGCTTAAAAGTAGGGCTATGAAACTCACCTTGGCATTGTGCAATAGGAAGTCTAAAGGGAATTAAATCAAGGAGTGATAGTGCACGGCTCCGACACGTAACCTAATTAATACGGCAATTTAGTCTTTATGTATAAGACTCGATAAAGTTTAACTAACTTTATAGATTTTTAAATGTTTTTGTTGTTGTTGTTGCTTGTGTGGCAGCATTTAAGTTTTAAAACAATTTTCTAAAATGTTTATAAGTATTGGCTCTTGGAAGGGTACACGCAGAAAGTATAGTAGAATAACGAGAGCGAACGAAACCTTGGCTTGATGATAACCGATTGTTGAGGTACGAGGAATTGTGCATGTGTTATAAGACTTTATCGGTGTAAGGATATCGCGGCAAAGGATACATCCATATATTAAGTGCATGATTATATTTATATATGTAGTTACATGCCGTTTAACGTTTGAGCTAAAGGTATTTAGTAAAAAGGGTTTAGTATTACTTGTCTTATAAAATCTCAAAGAAATTTCAAGATATAGTTTAGGAGTTATTAGTGTTTGTTTAAAGTAATTATTTTATTTTAAAGGAAGTTTAAACATTTAACCAAATTTGTAAGTGACAACTCAATCATTCCAATATTTGTATGAAATGTTTACAAGTTTATATTGTCGATAATCATAAGTATAAAACATTCTCCTTGAGTTTGTAAAAGAAGCATAGATTTATATCTCACAAGTATAGTTCGCTTTATTAAATCAATCATGTTTTCGAGTTATACTACAATAAATTCATCCAATTTTAACAACATGTCTTTCCCATTTTTACTTGTTCGTTATTTGTTTTGTTAACTTGTGTTATTTAGTGTTTTTCGGTGCGAGTAGACATCGGTGTGGATGTCGGGTTGCTACCCTGAAATGGGAAAACGAATAGTGCAAAAAATATATATATGAGGACGAGTTGAGACAGGTGAATGACTCGAGATGATCAAAACAACCAACCGTACCCGTTTCGGGTCGTAGTGATCCAATCTTGCCTTGATGGCTGACCTACACCAAACGGGCCCTTATGGTGTCAAAATGGGCTCACAGTCCACTGATAACAACATCCTTTTTATGACTGGGCCTTGTGACCCAATGATAATGTCTAATTGTGTATATGTAATTTGGTGATAACCTTTCTAGCTTCAGTTTTGAGGAGACATTTTAACGCTAGGAAAAATTACCAAATGTAAGAACAAAACTGAGAATTCATCATTCTCGTAGGTATGTGGCGGTGCCAATTGACTCAAGGATATGGTAGTCTTTGATTTAGACGTGCCAATACACGAGACCCACTCGACCACACGAGGGGCCCACTGGGAAAACACAAATGCACGACTCACTTCTCTTGGGGAATTTTCTTGGTGGCTTAATGCAATACAAACACAAGATAACACACATCTGGGAAAGTTTAACTTGTGCACCAAAACAAACTATCAACAACAACCGATCCTAACAACTAGGCTAGTGACCAAGACACCACAATATTATACGTTTTGAAGAAAATATACGGATTATGACTAGCGGTTCACTGGTACTACCCGACTCGTGACGAGTGGCTTGTCACAACACACCCTTTCGGGTTTTGGGGTCATTTAATTACCAAGGGAATAAACCCCTGTCAGTGGGTTTCTTTCTCAACCGGATGACACAAATGAACCATCAAGTAAACTATTAGTAACAAAGAGACTATAATCACTTCCAACTTTTCACCAATACTCGGGTTTTGGTTATGAGTTTATTTGTATCCTCACAAGATTAAATTAACAACAACAACATGTATATATATATATATATATATATATATATATATATATATTTTGACAAACATAACCCTTTAACATATTAACCCAAACAATACAAGATTCAATTACATAGACCCAAATGATTTGATTATTACAAATTGGATTATAATTTATCATATTTACTCAAATGTAAAATAATAACAAGGTTATGTTTCACAAAGAACCCATGGGTGGGTCAAGGACATGAACACCGAATACCAAAGGCTCAATTGGAAGGGACTCGAGATGATTTGGAACAATTAACTCACAGGGTGGCTTCCTTATGCCTTCAACTACGAAACCCTCTATCAATTTCCAAAAGCCCTTTGTTTTGATATGAACCCTAATTCGGATTTTATTTTGAGGAATGGATGGAGACTTGATCAAGAACCAACCTTTTATAGATGTACAAAGGGATGGTCTTGAATCCACTTTCTCTTCTTGATTGAAACGTGGCACTCTACTTGGCTTCCATCTCCATTCCTAGCCGGCGCTAGTGTCTCCTCGTGATAGTATAGGATAGATTAGGTGGTGAAAATTTGTGGTGATGGATCATGGTGACTCAAGAGGAAGGGGAGCAAGTTTCTTTTTGGATTCCTGGTTTTTGGAAGAAGCTAAAAAGGGTAAATGGAGGAGAAAGAAATAAAAGGAGTGGGACAGGTGTAAGCGTGTTTTGTTTTATTATAATTATCGATTGATTGTGCTCGTGTTTTGTCGAATCTTGAGTAAACGTACCTTCCGGTACCGAAACATATAGAAATTATGTTTTGGGAACGATTTTATAAACGTAATAATATGACATTCTTATTACGTTGAAATTTGATTATAATTGTTTGTCGTTACTAATTTGGTGTCAGATGCGTGCGGTCCGTGACTTTCTAAATTCACGAGATGACTTCTCGTTTTCTTCAGTAAATTATTAGTGATTGGTAAAAAGTGTATTTTTCTCTTATCTCAGTATTTATTTTTAGTGTTGTATGCTACTGCGCTGCAGTATGTGGAATAACTATTAGATTAAGCTTATGTATGCTTTAATTTTAACTTGGATAAATAATAAATTTCACAGATACTTAGTGGACAAGTATCGTGCGTGCGGTGTCTTATTTTTAGAGAAACGGGATGACCTCTCGTTTTTACCTTTTAGATATTGGCATTTTGTCAGAAAATAATCGATTTGAATTTTCTGACGTGATAAATATTATTATAAAAACTCGGAAATTTACGGGTTGTTATACGCGACCATCCATGTCTCGTAACTCAGCCTTTGCTCCTATCATGCTTGATGACCTCATAGGGTCCTTCCCACTTCGGGTCCAAGTTTCGTCTGTGTCTTCTGCGCTCGCATCATTGGCGGTAAACAAAGTCACCGGTCCGAATGAAACACTTCGCACTTTAGCATCATAGTATCCTTTCATTTTTGATTTCGTCCTCGCTTCACATATGGTTGCACGCTCGCGTCTTTCTTCCAACAGGTCCAAGTCGATCCGTCGCTCGTCATCATTGGTTGCCACATTGACTTCAGCGGTGCGAATAGTTGGCATCCCAATTTCGGCTGGTATGACGGCCTCTGTCCCATAGACTAGAGAAAAGGGAGTGTCCCCTGTGCTGGTCTTGATTGAAGTGCGGTGCGCCCACAGAACATGCGATAATTCTTCTACCCACCTTCCTTTGTGCTTGTCCAGACGTGCTTTAATTCCTTCACCTAGACTTCGATTTGCACGCTCCACTAAGCCGTTGGTTTGTGGATGTTTAACCGATGCGGTCTTGCGCGATATTCAACTTCACCGGTCCTGAAGGATTGTCACAAAATTGTTTCCGTGTGCGAGATAATTTCCCAGGTAGTCCGGAGCGGCATACAATATTGTCCCAAACAAAGCGTTTGACACGATTGCAAGATGGTGTTACAACCGCTTTGCTTCGATCCGCTTTTGTGAAGTAGTCTATGGCCACCATGAAACTTCAATCCTCCTGCCAGAACGGGAAGGGGCACCGCAATGTCGATACCCCACTTGTAGAATGGCCATGGCGCCGTGATGGCGTTAGCTCTTGTTGTGGTTGGCGCGGATGGGTCTATGAACCTGACAGTCACCGCACTTTCTTATCAATGCTCGCGCATCACGGTGCATGGTGGGCCAATAGTATCCTGACCATAAAGCGCGTGCAACCACGGACCGTGGTCCCCGAATGCATCTTTGCATGAACTCGTGGATTTCCAGCAGTACATAATTTGCTTGGGGGCCCACACAGGCGGAGCCATGGTTGTAGAAAGGCGTCGATATAGTATATCGCCTTTGAGCTCAAACCTCTTTGTTGTCTTGATTATTCTCGCTTCTATTCGCTTCTTGGATGTCATACCCCGCTTATGAATTCCCTTATCGGTGTCATCCACGTAGGGGCCTTCCTCCTCGATTCTGTGGATATTTCCATCTCCGAGATGGATTTGTTCTTCAATGTTTCCACTAGAACTTGTTTTGTGGGGTGTCTGAAGCTTGTGGATGCGATCTTGCTTAGTGCATCCGCTTTCGATTTTCCCTCTAGGGACCTGTTTGATGGTAAACTGTCAAAGACTTGGATTAGTGACTTGGTCTTGTCGAGGTATTGGATCATATTCTCCTCTTTAGTACACGCTCGCCCAACGCGTGGTTGGCTACCAATAGGAATCTACATTTGCTTCCGTGTTGCAGACACCCATTCGAGCCGCAATGCGTAGTCCGTGATTAGGGCTTTGTACTACGCTTCATTGTTTGTCGCCGAATTCAAACGCAGCATTGCATAAGTGAATTCCATTCCTTCCGGACTTGTGAGGATGAGGCCTGCCCCACCCGTCCACATGAAGATCCATTCATAAACAAGATCCATGGATCTTGTAGTTCCTTCTTGCCTAGTGCACGAAAAGCGTCGGGTGTGCGGTTTTCGATGATGAAATCGCTAGTATCCGCCTCTTTATAGGTAAACGCGTGGTGCATTAGGAGATGTTGTGTTCACCTAGCAACACGCTCACTTCGTAGTAGATCCCGATGCGTCGGGTTTGGAGATGATTTACTTGATTGGTTGGTGCGTGATCATCGCTATTCGATGCGCTTGGAAGTACTCGCGACCGCTTGGCGGCGAATACTAAAGCCGGGACCAACTTTTCCATTGCATCGTAATTGATCTCCGCTTTCTTGAGCGCTTTGCTTACAAAGTACACCGTGTTTGCACCGACGCTCGTCTCGCCGCTACAGCTCACAACACCGCCCATGTGTCGCAGAGTACATGATTAACTCTTCCCCAGTCAGGTGCGACTAATGCGGAAGCGCATGTGGTGTTTAAAAGGCGTGAAAACTTCTTGCCTCCGTAGTCCGTAAAATCTCCTTTTTATACACTTCGAGTGTCTTGAAGAGAGTAGTGACTTGTCTGCCGACTTGGATAAGAATCTGTTTAGACCAGCCCGTTTTCATTTGAGAGATTGGACTTCCTTCAACGTGCCGGTGAAGGAAGTTCGGCGACGCCTTGGTTTTTTTCGACATGGTTTGATGCCATCGTGTTCTATCGTGTATCCGAGAAACATGCCTTCAGTAGCGCGTAAAGTGCACTTTTTAGGGTTTAGCTTCATGTTGATCTCTTTGAGTCTCCTAAATGTTTCCTCCATGTCGCGCACCAACTCATCCTCAAGATGGCTTTTGTGACTAGGTCGTCAACGTAAACCCCTGTCATGCCCACATTGCTTTTCAAATGCATTATCTACTAACCGCTGATAGGTGGCGCCTGCGTTCTTCAAGCCAAAGGGCATTTTGGTATAGCAGTAGACGCCTTGGCTTGTATGAAAGGCCGTTTTTTCCTCATCTTCCTTAGCCATCTGGATTTGGTGGTATCCTTTGTATGCATCTAGGAAACACTTGAGCGGGTATCCACACAAAGATTCTACCTTTCAGTCTATCTCTGGTAGCGGGTAGCAGTCATGTGGACATGCTTTGTTGAGATATGTGAAGTCCACACACATCCGCCAGCTACCCTCGCTCTTCTTTACCATTACTGGGTTAGAAAGCCAGTCGTGGTAGTAGACTTCTCTCATGATACCTGCCTCCACCAGCTTGTGTACCTCTTCCGGAATTGCTTGTGCGCGTTACGGAGCTTGGTCGCGCTTTTCTCGGCGTTGGTGAGTATCCTTGCCGGATTCTCGACGTGTTTGTGATTGAACGTGGTACCCGGTCATGTGCTTTGGCCCCATGCAAAGATGTCCGTGTTCTTTTGCAAGAGTCTTGCTCTCTGGATGCCTTCCTGTTGTCCGACGAGGACCCTCCGATCGATACTTCCTGCTCGGTAATCGGGATGAATTGCAACCTTCAGTTGGAACTCGGTGCGCTACCGTGTTCTAGGATAGGTGTCGTCTCACATGTAATCGTGTTACATTCTCTATGTGGTACAATTGGCGTTATAGAGTAACAATACCACCTTCCTTTGGGAATTTGAGCATCCCATGTCGGTCAGATTGCTTGCAAGCATGGTCGAGTATCCACGGTCTTCCGATAATGCCATTGTATGGCGAAGGGGATTTGATCACCATGAAATTCATCCAGTCGTCACGGAGTGTTCTTTATTGCCCACACCGACTAGTAGGCGTATTTGCCCCATAGGCCATATCTTTTCTCTGTAGAAACCCGGTCATTGTCTATGGCCAAGGCTTAACCGACTGCGATATCGGTCGCGATCGTTGAAACAAAGGTTACTCGTACATTATGTCGGCGGATGCTCCTCCATCAACATACATGCGGTGGATATCGTGACCCCCGCATTAATTTCGGCGGTGAGCGGCTTTCACATTCGTTGTCCTTGAGCTAAGGGGAAAGAGATTCCACTTCCACCGGAAAATTTACGGCGACTTTACGTCTAGTTACTCGCCGCCATGATTGTATCATGTAGATGGTGTCAGCCTTGTCTTTGGGTGTCTCTTTCTTGTTCCCATTCTTCTGTCTATCCTTTCCTTCCTTGATGTTCTTGACCAAATGGTCCAATCTGCCTTCTTTCACTAGTTTATCGATGAGTTGTCGCAGTTGGACACATTCATTGGTGGTGTGGCCCTTCTGTCCATGATAGTCACAATATCCACTCCCCAAGCGCCGATCCTCTGGAGTGCGCTGTTAATACAAATAAGCCGTAAAAACGTTTATTTATATTTTACGATCTTCTAATGTTTTGTCGATAACAAAAGTAAAATCATATTAACGAAACAAATAAAATACGTAAATGGTTCGAACTAATAGTTTTATAACACACTTACGTTTTCACATAAAACACTATAACAAGATTAAGTGATTTTATATGTTAGATACATATGTACAACAACTAGTGTTTACATATTGGGTTAATACATACTTATATTAAGTATACCAAAATGGGTAAAAACTAAGTGTATGCTAAATTGGGTAAATACAAGTATATACAAAAAGGGTAAATACTAGCAAATGGTTTTGACCCATAACCCATGGTTTTATATATACCACTTACACAAGTTCAATGTATCCTTAAGGTACATTGTATCTAGATTGAAAACCATGGATCAACCCATAACCCATGACCCATGACCCATAACCCAAAATACCCATGGGTAAAGAGGAGCGGACCACGGATCCCTAGCTTTGTGCTAGCCGGATCCCAGTGGAAAGGATCAAGTGGGATCCAGGGAAAGCAAGAGGTTTTTCCTCTATAAATAGTGAGCCATTTCTTCATTATATCTCACCCTCTCCAACATACTTTCTCCCACGAGTTAAATCTCACTAACCTTAGAACCAAGAGATCTATGTTTGTAGTTTTGTTTTTGTGTGATCTTTTAGGTTCCTCTTAAAGGGAAGATCACCACCGTTGAAGTCGAGCAAGCTCAAGTCCATGAGTTGCCAAGCTTCCTCATCATCAAGGCTATTGAAGTCCTCTTGTTGATGATCCCTTTCTTTCTTCAAAGAAGCGTAGTGTTAAAGACATTAGTGAAAGATGTCTCAAGTGTCAAGACGAAGATAGTAGTGAAGGGTATCTATCGTCTATAAGATAAGCACTTGTGGTAGGTGCTTAAAAGTCAAGACAAGAAGCATTAGTGAAAGGTGCTTAGAAGTGAAGACACAAGACATTAGTGAAAGGTGTCTTGTAGATCTAATCAAAGCATTAGTGAAAGGTGTCTTGTAGATCTAATCAAAGGCATTAGTAAAAGGTGCCTTAGATGTACATTCGATATGGTGTGTTTCGATGTACTAGATAGACTAGCATTAGATCCAAGGATATTGATGTCCTTGATGATGTTGTAAAGGAGTAGATCTCCTTTGGGATTAGTCGTTGGTGTAGTGTGGTAGTAGTTCATCCATTGCAATGGAACTAGGTGCTTAGCCTAGTACCTAATAAAGGGTAGGCGACGTTGTGAAGGTGTAGTTCACCTAGGTGTGAAAGAACTCGGTGGTTAGCCTAGCACCGTATAAAGGGTAGGCGACGTTGTGTTAGGTGTGGTTCGCCTTGGTGTGAAAAAGAACTTCGGTATTTAGCTTTGTACCGAAAAAGGTTAAGCGACGTTGTGAAGGCTTCTCCGCCATAAGGAGATTGGTGTAGTGATTACAAACTCTCGAGTAGGTGACTGGGAGTGGAGTAGGCAAGGAAGGTGTCCTTGTAGCGAACCACTATAAATACTTGCGTTGTGGTTTTGTGCTTCTTACTCTTATCTTTTCATTACATATCTTTATATGCTTGTTTATCAACATCCAACACACACAACCAAATAGATTGAAATAAGACGATCTAAATAGTTTAAAAGGAAGTTTTAAATGGTAAAACTATTCAACCATCCCTTCTAGTTTTCCACATGCGCATTTGTGGGGGTCTTGGAAAGTTCGCACCTTCTGTTGCGAGTATTTCCTTTGGCGTCTTGGTCAGCGGGGTATACCTGTCATTATCCCGTCCGCTCCCCTGACCGCGGTAGTTCTTGTTACGGTTGCTACTCCGTCGGATTGTCTCCGTGTTGATCCCGCGACCGATAGTTTGAGTAGCTTTTCTTGCTATTCACGGCGGCTTCTCTCGACGAAGGACCTTGTCCGCTTCATTAATTCATCGAAGGTTTGGGGATCTTGTCGTTCACCTTTGATGAGTTACGGGTTATTGATCCCATTCATGAACCCCGAGATTTTCAAAGACGTCGGGCATGCCTTAAACTGTATGCACTCATCTTTCAAGCGCCCATGTATGCGCCAGAGATTCCTCCAGGCTGCTTTTACCTCGCGAGTTCGACAGGTTTTTAGAGCACTTCTTCCGTTGAGTGAAGTTTAGGCGGAATGCCTTCTCAACTCTTCAAAGCCATCGATGCTTCTGCGTGGAAGCTTCATCAACCGATTGCACGCGCTTCTACTAGCGTGAATTAAACATGTGGCACCACACAAAGTTGTGGCCAATTTTCGATAGTGGCGCCGATTCGAAATATTTTAGGTGATCATCGGGATCACCGCTCCATCATAGGTTTTGACGTTAGTGGGCATGCGCCTTCTCTTATCTTCCGAGAAGTTATCGACACGCCGAGTGAACGATCCACGCCGGCGGCGCCATGGAAGAGACATGTCTTCCTCCTCCCGGTCACGGATTTCCTCACGGACTTCCAAGGTCCATTTTCGCTATCTCGTTGTCCGAGGAATTACCGAGGACTAATTTTCCTTCTAACCCGGCGTTCGCCCACCGCCTCGTAGTCGCACTTGAAGGGCTTTCACTGGGAGTATCGTCGCCCAAGTCGTCACAGACTTTGCGGCTACCAAGCCCGGCGTGGACATTGGCACTGTTCATCCTCCTCGCTTCCTTCGGATGTTGCGAGTTAGATGTCTCATCATCCTCGACTCTCCTCCCATTCCGTTAAACACTTTGGGGTATGGCTATCCTCCCGCGCTTCTCCTTCCGCGGTGGGGATGTTTCAGATTCGAGTCGAAATCGAGTAGTAGCATGCGAGCTTCGACTAACCTCTTTTGCTTCCTCTTGCATGAGGCGCAAGGTTTCGTAATTTTGAGATACGAAATCTCCAGTGCGAGTCTCCGTGCGACCCCTGCAGAGAGGTGCCTACTTACCACCGCCCTTGTTTCGCCGGTGCATCCGTGCCTTGAGAGGTCGGCTTATCACCGATTGAAGGGAGTAGTAAAAGGGCTTGCAGCCGGATCTCCCTGCTACGCGGTGGTTGTAGTGGCTTGGGTTGTCCCCAGCGTTGTTCTACCGTAGGGAAGACTAGGTCTGGACCTAATCCTTGGTTTTTGGCGACACCGTTGTCCCGTAAGTTTGCTTAGAAGTCGATCCGCTTTGTTGCTTCTTTCGTAGCGTCCGCCACGATCGGCGATTTCCATGTTTCGTCATTCTAGTTCTTAGTTGGGTCCCACGGATGGCGCCACTTGTTGATACAAAAGTTAGGCGCTTGCTCGGGGCTCCGAATCTTGTATCAATCGGATATCACGCTTGAGACACGCGCACTAAGAAGCAGAAAAACACGTTAGCTTATCGTGGGATTGTCTCCCACGATTATCCTCCCGCCGGTAGTAGTAATCTGCTTTAGGGTTATGGAGAGTTAGGGTTTAGATCGCCCCTTTAATGAGAGATAGGGTTCCTTTATATAACTAGTCAAGACAATACAAATCCAAGGCTATCTAGAGGAGTTACGTCTCTCAACTAGTCAACTTATTTCAAATTTGTAGGTTCTATCTGTATTTTGTTGTATGGCGTTCTAATGCAAATTTGTCAATTTCATAAACGAGGTAAGTCATTTTACTTGTTAACTCGAATCATAATCTTCTAAGCAAACCATACGTTGGATGAGCATTAATAAAGACTAATACGGTCGCATCATCCTCATATTCATTTTTGTTAAGTTTTTATAAACAAACACGATTGTAATAAGGCTTTTAATTACAACCCATGCTATGCTGACATGTTACCACTAGGTAGAGATAGCTTTAATAAACTTATTATTTTCAAATTTATGTATATTTAATGATTATAATTATAATTGTGTTGATAAACATAAAATGTTTGATGTTTATTAATTGTTGGTTGAGTAAATTTATTTTAGTCCCTGGTTTGGTCAAATCAGAGGTTGGCCTAAAAACTTTAAAAGTTAACGATAGCTCTCATTTTAAAGCCGTGGACGATTTTTAAACGACTAATACCACCTCTTTGTCTTTGAAGACAAGGTACTTTGGTCATTTCATACCGATCAAGACTAAAACGCAATTCAAACTTCAAAATAGGCGCTATCATCAGACTTTCAAAGCTAAACCAAACCTAATTGACCAAACCACAAGGACCAAAATGCAATTAACTCTTATTGATTTTTCACACCTAAATTAATGCAAGAAACCCATAAAATAAAGACACATCGACTCAATGATAACAAGTTAGGGTCTGCTTAGTTTCCGATTTGACTTTGAGATTTGGCATCAAAGTACAATCCGTGTTTGGTACACTTATAAGGTTTTAATAATTGTCATCATGTTTCAGAGATATAGGTTTTTAAACCCTTACTACTTAGCCTCCTTTGATAATTGTATTCATTTTTATGGACCCATTTCAATTTAACCACGCATTTCTTTCTTTTTTTTTTTTTTTATCATATTTCAATAATATAAATATTAGTATAGCATATTTAATAACATATATAATAAATTATTTTATTATATATTCTCTCTCTCATTTATTTAAAAACCTATACTAAACTCAAATCCAAATCATAATCCAAATCCAAATCCTAATGCTAATCCCATCTACAAACCAAACGGGCCCTAAAGTTATAATATGAGCCAAATTGAATACAATATATGTGACTACAGATGATTGGTTTGCAACCAAAACCAACTTTTGATTTTGGTTTAAGTTTCTATTGGCATATTCAAAGCCAACCCGAATAAAACCGAATATAGGAAAAAGAAATGGTAGGAAGTTTCGCAATTGTCTAATTTTTTCCTAGAGCCCATATGGACAAAAACGATGCTTTTGGCAACCGGCATGGATATCGATCACCATCCGTGCTTAACAAAGAATATGTGATGTCACAAGTGGGAAACAATCTAACGTGTTTGAATCAATGCTATGAGCGGTATAATCAGATACACTACCAAATTTAAGGATGGAATTCAAAAGGTACAACTTAAATTAACAGTGTTTAAAATAGTTTATAAAAGGCGGTTCGACGATCATAAATACTAACAATGTCAAATAACCAAAGATGAGTAAAATAATAGCCTTCATGAAGAAGTTTTTGGGCATTCTATATATAATTGTTACGCTAAAGTTGATTCACATGGATATGGCAGTGGTTTAAATTCTAAAACGCTGACTACATCAACATCAACTCATACTAAGCTCGATTCACACTATCTCAGAAAGCATGTGAGTTCCGCATCAAACTTTATCTTCACAGCTTGAAATATCGATATGTCCATTCAATACCAGCAGATCAATCATTTTAATTAAGTGATTTTTAGAGACTTGAATTATTTTGGTTTCAAGTTCTATACAAATATGGATGAAAGGAAAGTACCAGATGCAATCGCAAGTGAGCTAATTAAAAAATGTGGGACATGCCCAACCAAGATCTTATGAACACCAAGCATATAGGAAAATGTCAAATTAATTGGAAGAAAGTTAGTGCCTCACTCAAATATTCTCAGCTACCGCTGCTTTCAACCTCGCCAACAATTGGAGTGTTCTATAATGTCAAATAGGTGTTATCCGGATTTTACATTTTGTTACGCCGAAAAATGAAGAAAGAAGAAAAAGAAGTGAAGCTGGACATTGAGAGAGTAAGGAGGGAAACAAATTTAATATTATTCGTAGAATTGACTGTTTGTCTTCTTATATAATCATGTAGCATTTAACATTTTAATAAATTTTTAATTCCTGTAGCCATATGCGATTTAAGCAAAGGTTTATCAACAAATATATCTTGTTTGTTAGCATCATAGTTTTTCTTATATGCATTTTATAAGTTAATTTTATTTATGATAAACACATTATTTTTAGTTACTTTGTTAATAAAACCACGCATTGTAAAAAGTTTTACACACATTTTAAGAAATTTCGCTCGTTTATATATTTGATCTATTAATAAAACATTCATGAGTTTGTTTCAAGATAAACTAGTTGAAATCACCGATTAGTTTTTGTACATAGACCACCTAAAGCTATCATTAGTGTCGATTATGCTTAGGCTTGTAGCAAAGCATTTTGTTAAACCCTAACCGACTTTTTCAAAGCGCAAAAACGACGGGTTAATTAACTTTCTTGTTGCTCAACGCCCCGCGATCACATTTCCTCGACCACACCTGGATGCAAGATTGCTACCTTAAGAATAACTTTCTTTAAATTTGAGAGCTCCTTATCAAACAAAGGTAGAAGAAATCTCATCTTCTTTCGTTAAACACATATCGAGACGAAGATTTTCGAGATGCATTAATGAAGTTAAGTTTCGTGGCATGCCACCTGCAGCCAAGTACTTTTTCACCAAATACAAAAACTAGAATCAGCAAACGAAATTTACATGAATCGTAATCTTTAGTTTATATTACCTTCATATAAAACGCCGACAAATCCAGAGTCCTAATCGAGGGCACACACTGTAAAAGCTCAGCGAATGTAAAACTTTTTTCTCCTTCAAAGCCTTTTTCGCATCCACATCCACCCTGCATTTAAATTACTTAAGGCTAAAATCTTTCTGAAAGAACTTCACTAAGTAGTTATATGAACCTTACCAAAACGATATCCACATGTCTTGGACAATTGGAGAGAAATGTTTTGAGGTTGTTAATGCTTAAAAATTTCATTTTCTCTGAAATTTTTCATACGAAAAGGAAAATGAAATATGTTTAGTTACACTTTTTTCAACAATTTTCAAAAACTAAATTTCATTCTCTAAATTTTAACTACAATTTCAAAGTTTCATTACGATCTCCTCACTTTTTCATTCTCACTTTTATACGTCCATTTTAATACGCCATCCGCTTTTTACGCTTTTATCCGCTTTTATACGCTTTCTCACGCTGTCGTCCGCTTTCACGTTCGCCGGTTTTTATTCGCTTTGTCATTTTTTTACGCCGCTCCCGCTTTTACGTCATTCATTTTTTACGCTTTTGTCTGTTAGTTTACGCTTTCATCCATTATTTTACGCCGCCGCTTTTTAGTTTCATCCGCTTTTACGCCATCCGCTTTTTTACGCTTTTAATGGTTTTTTCTTTACGCTTTCGTCCGCTTTTACATTTTCGCCCTTTCTTTTACGTCTTCGCCCTTTTACGCTACTGCTTTTACGCCGTCCGCTTATTTACTTTCGTAAATTTTTAACGTCATCCGCTTATTTACATTTTCATCCGCTTTTGCATTTTCGCCCTTTTACGCTTTCGCCTGCTTTCACGCCTTCGCTCATTTTTTTACATTTTCATTTTATTATGTTGCTCTTACGCTGGCCCATTTTCATATGATTTGTAAGTTTTGTACGTTATTCTACGCTATCTCACGAAAAATGTAAAAAAGATGTTAAAAATGGACTAAAACGTAAAAACATATTTAAACGTAAAAAATGTGACAACCGGCAATTTAGGAGTCTATTTTAAATCAGACACGTAAACTAAACCAGTTTTGCCTTTATCACTATTTTTATAAACCATGACTTGATTTTATATCGCTATTGGTTTTACGGATTATTTCATTATTAAATGAGTTATCGATGAGTTTTAACTCTATTAGTAGGACTATTCGATTCAAGACTAAAAGCCTCAAAACGAATTATTGTAACTTTAGACCAGAATTCTAAAGTTGACAAATAAATAGTCAAAACTCATGGAAAACGAATAACGATGTTAGAAAGTCGAATAAACGCTAGGGACACTTGGGACAATATATGAGCTCTGAACGAACGGATAGTTTACTAAAACGACGACCACGGCCTCCTTTTCCTTAGCCTACCACCTCCTTCCTCTCTTTTATTTTTAAGTCCCTAGTTCCCACCTATAAATACCTCTCATATCCTCATTCCACCCTTTCATTTCTCTCTAAAAATCACCTACACCCACTTCTCTCTCTAACTCTCTCTCTCTCCCTAAAATCAAATAAACCCTAACCCTAAACCACGCCGCGCACGCCACTATTCCGCCAACACGCCAACCACCGGCACAACCACCACACACCACCACCACCATATCAAGATCTTTTCATCGCTCTTCCAACCATATATTACACGCCCATTCGACCTCCATAACACCTTCAAATTTAAAGATTAAGATTCGGATTTTTGTGGTTTCATGGTTTTGCAATCGGTGTTCGAATAAGGTAAATGGAACAAGATTAGAGCTTGTTTAATAATAAGCCACTTAATTGCATTCTAGGTTTCAACCCTATGATGAAATTTGGGGCTTTTAAGTGAACATGAAATTAAGTCTAATTAGTGTCTAAATAAAGTAATAAACAAGTAATTAGTGTTTGTAAGCGTGGTGTATCAATTTGATGGGTTTATGCATTTTAGGTTTAGTTTCATTTTGGTTAAGATAGATGATGGGTTTTGTGTTTGGTTAGTGATCGAGCTTGAATGATTGGATTGGATGTCGCGAATGGATTCGGTGATGTTTGATTGGTTTGGAAGGTCAGACGAGCCACATGGCACGCACGCGCCTTGGCGTAGACGTGACCCGCTGGGTCACGGTCCGGTCGGTCGACGGTAGCTTGTTGGTTTATGTAGTTGAGGTTTGATGAGACGGTGAGCCGAAAAGCTTCTAGAGCTTGTTTGTTCACGTGGTCTTAACCGACTCTGCATGACCATTAGGGTCTTAACATTGGTTTCAGTATATTTGGTTGATTGATTGGTTGGCTAGTTTGTTTTGAGATGGTTTGGGATTGCATTGCATATTGTGACTTTACATCGACTTGATATATATATTGTCGACTTTGAGCTACGCCGGCTATTTTGACTTTTAGTCAATAGTTGACCGACAAAGCCGTAAGATGGACTTTAGTATAATTTGGACTATTGATTGATTAAAAGCCAAGGTTATGACTCGTGCTGTGGACTCGAAACGAATAACGATATGAGATGAATATTGAATTTGACTAAATATATATTTATACATGAAAATGCTAATAGAACTATGAAATGTAAATAATAAATAGGCTTTTGTACTAAAATATCGATAACAAGACTTATCTTGTTATTTACTATTTTTAAACGGAAACTAACGACTAAATTGGAAATGTTTTGTAATGAGTAAGTAATTAATGTTTGAGTACACGCTTATCAATAAATGTCAATTGTGGACATTTAATATTAGTTAAGATTTAGGTTACCTCAACTCGCGCGATGCACGGTCTAGTGGTCGGGGTGATGTTTTATCCGTAATGTTGTATATGATGGTTTTAGATACCTATTAGATTTTTAAATAGGTTCATGGTTCAAAGTTAGCTAAAATAATCATTTTCTCATTAAATTTTTTTCGACATTAATTGTATAATAAAATGGACTTGGAACATGTATTTTATAATACTTACAATGCCAACAAACAAAACATATAGCTTTTGTATATGGGGTGGTTATTTATTGACGCTCTAACTAAAAGCTATAAAGATATCACGATTACAAATTTATGTGACAATGATGTGATCCTCTAAATAAAACAATGCGCGAGACACAAACTAACAAAGAAACTTCATATAAATTAGAGTCGCCGTTGTTGTCGGATTTGCTATTCGACCATTCATATGACTCTTTATCTTTAAACCTACACACATGTAGTGGGTCAGAACTTAACCAACAATACAACCCAACACAAACCCAATAAATCTCACTATACAAAACTACTTACCCTAATTCATTTCAAACACAACCTTAATTTTCTCTCTATCCTCAACACACACACACACCGTCCCACCAAACTTCTTTTGAGTGCAACCACAAAATATATTTATTTACTTATTACATGCTCGCACTAAAGGCGACATACACGGGTTATATCTAATTGTTCATTGTATAATGTTTGTGTAAATTGTTAAAGTGTAATTAAGATGGTGTATCTAATTGAGACGTGATTTGGCTAATCTCCATTATTAGCTCAAAAATACGATTATGCAACATCTCTTTAATCACATCATACTTTGTATCTCAAACTTTAAAAGCAATAAGTTGTAGTACATATTTTAAGATGGATGTAAATTATCATCTTCCAATATACTTAAGATTGATAAACACAAACGATAATATAGATAACATTATTGAAATCAAATATTCAATATTGTATTAGTTACAATAGTAATTTTGTCGCTTTGGTCGACTATAAAATGTAGTGATAAGAAAAGACAAAGAAATAGGTGGCGGATTGGTCGACAACCCCGACAAACACCCACTCATTCCCGCCCATGAAACACAACTCCATCTTGGTGCACCAACACCCCATTCACATTTTATAAATCACGCTTTTTTTGTGTTACTTCTAAAGCACAAAACTCAAATCTATTTACTTTCCAATCCAATGAAATAACCAATCCAAATCAATTGCTTCATTTCATCAAGGAATGAGATAACTCGTCCATTCTCGAATTAAATTGGATCGTGATGATATAATCTATTCTAAACCCTACATTGTCTCATTTCTACTTTGACCCAAACACACACTTAAGCTTTTCATCCGCCTACCTCTCTCACATCACGCCTCACCAAAATTTTTCATCTAATCTCATTTATCGCCTCAACCAATAACAAACCTATCTCATCCACCTACAAATCGAACATCAAATAGATTGCATGTTTATGGATGAAGATCCTTTGAGGGTCTCGGTAGGTTCTACATATTTTTTTGTTTTGTTTGTCTTAAACGAACCAAAGAACCACTATAACAAATTTGTTATAAAACTTTTTGATTTTTTGGATAAAAAAGCTATGCTTCAAAAAGGATTGGAAATGATGGCGTTATGTTGATGTTTTGTTTTGTTTTAGATCGGTGATGATATGAGTTCAACATAAAAAATTAAAAGATTAGAAACAAAGTTGAACCGATTCGAGATCTTGTATTTGTTTCGCTTCCTTTTTGTTTGGAGTTGGAATGATGTTGAAGAGGATGGGAAATAGGATAGATGGTTTGTGTTGTTACGAAACACAAAAATGATGGTGGTGAATATGGTGATTGTTCGTTATTTATAATCTTCAAAATTCCTACCTAAAAGTCACATTTTAAACCATTAAGACTTAACATTTATTTCAAGAATAGCAAACAATTCATATTCATCTTCACGCTTCATCTTCCGAGCATTCATTCTTGCATCAAGTTGGCATTGAATCCCTATTTGCCAAGTGAAAAAATGCTTCCAACACTACCCACATTTATCATCATGCCTTTACATTTATTAGTAGTATAGAGCAGCATTCAAGCTGTGGATATTTTCATTCAATTCGAGCCTCTTCATAAACCAAACCGAGTATGCATGAATATGAGGGCCTCATAAATGAGATGAGTAGTTATTTTGCATGCATAGACATGTATGTACCGCTTTGGTTAGCACCCCCTTGCACATTAAATTAAGGGATAAGTTTTATGTATTATAGATTTATTTACCATTGCCATGGGTTACGGATAACCTAGCATTAATAGTGTTGATCCACGTAGGTAGCGGACTTATTAGGTTGACGAATCTAATAAGAGTCCCGCTAGGTGCTGGGTAACCTTATTAATGGGTGAATTATCCTCATGACTTTAGGATACGATTGATTTATGGGATAATAAGCGACACGAGTAAATAAATGAGTTTATCGAGTCGACTAATTCGATAAGGTCTACTATTTATTCCAAACTTATTGGACTATGGAGCTTATCGCTAGAGGTCTCATGTGTCGCATTGAGTTATATATTGGTTGTTCGAGTGCATTCATAGCATCATATTGAGTCGATACACCCACATGAGGATACCAAACACTAGGATTAAATGGTGAAACGACGTTGGAAATAAAGAAATGGAGTATATTGGGGTAGATAACGTTGATTTTGAGGAATATATATATTAAAGTTGGTCTACATTAATAGGTTGTGCCGAGATACCGCTATCTTCTCGCTAGTGTTTATTTGTGCGCTGATTGCTTGAGGTTTCATAGCCCCACTTTTATCACGCTTTTAACTATATCAGTGAGAATCATGCTATCGCTTTGGACCGTTAAAACTATTTGGATTTGCTTATATGCTCGATCGCTAGATAGATGCGTAGAGTTGCCTTAGTCTAGGTTTAACCGTGCCTAACTAAGAATAGACTTCTACCGACCCAGTCCCGGGTTGGCAATTATTCTAGATTTTGCCACAAGGCCGGACTAGAGCGGGCCCAGTAATCCCGGATGCGGATATGATTGGAGATCCTGATAGATCATGAAACGGTATTTATCTATCTAGGTCTTCATATCAAATCAACTCTTACTGTGTCCACTATCATTTTGTTGAACTTAAACCATGAACTCACCAAACAGAAGTGACCTTTAGCATGATTTCTCGATATTCGAGAGATGTTCGAATACGTGATCGCTGGAAGCAGAAGGCGGGGTTAAGGATCATTTCGACTGATAAACTTCGGGAGCTATTCTATTAAATCCATAATAATTATACTTTGGATTAAATGTTTTGAATACTTAAACTTGGGATTGGTTTTGAATGTTAAATAACTATCTTTGCTATACTTGTGTGCGACACCAATCCAATAGTAAAACTTGATTAAGTCTTCCACAACCGAGATTGGGTGTTAAAAATAGATGAAACATAAAAACGATAAAACGATAAAATGGATGAAAACGAAGAAAACATAATAAACGTAAGAAGCAATAAACGAAAACGAACGAAAACATAAAAAATAGATGAAAAGGTAAAAAGCGACTAAAACGTAAAAAGATGAAATGTAAAAATGGACTAAAATGTAAGAAAATGACGAAAACGTAAAAAAATGATAAAACATAAAAAACAAATGAAAACATGAATAAACGGACGAAACGTAAAAATGTATTAAAACGTAAAAACATATGAAAAGTTAAAAATGATTAAAACGTAAAATAATGTATTTAAACGTAAAAATACGAAACGTTAAAAATCGACAAAAACGAAATAATGCACAAAACGTAAAAACAGATGAAACGAAAAATGTATTTAAACAAACAAACGTAATAAAATCGATGAAACGATGAAATGAATAAAAGAAATGATAACGAAAAAAAAAAAAAAAAAAAAAACCGATGAAAACGTATAAACCATACACAAACGTATAAAATGGATAAAACATACAAAGATCTAATAAGAAAAAAGTTGATTTAAAAAGAAAAAATGTTTTCATCTAAACATCTTTTCATTTTTGGAAAAGGAAAATATAAATTAATCTAAACGGCCAAATTTCTCAACTCTTTAGGTTAGAAACCAACCTTCTCCTAATTTAGAAATGTAAAACGTAAAAATTTTCATCAACTAAACGCCTTAACTGGTTTTAGAAGCAATCTTAACATTGACAAAACCAAGCTCTTCAAGCAACTAAACCCATTGAACTTGAATGAAGGCCAAATTACGCTTATGAGCCAGGTGAGTTTGGTACGGCTAATGAAAATTTTTCCATTTTTCGCAGAAATTTTTCATATGAAAGGAAAAATGAAAACCGCTTAGTTACACTCTTTTCAAACAATTTTCTAAAATGTGAAATTTCATTTTCCAAATTTTAACTACAAATTGAAAAGCTCATTTTACTTTCTCACTTTTTCATTCTCAATTTTATACGTCCGCTTTAATATCGTCATCCGCTTATTCGATTTTATACGCTTTACGCTGTCGTCCGCTTTCTTACCTTTTGTCCGCTTTCTTACGTTGTCCTTACGCCATCCGCTTTCATTGCCACCCGCTTTCTACGCGGCCCGCTGCACGCCGCACGCCGGGCCTTTTTACGCCCGTCCGCTTTTACGCCGTCCGCGCTATTTTAATGTCCGCTTTTTACGCCATCCGCTTTTACGCTGCCGCTTTTTTACTTTTTGTCCGCTTGTTTTACGCTTTCCTTTTTTAATGTATTCGCCCATTTTTTACGCCGCTTGCTTTTATGATTCCGTCCATTTTTACGCTTTCATTCGCTTGTTTACATTTTTGTCCTTAACGCTACAGCCACGTTGTCCTTTTTAACATTTCCGCTTGTTTTTATGTCCTGTAAACCGCACGCTGCCTTTTTTAACGCTGCGCGCTTTTTGGTTTTCGCCTATTTTTGCTGCCTTTTACGGACGCAAACGATAAAAATGGACTACGTAAAGAATGGACTAAATGTAAAACATACTAAAACGTAAAAATGCATTTAAAACGTAAAAACGAATGTAAATGTAAAAATAGACTAACACGTAAAATAACAGATTTAAAACGTAAAAACGGACAAAAGCGTAATAAAAGGATGGAAATATAAAAACAGATTTAAAACGTAAAAATCGACTAAAACGTAAAATAAGAGACGAAACGTAAAATGGATAAAACAAATGATAACGCATAAAACGGAAAAACTTGAAAACGATAAAACCGCAAAACGATAAAACGTAATAAAAACGCACGTAAGATCCAATATGAAAAAGAAGAAAGTTGATTTAAAAAAAAATATGTTTGAAAAGAGCTTTATCTAAACATCTTTTCATTTTTAAAAATGAAAATATAAATCCATATAAATTTTCAAAATTCTCAACTCTTTTATGGGAAGAAAACCAATCTTTCTCCAAAATTCAAAACGAAAAACAAAGTTAAAATTTTCACCAACTAAACGACCCTCTAATCCTTGCAATGAAAAGAGCATATATAGCTTATAGTTGTATGTGCCTAAACCTCATATACCATATTTTTGTGAGCCACATCATTTCTTTTTACTTTTTACTTTTTTTTATTTTAAACAAATACATAAAATCTATTAAATATATATATATAAATTAAATATTAATTAATTTTCTCTCTGCTTCTTTTCTTTCAAACCTTTCCCAAATTTAAATACAATTCCAATCCCACTTACAAACTAAACGGGCCATGATACCATCCCACTCTTTTGATTGTCAAAAGCAAAAAGTAAAAAATGCTTAGTCAAATTAGTATTCATTTGTAAAATCACAAAAGGATTGTAGAAAGTAATTCAGGAGGATCCTGGGGAGTTTGCGGAAAAATCCTCTTTGTGAATAGATGACGTGGCACTTGTGGAGCTGGCTGCAACCTTCGCTGCTCGCTTTTTCCACTTTCTGGTTTAAGAAGAAAATTTAAGTACATATGGATTAACTGATCCACCATCTATAATCTATGAAAGAACTAATGTGAGTGTGAAATTACGTTAAGAGAGGTCAGTGTGCCCAATGTTTCGAGTTCAAACAGAATAATATCCAGTTGGCAATATTTAAGCATTCGCTATTTTGAGAAGAAGAAACAAACCGAAACCGAACGAAAATCGAAAAATCGAACCAAAACCGACCGAAATTAAAACCGATGGCTCGGTTTTTACTTTTTCATAAACCGAAATGCGGTTCGCTCGGTTTTGTCCAAAACCAAACCGCAAAAACCGAACCGAACCGGTTTTATTATATAATAATATAATTAATATAATATGATTAAATAACTAAATAAATCAAATTTATAAATTCATATTCATTTATGGTTGGATTTATAATATATTTATCTTAACGCTTATATTTATATGTTTTTTCGCGGTTGCTTTGCGTTAATACATCAATAAGATTCGATAATGATTAGACATGTATTTTCACTGTATGTATGTCTCATATATATATTTGTAATCGTAGAATTATGCAATAAACATTATTATGCTTAGATTGAGAAAAGTAAAAAGAATTAATTTTAACGAAACAAATTTGTTGGTATAATTTGGCCATACCCAATATTAATGGTTAGAAACCGAAAACCGAAAACCGAATCAAACCGCAACAAACTGAAAAATCGAACTCAAAAATCGAACGGTTTTGTTATAGGTTCTACAATTGCTTGATGGTAGCATTACCGTTAGGAATTAGAAAATTCAGCACGAAAGAGGTCACCCCAACTATTATCTAGATATGTTAGCTCTAGATTGGTCATTAGTTACAAAGAATGTAGTTAGTTATTAGAAAATAGTTTAGTGCAACACCGTGAAGTCCGGTCTTTACCCACCGTATCCCCGATCCACGTGCCGCCGTGAGGTCGCTTATTTTGTAATGAGAATACCTCTACCTTGCAAGGTAGAGGGTTGATGTTCTTTAATCTAATATTCCACTAGTTTCTCTCACTAGAATGTCCCACTCTTTCTCTCTAAAACCATCTATGTGCTCATTGTGTTAATGTTATGATGTGTATGTGAAAAGTTATATCTACAATTGGTATCAAGAGCCATGGTTAGATCATATCTTGCACATCTTTGGATTTATAGTGTTTTAGGTGGTTTTGAGTTTGAAAGTTTAGTGGTTTTTTTTCATCATTTGGTTGATTTCTTGTGTTAAAGTTTGAATTTTGTTGGTACTTTTATGTTTAGAATCATCAAAAGTGTCTAGGTTTTCATTTGGTAAGCTGAATCATCTTGGTCTGGGTTTTTGGATTGAAAATAAGGTTATTTGTTTTTCAAGCCAGCTAATTAGCTCTGGACTTGTTTTCTGTAGCTAACTTACGCTATAAAATCTAGCAGTTAGACGCAGTAGCGAGTTAAAGTACAAGTAGTGGCATCTCCACTACTTAGCGACTTGTGGTAGCGATTAGTCTCAGAGCAGTTGCTCTTTAGCGACTTGCATATCTAGCCACTGTAGCGAATCATCGCACAAATTTGGCTAATGACTTAGTCTCAGCGAGTTACTACTTAGCGACTTGTTTCTCTCATAGCGACTGGGACTCTAGCTAATTAGGGGTGTAGCGAGTTAAAGGCTAGCGACTTAGTACACTTATTGTTAGCGACTTAGCGTGTTGGCTAATTAGTGTTAACGACTAGGATTAGTTCTATTTTGTTGGTAGCAAATTGACTCAATTTCTGAGATTTGAGGAGTAATTCATAATAACACAATGTCACCATCACGGATCCCTTAATCACCAAAGTACTTGCTCTATGAAATGCCTCTAATAGTGAAATGTAATGCCCATCCAAGGCCTCACACCAAATGACTCAAGATGATCAATCGTAACAACTCAAATATGTCACACTTAACTTCTTCAGATGATACTAAGAATGTGGAATGCACCAAGGAGCCGCTTCAACATCTCGCCCGCCTTTCAAATTACTCTTATCAACAACCATGGATCGAACAAGTTGTGCCATTCTTCGTCAGACTTTCCCACTTTAACAAGAGTCGATTGTTTAACCTAGATCGATCGAGGTTTCAAATTAACAAAGAAAAGATCTCAACCGATGATTCTCATGCGCTCCAAACCATCTTCAACCAATTTCAACCACTTATCCGGAAGAATACTCCTCGATTTTGATAATATGACCTGAATGTCCTTCAAGAAGCACACGGAATGGAAATTCATGAGTTCGTAAACTCATTTATTCGACTCATGAGTAATATGGAAACATACATCGAGGAAGTCGCAAAGAGAATAACAAGTCGATGGAATTAAACGAGTGTCAAGAGTGTCCATGGAACAATGATGACGGTCATGCCTCACCCATTGAAAACAGTAATACACTAATTGCGTAATCTCGATATGATGGAAATGGATGAAGAAACAACACCGATCTCAAATTTCGTAATCGAAAAGGTATCAACCAACAAAGTACTTTTATCCGATCACACTTATTCTCACAAAAGGTTCATGACTCTACCCGAACAAAACAATGGAATCAATCTTGTGTTGTCCGAGTCTCGATGCAAGTAACATGATTAAAAGTGTATATGATGAGCCAAACAAATTTTCAAGTCTTGAAAAAACATCAGATCTCTTTGCAAATTGAAATACAACATAAGGATGAAATGTTTTATGCAATAAACAAAGTAGTAACTGAACTTCCAATTTAGAGAATTTGAAATTAATCGCTAAAATCCCGCATTCAGACAAAGACCATTATAAGAAATCAAATTTCGCCTTCGTAAGCCCGTAATTATGATCACATGAGATGAGCGACACTAGAATCTAGGAATTCTCAACTAGCTCTATGTGTATCCAACCTTCTAAGAGAAAATGAGCTTTAAGAAAGAACCTTGAGGAAACAAACTCTAAATCACAATCAATCTAATCTTTGATGAAAGATATTGATGACCTAAAAGAACAAATTTAATAAGAGCTTCAATATTGTTGCCCTAAAAATGAGCTCAGAAGTATGCCGGAAATAGAATGAACACTAAGTTTGCAAAACCTTCAACTTTGGGAAGTCAGCTCGTAACCACTTGAAACGAATCGTGATTAAACAACCTAATGCCTTTAGGTCCGAAAGAGCTAAACCATTAAAATCTAAGTCGACTTCCCAAGTTGACAACAAGTCTGCTTTTTGTCAAACCACCACTCTATCATTTAAGTCGATATGATGAATCCCATGGGGACTAATGAACATCACCCACAAGTAAAAATGCTAGAAGCTTAACTAGATATCATGCAAAACATAGTCCGATCATCAATCCCCTGGAAATTCTCGGATCACAAAAGACAAATAGTCATAACAAGGTGTGCACTCATTTAGTTCATCTCAATCGTGGCTTCAAATGGATTCCTACCGCGCACTATTTAAGTATACGGACTTAAACGAACTTACATTCCTAAATCATGCCTCAAGTGGATTCCCACGGTAAACTTTTCAAGAATGAAGAATCTATTAGGATCCCCATTAATGATTCGTCTGATTATACCGAATCTAAATGTGAGACTAAACATGTCACTAACCCTTCAATGTACAAGTCTATGTGCTTCAAGTACAATGTGTTCTCGCCTTTTTCAGTACAATGCTCAACTCAATCGTAAACTTCATGACTTGGTTCCCCCGATATGAACAGGCTCATTCAGAGCTATAGCCTTGATTGATGTACCTCTTACTTTGACCTTTTTCATTTCGAACTGACTCGTCTTTTCATGTCTTTGTATAAATCAAACATTTCCTTTCAGTAAAAAAAAAAAAAAAAAAAAAATTTCAAAACTATATCATTTTATCATTTTTTTACAATTTAATAATGAATATACTCCTTGTTATCGATAACATCTACGATTCTAGAAATGTCATTCAATAATGGCACGGATCATAGATGAAGTTCGAACAAATGATATATTCTTGCTAGTTTAACGGGTTCGGTAATATCAATCAATGTTATGTGTTGACATTGATTGAGGGGAGATTTGTTTTATACACCATACTAAATATTTTGTCTGGCCGGTTTTAGCAAAAATACTAAACCGAACCATGCACACCCTATCAGATGTGATGTGTGTTGGCGCAGACCTTGTAAGATTTAAGAGCAAGGAAATAATGCGATTTTTAACGCTCATTCTAAGAAACAACAAAGAAGATTATCTATTTTTTCAAAGTGCTCATTTTTCAACGCTTCTATAAAGAAAGATTTGTGATCGCTGAAGATTTAAGAAAGTTGTTTTAACATTATAATTACAACCCAACTACGCTACTAAATAATTTTATAAAAACACAATAAAGAATACAAGTATGGCTCACATCTACTTATTTTGCCAAACACACCGCTTATACAAGTTACTTTCATTTTATATTAAGCAACTGTTTTTCTATATTAAGCAACTTTAGTTTCGCTAAAAGAATTATGATACAACTTTAGTAGTTATGATAATAATAATAAAAATGTAATTATGCAACACTCTTGAATATTTCTAAATCCGTCTCTGTAAAACTTACATGTATCGCCTCAAATATGTAAAGGGCAATGTTAAAATATGATAAAGATATTGAAAGGAATAAGTATGCAAATCATTTTTAAATGATGTGGTTTGAAAGAGCATAAACACTTCAACATTATTAAGAAAATTGATGTTTCAAAGTATGGAACATTCTTCGAAAGCTTTCCCACTTGGGTTTGATCAAACATCTCAACTAGTCAAGACAATACAAATCCAAGGCTATCTAGAGGAGTTACGTCTCTCAACTAGTCAACTTATTTCAAATTTGTAGGTTCTATCTGTATTTTGTTGTATGGCGTTCTAATGCAAATTTGTCAATTTCATAAACGAGGTAAGTCATTTTACTTGTTAACTCGAATCATAATCTTCTAAGCAAACCATACGTTGGATGAGCATTAATAAAGACTAATACGGTCGCATCATCCTCATATTCATTTTTGTTAAGTTTTTATAAACAAACACGATTGTAATAAGGCTTTTAATTACAACCCATGCTATGCTGACATGTTACCACTAGGTAGAGATAGCTTTAATAAACTTATTATTTTCAAATTTATGTATATTTAATGATTATAATTATAATTGTGTTGATAAACATAAAATGTTTGATGTTTATTAATTGTTGGTTGAGTAAATTTATTTTAGTCCCTGGTTTGGTCAAATCAGAGGTTGGCCTAAAAACTTTAAAAGTTAACGATAGCTCTCATTTTAAAGCCGTGGACGATTTTTAAACGACTAATACCACCTCTTTGTCTTTGAAGACAAGGTACTTTGGTCATTTCATACCGATCAAGACTAAAACGCAATTCAAACTTCAAAATAGGCGCTATCATCAGACTTTCAAAGCTAAACCAAACCTAATTGACCAAACCACAAGGACCAAAATGCAATTAACTCTTATTGATTTTTCACACCTAAATTAATGCAAGAAACCCATAAAATAAAGACACATCGACTCAATGATAACAAGTTAGGGTCTGCTTAGTTTCCGATTTGACTTTGAGATTTGGCATCAAAGTACAATCCGTGTTTGGTACACTTATAAGGTTTTAATAATTGTCATCATGTTTCAGAGATATAGGTTTTTAAACCCTTACTACTTAGCCTCCTTTGATAATTGTATTCATTTTTATGGACCCATTTCAATTTAACCACGCATTTCTTTCTTTTTTTTTTTTTTTATCATATTTCAATAATATAAATATTAGTATAGCATATTTAATAACATATATAATAAATTATTTTATTATATATTCTCTCTCTCATTTATTTAAAAACCTATACTAAACTCAAATCCAAATCATAATCCAAATCCAAATCCTAACGCTAATCCCATCTACAAACCAAACGGGCCCTAAAGTTATAATATGAGCCAAATTGAATACAATATATGTGACTACAGATGATTGGTTTGCAACCAAAACCAACTTTTGATTTTGGTTTAAGTTTCTATTGGCATATTCAAAGCCAACCCGAATAAAACCGAATATAGGAAAAAGAAATGGTAGGAAGTTTCGCAATTGTCTAATTTTTTCCTAGAGCCCATATGGACAAAAACGATGCTTTTGGCAACCGGCATGGATATCGATCACCATCCGTGCTTAACAAAGAATATGTGATGTCACAAGTGGGAAACAATCTAACGTGTTTGAATCAATGCTATGAGCGGTATAATCAGATACACTACCAAATTTAAGGATGGAATTCAAAAGGTACAACTTAAATTAACAGTGTTTAAAATAGTTTATAAAAGGCGGTTCGACGATCATAAATACTAACAATGTCAAATAACCAAAGATGAGTAAAATAATAGCCTTCATGAAGAAGTTTTTGGGCATTCTATATATAATTGTTACGCTAAAGTTGATTCACATGGATATGGCAGTGGTTTAAATTCTAAAACGCTGACTACATCAACATCAACTCATACTAAGCTCGATTCACACTATCTCAGAAAGCATGTGAGTTCCGCATCAAACTTTATCTTCACAGCTTGAAATATCGATATGTCCATTCAATACCAGCAGATCAATCATTTTAATTAAGTGATTTTTAGAGACTTGAATTATTTTGGTTTCAAGTTCTATACAAATATGGATGAAAGGAAAGTACCAGATGCAATCGCAAGTGAGCTAATTAAAAAATGTGGGACATGCCCAACCAAGATCTTATGAACACCAAGCATATAGGAAAATGTCAAATTAATTGGAAGAAAGTTAGTGCCTCACTCAAATATTCTCAGCTACCGCTGCTTTCAACCTCGCCAACAATTGGAGTGTTCTATAATGTCAAATAGGTGTTATCCGGATTTTACATTTTGTTACGCCGAAAAATGAAGAAAGAAGAAAAAGAAGTGAAGCTGGACATTGAGAGAGTAAGGAGGGAAACAAATTTAATATTATTCGTAGAATTGACTGTTTGTCTTCTTATATAATCATGTAGCATTTAACATTTTAATAAATTTTTAATTCCTGTAGCCATATGCGATTTAAGCAAAGGTTTATCAACAAATATATCTTGTTTGTTAGCATCATAGTTTTTCTTATATGCATTTTATAAGTTAATTTTATTTATGATAAACACATTATTTTTAGTTACTTTGTTAATAAAACCACGCATTGTAAAAAGTTTTACACACATTTTAAGAAATTTCGCTCGTTTATATATTTGATCTATTAATAAAACATTCATGAGTTTGTTTCAAGATAAACTAGTTGAAATCACCGATTAGTTTTTGTACATAGACCACCTAAAGCTATCATTAGTGTCGATTATGCTTAGGCTTGTAGCAAAGCATTTTGTTAAACCCTAACCGACTTTTTCAAAGCGCAAAAACGACGGGTTAATTAACTTTCTTGTTGCTCAACGCCCCGCGATCACATTTCCTCGACCACACCTGGATGCAAGATTGCTACCTTAAGAATAACTTTCTTTAAATTTGAGAGCTCCTTATCAAACAAAGGTAGAAGAAATCTCATCTTCTTTCGTTAAACACATATCGAGACGAAGATTTTCGAGATGCATTAATGAAGTTAAGTTTCGTGGCATGCCACCTGCAGCCAAGTACTTTTTCACCAAATACAAAAACTAGAATCAGCAAACGAAATTTACATGAATCGTAATCTTTAGTTTATATTACCTTCATATAAAACGCCGACAAATCCAGAGTCCTAATCGAGGGCACACACTGTAAAAGCTCAGCGAATGTAAAACTTTTTTCTCCTTCAAAGCCTTTTTCGCATCCACATCCACCCTGCATTTAAATTACTTAAGGCTAAAATCTTTCTGAAAGAACTTCACTAAGTAGTTATATGAACCTTACCAAAACGATATCCACATGTCTTGGACAATTGGAGAGAAATGTTTTGAGGTTGTTAATGCTTAAAAATTTCATTTTCTCTGAAATTTTTCATACGAAAAGGAAAATGAAATATGTTTAGTTACACTTTTTTCAACAATTTTCAAAAACTAAATTTCATTCTCTAAATTTTAACTACAATTTCAAAGTTTCATTACGATCTCCTCACTTTTTCATTCTCACTTTTATACGTCCATTTTAATACGCCATCCGCTTTTTACGCTTTTATCCGCTTTTATACGCTTTCTCACGCTGTCGTCCGCTTTCACGTTCGCCGGTTTTTATTCGCTTTGTCATTTTTTTACGCCGCTCCCGCTTTTACGTCATTCATTTTTTACGCTTTTGTCTGTTAGTTTACGCTTTCATCCATTATTTTACGCCGCCGCTTTTTAGTTTCATCCGCTTTTACGCCATCCGCTTTTTTACGCTTTTAATGGTTTTTTCTTTACGCTTTCGTCCGCTTTTACATTTTCGCCCTTTCTTTTACGTCTTCGCCCTTTTACGCTACTGCTTTTACGCCGTCCGCTTATTTACTTTCGTAAATTTTTAACGTCATCCGCTTATTTACATTTTCATCCGCTTTTGCATTTTCGCCCTTTTACGCTTTCGCCTGCTTTCACGCCTTCGCTCATTTTTTTACATTTTCATTTTATTATGTTGCTCTTACGCTGGCCCATTTTCATATGATTTGTAAGTTTTGTACGTTATTCTACGCTATCTCACGAAAAATGTAAAAAAGATGTTAAAAATGGACTAAAACGTAAAAACATATTTAAACGTAAAAAATGTGACAACCGGCAATTTAGGAGTCTATTTTAAATCAGACACGTAAACTAAACCAGTTTTGCCTTTATCACTATTTTTATAAACCATGACTTGATTTTATATCGCTATTGGTTTTACGGATTATTTCATTATTAAATGAGTTATCGATGAGTTTTAACTCTATTAGTAGGACTATTCGATTCAAGACTAAAAGCCTCAAAACGAATTATTGTAACTTTAGACCAGAATTCTAAAGTTGACAAATAAATAGTCAAAACTCATGGAAAACGAATAACGATGTTAGAAAGTCGAATAAACGCTAGGGACACTTGGGACAATATATGAGCTCTGAACGAACGGATAGTTTACTAAAACGACGACCACGGCCTCCTTTTCCTTAGCCTACCACCTCCTTCCTCTCTTTTATTTTTAAGTCCCTAGTTCCCACCTATAAATACCTCTCATATCCTCATTCCACCCTTTCATTTCTCTCTAAAAATCACCTACACCCACTTCTCTCTCTAACTCTCTCTCTCTCCCTAAAATCAAATAAACCCTAACCCTAAACCACGCCGCGCACGCCACTATTCCGCCAACACGCCAACCACCGGCACAACCACCACACACCACCACCACCATATCAAGATCTTTTCATCGCTCTTCCAACCATATATTACACGCCCATTCGACCTCCATAACACCTTCAAATTTAAAGATTAAGATTCGGATTTTTGTGGTTTCATGGTTTTGCAATCGGTGTTCGAATAAGGTAAATGGAACAAGATTAGAGCTTGTTTAATAATAAGCCACTTAATTGCATTCTAGGTTTCAACCCTATGATGAAATTTGGGGCTTTTAAGTGAACATGAAATTAAGTCTAATTAGTGTCTAAATAAAGTAATAAACAAGTAATTAGTGTTTGTAAGCGTGGTGTATCAATTTGATGGGTTTATGCATTTTAGGTTTAGTTTCATTTTGGTTAAGATAGATGATGGGTTTTGTGTTTGGTTAGTGATCGAGCTTGAATGATTGGATTGGATGTCGCGAATGGATTCGGTGATGTTTGATTGGTTTGGAAGGTCAGACGAGCCACATGGCACGCACGCGCCTTGGCGTAGACGTGACCCGCTGGGTCACGGTCCGGTCGGTCGACGGTAGCTTGTTGGTTTATGTAGTTGAGGTTTGATGAGACGGTGAGCCGAAAAGCTTCTAGAGCTTGTTTGTTCACGTGGTCTTAACCGACTCTGCATGACCATTAGGGTCTTAACATTGGTTTCAGTATATTTGGTTGATTGATTGGTTGGCTAGTTTGTTTTGAGATGGTTTGGGATTGCATTGCATATTGTGACTTTACATCGACTTGATATATATATTGTCGACTTTGAGCTACGCCGGCTATTTTGACTTTTAGTCAATAGTTGACCGACAAAGCCGTAAGATGGACTTTAGTATAATTTGGACTATTGATTGATTAAAAGCCAAGGTTATGACTCGTGCTGTGGACTCGAAACGAATAACGATATGAGATGAATATTGAATTTGACTAAATATATATTTATACATGAAAATGCTAATAGAACTATGAAATGTAAATAATAAATAGGCTTTTGTACTAAAATATCGATAACAAGACTTATCTTGTTATTTACTATTTTTAAACGGAAACTAACGACTAAATTGGAAATGTTTTGTAATGAGTAAGTAATTAATGTTTGAGTACACGCTTATCAATAAATGTCAATTGTGGACATTTAATATTAGTTAAGATTTAGGTTACCTCAACTCGCGCGATGCACGGTCTAGTGGTCGGGGTGATGTTTTATCCGTAATGTTGTATATGATGGTTTTAGATACCTATTAGATTTTTAAATAGGTTCATGGTTCAAAGTTAGCTAAAATAATCATTTTCTCATTAAATTTTTTTCGACATTAATTGTATAATAAAATGGACTTGGAACATGTATTTTATAATACTTACAATGCCAACAAACAAAACATATAGCTTTTGTATATGGGGTGGTTATTTATTGACGCTCTAACTAAAAGCTATAAAGATATCACGATTACAAATTTATGTGACAATGATGTGATCCTCTAAATAAAACAATGCGCGAGACACAAACTAACAAAGAAACTTCATATAAATTAGAGTCGCCGTTGTTGTCGGATTTGCTATTCGACCATTCATATGACTCTTTATCTTTAAACCTACACACATGTAGTGGGTCAGAACTTAACCAACAATACAACCCAACACAAACCCAATAAATCTCACTATACAAAACTACTTACCCTAATTCATTTCAAACACAACCTTAATTTTCTCTCTATCCTCAACACACACACACACCGTCCCACCAAACTTCTTTTGAGTGCAACCACAAAATATATTTATTTACTTATTACATGCTCGCACTAAAGGCGACATACACGGGTTATATCTAATTGTTCATTGTATAATGTTTGTGTAAATTGTTAAAGTGTAATTAAGATGGTGTATCTAATTGAGACGTGATTTGGCTAATCTCCATTATTAGCTCAAAAATACGATTATGCAACATCTCTTTAATCACATCATACTTTGTATCTCAAACTTTAAAAGCAATAAGTTGTAGTACATATTTTAAGATGGATGTAAATTATCATCTTCCAATATACTTAAGATTGATAAACACAAACGATAATATAGATAACATTATTGAAATCAAATATTCAATATTGTATTAGTTACAATAGTAATTTTGTCGCTTTGGTCGACTATAAAATGTAGTGATAAGAAAAGACAAAGAAATAGGTGGCGGATTGGTCGACAACCCCGACAAACACCCACTCATTCCCGCCCATGAAACACAACTCCATCTTGGTGCACCAACACCCCATTCACATTTTATAAATCACGCTTTTTTTGTGTTACTTCTAAAGCACAAAACTCAAATCTATTTACTTTCCAATCCAATGAAATAACCAATCCAAATCAATTGCTTCATTTCATCAAGGAATGAGATAACTCGTCCATTCTCGAATTAAATTGGATCGTGATGATATAATCTATTCTAAACCCTACATTGTCTCATTTCTACTTTGACCCAAACACACACTTAAGCTTTTCATCCGCCTACCTCTCTCACATCACGCCTCACCAAAATTTTTCATCTAATCTCATTTATCGCCTCAACCAATAACAAACCTATCTCATCCACCTACAAATCGAACATCAAATAGATTGCATGTTTATGGATGAAGATCCTTTGAGGGTCTCGGTAGGTTCTACATATTTTTTTGTTTTGTTTGTCTTAAACGAACCAAAGAACCACTATAACAAATTTGTTATAAAACTTTTTGATTTTTTGGATAAAAAAGCTATGCTTCAAAAAGGATTGGAAATGATGGCGTTATGTTGATGTTTTGTTTTGTTTTAGATCGGTGATGATATGAGTTCAACATAAAAAATTAAAAGATTAGAAACAAAGTTGAACCGATTCGAGATCTTGTATTTGTTTCGCTTCCTTTTTGTTTGGAGTTGGAATGATGTTGAAGAGGATGGGAAATAGGATAGATGGTTTGTGTTGTTACGAAACACAAAAATGATGGTGGTGAATATGGTGATTGTTCGTTATTTATAATCTTCAAAATTCCTACCTAAAAGTCACATTTTAAACCATTAAGACTTAACATTTATTTCAAGAATAGCAAACAATTCATATTCATCTTCACGCTTCATCTTCCGAGCATTCATTCTTGCATCAAGTTGGCATTGAATCCCTATTTGCCAAGTGAAAAAATGCTTCCAACACTACCCACATTTATCATCATGCCTTTACATTTATTAGTAGTATAGAGCAGCATTCAAGCTGTGGATATTTTCATTCAATTCGAGCCTCTTCATAAACCAAACCGAGTATGCATGAATATGAGGGCCTCATAAATGAGATGAGTAGTTATTTTGCATGCATAGACATGTATGTACCGCTTTGGTTAGCACCCCCTTGCACATTAAATTAAGGGATAAGTTTTATGTATTATAGATTTATTTACCATTGCCATGGGTTACGGATAACCTAGCATTAATAGTGTTGATCCACGTAGGTAGCGGACTTATTAGGTTGACGAATCTAATAAGAGTCCCGCTAGGTGCTGGGTAACCTTATTAATGGGTGAATTATCCTCATGACTTTAGGATACGATTGATTTATGGGATAATAAGCGACACGAGTAAATAAATGAGTTTATCGAGTCGACTAATTCGATAAGGTCTACTATTTATTCCAAACTTATTGGACTATGGAGCTTATCGCTAGAGGTCTCATGTGTCGCATTGAGTTATATATTGGTTGTTCGAGTGCATTCATAGCATCATATTGAGTCGATACACCCACATGAGGATACCAAACACTAGGATTAAATGGTGAAACGACGTTGGAAATAAAGAAATGGAGTATATTGGGGTAGATAACGTTGATTTTGAGGAATATATATATTAAAGTTGGTCTACATTAATAGGTTGTGCCGAGATACCGCTATCTTCTCGCTAGTGTTTATTTGTGCGCTGATTGCTTGAGGTTTCATAGCCCCACTTTTATCACGCTTTTAACTATATCAGTGAGAATCATGCTATCGCTTTGGACCGTTAAAACTATTTGGATTTGCTTATATGCTCGATCGCTAGATAGATGCGTAGAGTTGCCTTAGTCTAGGTTTAACCGTGCCTAACTAAGAATAGACTTCTACCGACCCAGTCCCGGGTTGGCAATTATTCTAGATTTTGCCACAAGGCCGGACTAGAGCGGGCCCAGTAATCCCGGATGCGGATATGATTGGAGATCCTGATAGATCATGAAACGGTATTTATCTATCTAGGTCTTCATATCAAATCAACTCTTACTGTGTCCACTATCATTTTGTTGAACTTAAACCATGAACTCACCAAACAGAAGTGACCTTTAGCATGATTTCTCGATATTCGAGAGATGTTCGAATACGTGATCGCTGGAAGCAGAAGGCGGGGTTAAGGATCATTTCGACTGATAAACTTCGGGAGCTATTCTATTAAATCCATAATAATTATACTTTGGATTAAATGTTTTGAATACTTAAACTTGGGATTGGTTTTGAATGTTAAATAACTATCTTTGCTATACTTGTGTGCGACACCAATCCAATAGTAAAACTTGATTAAGTCTTCCACAACCGAGATTGGGTGTTAAAAATAGATGAAACATAAAAACGATAAAACGATAAAATGGATGAAAACGAAGAAAACATAATAAACGTAAGAAGCAATAAACGAAAACGAACGAAAACATAAAAAATAGATGAAAAGGTAAAAAGCGACTAAAACGTAAAAAGATGAAATGTAAAAATGGACTAAAATGTAAGAAAATGACGAAAACGTAAAAAAATGATAAAACATAAAAAACAAATGAAAACATGAATAAACGGACGAAACGTAAAAATGTATTAAAACGTAAAAACATATGAAAAGTTAAAAATGATTAAAACGTAAAATAATGTATTTAAACGTAAAAATACGAAACGTTAAAAATCGACAAAAACGAAATAATGCACAAAACGTAAAAACAGATGAAACGAAAAATGTATTTAAACAAACAAACGTAATAAAATCGATGAAACGATGAAATGAATAAAAGAAATGATAACGAAAAAAAAAAAAAAAAAAAAAACCGATGAAAACGTATAAACCATACACAAACGTATAAAATGGATAAAACATACAAAGATCTAATAAGAAAAAAGTTGATTTAAAAAGAAAAAATGTTTTCATCTAAACATCTTTTCATTTTTGGAAAAGGAAAATATAAATTAATCTAAACGGCCAAATTTCTCAACTCTTTAGGTTAGAAACCAACCTTCTCCTAATTTAGAAATGTAAAACGTAAAAATTTTCATCAACTAAACGCCTTAACTGGTTTTAGAAGCAATCTTAACATTGACAAAACCAAGCTCTTCAAGCAACTAAACCCATTGAACTTGAATGAAGGCCAAATTACGCTTATGAGCCAGGTGAGTTTGGTACGGCTAATGAAAATTTTTCCATTTTTCGCAGAAATTTTTCATATGAAAGGAAAAATGAAAACCGCTTAGTTACACTCTTTTCAAACAATTTTCTAAAATGTGAAATTTCATTTTCCAAATTTTAACTACAAATTGAAAAGCTCATTTTACTTTCTCACTTTTTCATTCTCAATTTTATACGTCCGCTTTAATATCGTCATCCGCTTATTCGATTTTATACGCTTTACGCTGTCGTCCGCTTTCTTACCTTTTGTCCGCTTTCTTACGTTGTCCTTACGCCATCCGCTTTCATTGCCACCCGCTTTCTACGCGGCCCGCTGCACGCCGCACGCCGGGCCTTTTTACGCCCGTCCGCTTTTACGCCGTCCGCGCTATTTTAATGTCCGCTTTTTACGCCATCCGCTTTTACGCTGCCGCTTTTTTACTTTTTGTCCGCTTGTTTTACGCTTTCCTTTTTTAATGTATTCGCCCATTTTTTACGCCGCTTGCTTTTATGATTCCGTCCATTTTTACGCTTTCATTCGCTTGTTTACATTTTTGTCCTTAACGCTACAGCCACGTTGTCCTTTTTAACATTTCCGCTTGTTTTTATGTCCTGTAAACCGCACGCTGCCTTTTTTAACGCTGCGCGCTTTTTGGTTTTCGCCTATTTTTGCTGCCTTTTACGGACGCAAACGATAAAAATGGACTACGTAAAGAATGGACTAAATGTAAAACATACTAAAACGTAAAAATGCATTTAAAACGTAAAAACGAATGTAAATGTAAAAATAGACTAACACGTAAAATAACAGATTTAAAACGTAAAAACGGACAAAAGCGTAATAAAAGGATGGAAATATAAAAACAGATTTAAAACGTAAAAATCGACTAAAACGTAAAATAAGAGACGAAACGTAAAATGGATAAAACAAATGATAACGCATAAAACGGAAAAACTTGAAAACGATAAAACCGCAAAACGATAAAACGTAATAAAAACGCACGTAAGATCCAATATGAAAAAGAAGAAAGTTGATTTAAAAAAAAATATGTTTGAAAAGAGCTTTATCTAAACATCTTTTCATTTTTAAAAATGAAAATATAAATCCATATAAATTTTCAAAATTCTCAACTCTTTTATGGGAAGAAAACCAATCTTTCTCCAAAATTCAAAACGAAAAACAAAGTTAAAATTTTCACCAACTAAACGACCCTCTAATCCTTGCAATGAAAAGAGCATATATAGCTTATAGTTGTATGTGCCTAAACCTCATATACCATATTTTTGTGAGCCACATCATTTCTTTTTACTTTTTACTTTTTTTTATTTTAAACAAATACATAAAATCTATTAAATATATATATATAAATTAAATATTAATTAATTTTCTCTCCTTCTTTTCTTTCAAACCTTTCCCAAATTTAAATACAATTCCAATCCCACTTACAAACTAAACGGCATGATACCATCCCACTCTTTGATTGTCAAAAGCAAAAGTAAAAAATGCTTAGTCAAATTAGTATTCATTTGTAAAATCACAAAAGGATTGTAGAAAGTAATTCAGGAGGATCCTGGGGAGTTTGCGGAAAAATCCTCTTTGTGAATAGATGACGTGGCACTTGTGGAGCTGGCTGCAACCTTCGCTGCTCGCTTTTTCCACTTTCTGGTTTAAGAAGAAAATTTAAGTACATATGGATTAACTGATCCACCATCTATAATCTATGAAAGAACTAATGTGAGTGTGAAATTACGTTAAGAGAGGTCAGTGTGCCCAATGTTTCGAGTTCAAACAGAATAATATCCAGTTGGCAATATTTAAGCATTCGCTATTTTGAGAAGAAGAAACAAACCGAAACCGAACGAAAATCGAAAAATCGAACCAAAACCGACCGAAATTAAAACCGATGGCTCGGTTTTTACTTTTTCATAAACCGAAATGCGGTTCGCTCGGTTTTGTCCAAAACCAAACCGCAAAAACCGAACCGAACCGGTTTTATTATATAATAATATAATTAATATAATATGATTAAATAACTAAATAAATCAAATTTATAAATTCATATTCATTTATGGTTGGATTTATAATATATTTATCTTAACGCTTATATTTATATGTTTTTTCGCGGTTGCTTTGCGTTAATACATCAATAAGATTCGATAATGATTAGACATGTATTTTCACTGTATGTATGTCTCATATATATATTTGTAATCGTAGAATTATGCAATAAACATTATTATGCTTAGATTGAGAAAAGTAAAAAGAATTAATTTTAACGAAACAAATTTGTTGGTATAATTTGGCCATACCCAATATTAATGGTTAGAAACCGAAAACCGAAAACCGAATCAAACCGCAACAAACTGAAAAATCGAACTCAAAAATCGAACGGTTTTGTTATAGGTTCTACAATTGCTTGATGGTAGCATTACCGTTAGGAATTAGAAAATTCAGCACGAAAGAGGTCACCCCAACTATTATCTAGATATGTTAGCTCTAGATTGGTCATTAGTTACAAAGAATGTAGTTAGTTATTAGAAAATAGTTTAGTGCAACACCGTGAAGTCCGGTCTTTACCCACCGTATCCCCGATCCACGTGCCGCCGTGAGGTCGCTTATTTTGTAATGAGAATACCTCTACCTTGCAAGGTAGAGGGTTGATGTTCTTTAATCTAATATTCCACTAGTTTCTCTCACTAGAATGTCCCACTCTTTCTCTCTAAAACCATCTATGTGCTCATTGTGTTAATGTTATGATGTGTATGTGAAAAGTTATATCTACAATTGGTATCAAGAGCCATGGTTAGATCATATCTTGCACATCTTTGGATTTATAGTGTTTTAGGTGGTTTTGAGTTTGAAAGTTTAGTGGTTTTTTTTCATCATTTGGTTGATTTCTTGTGTTAAAGTTTGAATTTTGTTGGTACTTTTATGTTTAGAATCATCAAAAGTGTCTAGGTTTTCATTTGGTAAGCTGAATCATCTTGGTCTGGGTTTTTGGATTGAAAATAAGGTTATTTGTTTTTCAAGCCAGCTAATTAGCTCTGGACTTGTTTTCTGTAGCTAACTTACGCTATAAAATCTAGCAGTTAGACGCAGTAGCGAGTTAAAGTACAAGTAGTGGCATCTCCACTACTTAGCGACTTGTGGTAGCGATTAGTCTCAGAGCAGTTGCTCTTTAGCGACTTGCATATCTAGCCACTGTAGCGAATCATCGCACAAATTTGGCTAATGACTTAGTCTCAGCGAGTTACTACTTAGCGACTTGTTTCTCTCATAGCGACTGGGACTCTAGCTAATTAGGGGTGTAGCGAGTTAAAGGCTAGCGACTTAGTACACTTATTGTTAGCGACTTAGCGTGTTGGCTAATTAGTGTTAACGACTAGGATTAGTTCTATTTTGTTGGTAGCAAATTGACTCAATTTCTGAGATTTGAGGAGTAATTCATAATAACACAATGTCACCATCACGGATCCCTTAATCACCAAAGTACTTGCTCTATGAAATGCCTCTAATAGTGAAATGTAATGCCCATCCAAGGCCTCACACCAAATGACTCAAGATGATCAATCGTAACAACTCAAATATGTCACACTTAACTTCTTCAGATGATACTAAGAATGTGGAATGCACCAAGGAGCCGCTTCAACATCTCGCCCGCCTTTCAAATTACTCTTATCAACAACCATGGATCGAACAAGTTGTGCCATTCTTCGTCAGACTTTCCCACTTTAACAAGAGTCGATTGTTTAACCTAGATCGATCGAGGTTTCAAATTAACAAAGAAAAGATCTCAACCGATGATTCTCATGCGCTCCAAACCATCTTCAACCAATTTCAACCACTTATCCGGAAGAATACTCCTCGATTTTGATAATATGACCTGAATGTCCTTCAAGAAGCACACGGAATGGAAATTCATGAGTTCGTAAACTCATTTATTCGACTCATGAGTAATATGGAAACATACATCGAGGAAGTCGCAAAGAGAATAACAAGTCGATGGAATTAAACGAGTGTCAAGAGTGTCCATGGAACAATGATGACGGTCATGCCTCACCCATTGAAAACAGTAATACACTAATTGCGTAATCTCGATATGATGGAAATGGATGAAGAAACAACACCGATCTCAAATTTCGTAATCGAAAAGGTATCAACCAACAAAGTACTTTTATCCGATCACACTTATTCTCACAAAAGGTTCATGACTCTACCCGAACAAAACAATGGAATCAATCTTGTGTTGTCCGAGTCTCGATGCAAGTAACATGATTAAAAGTGTATATGATGAGCCAAACAAATTTTCAAGTCTTGAAAAAACATCAGATCTCTTTGCAAATTGAAATACAACATAAGGATGAAATGTTTTATGCAATAAACAAAGTAGTAACTGAACTTCCAATTTAGAGAATTTGAAATTAATCGCTAAAATCCCGCATTCAGACAAAGACCATTATAAGAAATCAAATTTCGCCTTCGTAAGCCCGTAATTATGATCACATGAGATGAGCGACACTAGAATCTAGGAATTCTCAACTAGCTCTATGTGTATCCAACCTTCTAAGAGAAAATGAGCTTTAAGAAAGAACCTTGAGGAAACAAACTCTAAATCACAATCAATCTAATCTTTGATGAAAGATATTGATGACCTAAAAGAACAAATTTACATGCTGTCATGGTTTCTAGCAAACTTAAAATCCTTAATGGAAGTGTAACAACATTGATATATTTTTTTAAAATCAGAAAACAAAAGCCAAAAGTTTACATCCTTTGCGCAACCGACAATAAGTTCATATACTCACTAGTATCGGAAATTGTAAAAGCATTAGCTGTTTTCCTATTTTCATAACATAAAGAACCAGAAATTATGTTTTTGTTAATCACATGAAATTAAATCAGACAATGGTCGAAAAACCCAATAATGAAGATGACAAACCAATAACATGAAACATAAATATCATTTTTGATGAGAACAATATATGCCAAGCAATGGTTTTTGAAGCTAAGCTAAGATACCAAAAAAATACATCACTCTGCTAGTCTACAATGAAAAACATCAATTTATCTCGCCATTTTGACCAAGTCAACATATATGGCAGAGAGGAACACAAGTCTTTTTTTTTTTTTTTTTGGAACGGCTAGAGAAGAACGCTTGTTACATAGGGGGTGTTTGTTTAAGCTTACTTTTGAGCTTTACCAGCTTATATAACTACGGTTTATATTTCATAAGCTCAATTTTTCCGGCTTATTTTGAAACTTATTGGCTTATATAAGCTTGTTATATCATAATAAGCTTATATAAGCTCACAAATTTGAAAATAAGCCAGAAAAATGAGCTTATAGAATATAAGCCAAGGTGAGAAAAGCTAGTAAGCCCAAACATAAGTTAAACAAAAATGCCTTTAAATGCCCTGTACATGTCATGATAATTCGAAATATTTGTTTTTCGTTTGATATCTAAGGGAGCATTACAGAAACATTACACTTCTATATACCAATCCCTCTATTCACAATAAGGGGGTGTTTGGGATTGCATATAGTTACTTTGTTAGCTTATGCTTACGGCATTGTAAGTACCCTCAAATGATCATTTCCCATTTGCTTATTTACAAGTGCTTATTTCCTCAAAAATTAAGCAAATAAGACAACAAACAACAAAAAAATCAATTACAATTCCCAAACACCCTCTAAAACATTCAAAAAAATATGAAATGCAGAATTAATTTAACACATTTTGTAACTAATTTGCATTTAATACTAACAGTGTTTAGGCATTATCTTAAGGCTCAAAAGTAAAACTACATTAAAAGCAAAACCCATATAGAATTACAGATATTAAAATTTGGGGGTTTAAGTGTTTGGGTTAAAAATGATTGTGCAGTAAAAAAAAAGTAACAAAATATTATAAAGATCAAGAAAAGTATATGACAAGAATTTAGTTTAGGGTTTACCAGTAAATTTTCCAATTTTTTCCCCAAAGAAAATGCAGTGAAAGTTATTCAACAGTAATTCACAGAATAAAGTATATAAAAGGTTTTGCGGAAAATCTGGAAAATCCCAAAAAAAAAAAAAAAAAAAAAAACTCCCTAAGTCTCAAAATTATTTTCAAGTGACAAAAATCATAAAAGTGAGACCATTTCATAAATTCTCTTTTTCTTACTAAAAATAAAAAATGAACAATTAATTTGAGACATCTCTAAAAAATTAGAGAAAAGTTATTTTACATACCAAACTTTTCTTACATACGGACTAATCTCCACCATCCATTTAAAAAGAAATCAATGGCTGAGATTAACATCATTTTATTATTTTACATATTTTTTATAATTTAAATATCTCTTAAACCGCTAATCGTTAAGCGAAAATAATTACATTATCGCGACGAAGTTTAATTATCTTTCTATAGACGCAAGACTTTGATATCTTTCGAAAAAAGAAAAAATATTTTTTCACGTTTGTCGCCTTTTTTCGTTTTCTTTGAACCTGAATTTCGTTAAATATCGTATATGATTTAACACTAATTTGAAGATCACGTGTGATATTAGTGTTAAATCACATATGATATGTAATATTATATGTGATACTAGCGTTAAATCATATATGATAAATCACATATGATATACATATAATATATGATTTAACACTAATATCACATGTGGTATTCAATTCAAATTAGTGTTAAATCATATATGAATTTTTCATTTAAATTTCAGTAACGTAAAAAAACAAAAGAAACTTTAAAAAAACGTGACAAACACGAAAAAAAAATGTCAAAAGTATATCAAAGTGTCTGTCTATAGAAAGATAATTAAATGCTCGTCGTAATGGTATATTTTTTTTCGCTTGACGATTAACGGTTTGAAAGATATTTATATTTGAAAAAAAAATGATGAAATTGGGTTTTTTAATTGTTGTGATTAATCTCATCCATTAGATCTAATAAAAATGGAGGGTGTAGATTGATCCTTTAGTATGTAAAGAAGTTTTTGTCCTTAAATGATCTTAAATCAAAAAATATAATTAATAATTATGAGAGGAGGGAGTACATTTTTATGAATCTGTATATAATTTCTTAGGGTGTGTTTGGCATATGACTTTCAGCACAATAATATTCATTGCAAATATTTGGTTGAGGGATATGGGATGAAGATATAAAAATATGGTCATAGAACCATAGTTGTGAATAAGGGTGTTATTCGGGGTCGACACGGTCGGGTTCGGGTCAATCGGGTCGGGACTCAAGAAAAACATACCCGAACCCGACCTTTTTTAGAGCTCGGCTTACTCGGGTTCGGGTCAACTCGGGTCAGGTCAATCAAGTCAGGTCAATTCGGGTTAGGGTCAACCGAGTAATTTTACATTGTAAAAGTGTTAGTTGAGCCGGGTTAGTCGGGTTCGGGTTAATTCGGGTCGGGTCAATTCGGGTTGAGGCTAATAAAAACATACCCAACCCCGACCTTGTTTAGAACTCGGGTTGACTCGATTGACCCGAATATAATTTTTGACCTGATTGACCCGACCCGAAAAGCCATATTCGGGTTCGGGTCGGCTTTTATAACACCTAGTTGCTAAGAGAGGTATCTTTGAGTGATACTCCTTCCGTCCCAAAATTATAGTCCCCTTTTGACTTTTTCGGTATCTCTTTTACAATTTTGACCTTAAGTACTTTTGTATGTGATATATAATACTTGATGCAAAATATATGAATGGATTGGGTTTTTAATGTATTTTCATTTGGTATAACTTTCATCAACTATTGTATAACATAAACAAAAATATTTAAGGTCAAAGTTGAAAAAAAAAGACCGAAAAAATCAAACAGAGACTATAATTTTGAGACGGAGGTAGTAATTCTTATGGGACGATTTTCTTTTTTCTTTTTATACCACAAATTATTTATTAACTCATACATTCGTTCTTATTTTTGTTATTTTATCTTAGATTTTTTACATCTTTCTTTTAAACCTATAGTGTTTCACTAAACATACCACACAACAATTTATAAACAATAATATATGTTTTCATTCCATCTAAAGATCAAACTCATAGCAATAGTGATTCATATATGCATACTCCATACCAAATGCACCATTAGTTATGTTTTTCTAAGAGTTAACTACATTTTTGGTCCTTGTGGTTTGTCATGTATTTTATTTTCAGTCCAAATTTTTAAAAACTTTCCAGTTCAGTCCAAAAGTGAAACACCCGTCTCGGTTTTAGTCCATTTTGTTGTTGATTGTTAGTTTAACCGGTTAAACAACATAAAATGACTAACTTACCCTCACATTTATTATTATTATTATTATTATTATTATTATTATTATTATTATTATTATTAGGGTTTTTAACGTATGCAAGCGTATTAAGATCTAAAAAGAGCGGGATCCACGAAAATTGACGTCCGGACCCACAAATTTTATTTGAAAAGTGTATTTTTGTAAGTCAGGACGTCCTTTTCGCGGTCTCGTCGTCCCTTTTATGTCTTACGTGCCTCAGCACGTGTTAAAAACCCTTATTATTATTATTATACTAAAATACATTGTTGTTCCTAAACTTGCTAAAACATCAGGGGACAAAACATGGCATTTTCATCGCCATGATGGTCAAAATATGGGTTTTGGCGCTAAATGGGTCCTCGACCCATTTTCCGTTAGTCAACACATTATTTTCCCATGTGCCTGCATGCATGAGGCAAAAAGGTCATTTCATTGTTTTGGTTATACCATCTCTACCACCACCCTCCCTTTATCTCTTTTTCCTGCTTCTCTCTAAATTTCTGCTTCTCTTTCTAAAATTAACACCATCACCATTCTCAAATCTCATTCATCCATTCCACTAAAAAAAAATGAACTCGATCAAACAACAATCTTCATTCTTCATCTTCATACCCACACACAAGATTAAAATCCAAAAATTTTGTGATCGATCCATAGATGGTACAAATACAAAAATACCATAAGAAATTGCAATTTGAAATCCAAAACTGCTAATTACAAACCAAAATACGCAACAATACAATACAATTACCAACAAATGTAAATGTTCAACTGTGATTCACCAAAGATTCAATATGAGCATTCAAGAACGTTGCATCTAGTTGTTGAACAGATATGCACCATACCTAAATTACAAACAGTCTGCAGTTGAACAGATATGCACCATCACTTCCAATAATCAGGAACTCGTCTTCTTTTGTTAGTGTGACGAGTTTGAGCTCTGGTTAAGCACTTAATGGACCACGGTGCTCACCCATTTCTTTCAGCCCCTCGATGTGCCAGTTGCCTATGGCTCGAGTCATTGCTATATGACCGTTTAAATATCCGTCTTCAACAAATCCACCTAAGGATTCGATCCTAAGTATTTCTTTCTCATAACATGGTCTATGGTCTTTTGACATCTCAAAAGCTATACCGTGTCGAGAGAGAATTGCCCGACAATCTCAAACATTTGCCACAAGTAGAGACCTGCTAAAAGTAAGTAGTTGTGTTAAACGTGTGACCAAACAATCTAAGTTCAACATCAAAAACACAGTTTCTTGGGATTTCTACAAAAAACCACAAAACTTCTATTTTGTATGTCCCATGAAGATTACAACATCTAAAATTGGACAATTCCACAACATTTATAGCTTGGCACTTTTCAACTAATTAAAGGTCATTAATAATTTAATATATATGCTAGTGGACTAGTAGGTACACCATTGATTAACCACCGAATCTTTCATAAGGGCAAAAACATTACCAAACAAAAACGATTATGCAAGAGATAAACGAAGAACACGAGTAGCTGACCTTCCAAATATCATAGCAGTAAGTGCAGTTGTGCTAGAAGAGAGATCAGATTCCAGAGCACATGACCTCGCAAACGCAACATCTGTTTCCATAAATGAACTCGTGACTACTTGCTCAAGTTCCAATGGAAAATTAGCATCATTGACTATAATTCTAGGTAAATTGTCACGCACAAACTGTGATGCACCCTCTCCTCCATGCCCGTCAAACACCTACTTTCCCACAAAATAGAAACCGATCATTAGCTTTAAACTTTTATAAACAGGGGACATAACATCCGTGTTCTTCGAATAAATGAAAAGGGAACTCACCCCATAAAATGAGACGGATTCATCACCTATCAGTTTACTATTAAAACTTCTAAGTTCTAGCGAGGTCTGGAATGCATATGCGAGTGTCCTCCATGTAAGGTTGATGCCCAATATCAGAATTCTCCAGAACGACGCATAGGGATAAAATTACTATGTTTCTCTTCTGCAACAACGGCATCCTTCGCAGATGCTCTCCATCTGATGGAAACACAAGAAAAGATTAATGAATCCAAGAGTTTGCTATAAAAATATGTAACATTCATGAAGTCTATATGTACTTTTCAGCAATTTGGCTACATCCAATGTCTATGCTAGGATTCTACTTATATCTAGTAAACACTTGTACATTAATTGAAGGAAGATTGTTTGTCCCTATCATGAGAACGTCAAAGTGCAAATAGACAAAATAGGAAAAACAAGCAACCTAACCATCTAACTAATGCGATATATTCGATCTACAAACTTGCATATAGATTTTGTATAGATTTTGAGTCCACACCGTGCTTCATTATCAATAGTCTTATCACATTCGGTATCCGTGGCTAAAGTGCACAATTAAGTATAGGGGGTGATGTCATAAACTAGCAACACTTAACTCAATGTTCCACATTGGTAATTTAAACTTAGTACAGAGAAAGTGTTACACTTTCGTCAACTTTTTAATACGAACAATAGCAACACACTTACTCAAATGCTCCACATTAGTCATTGGTAAATGACGAAAATGTAAGACTTCTAGTAGGTAGTTATATGAGATATCGAGATAATTTAAGTTGCTATTGTGACATTACTACTAAGTATAACTATAAATAGAAAGAAAAAGCATTAAGGCAACTATGCAGCTAGATGGGCATGCATTTTCTTTAATGCAACTATACTACTAAAAGTTCCTGATATATACCAGTAGAATCCATTAGTAGTCACGGACAAAGGCATGTTGTACAAGATACTAAATATCAAATTTACTGTGAGTAAAAGAAGGTAAAAGTGCAAAGAAGGAAACTTAAACAAGTACATTGACACCTAAACCATAGTCATAAATAAACCCAATACAGACACATAAAAGTCAAAATCGAACTCACTTCAATCCAGTTCCAAAATCCATAACTGGGCTAAACAAGGACTTAGAAGTTTCATGAGATTATGAAAATATCAAGGAAAATTTTCATCTTTTTCCCATATTAGCCCAATTCCAGCCAGATCAACCATTAAAGACCTTTACAGAATTCAACCAAAAATGGAATTTTCTTAAACTAAACACCTACTCTATCAGGGATCAAACTTCCAAATCAAGCTTCACTTAAACCTACTTTGAAGATCAGCACAAACTACCCAAGCTCGGGAAGTCACGAAAGAATTATCATGGTATCTGCAACAAGGGAATTCACCTTAGCTTGTCAATCGAGTGGGCTCAAACACAAAATTAGATGTCAAGTTAATTGCAAAAACTTATCACAGTCTAGTTTTATAACTGAATGTATAAAACGAAGTATAACATCGAAAAATAATAACACCGAGAAAAATGCAAGATAACAAAACCGAAAATGAAAAACAACCAAACATTAAAATATGGCCAACTTCAAATGGTTCAGTACCATAGCAAACTGAGAACCAAAAACAAACATAGAGATTTGCATTTTAAAGCGATAACTCGCCATGAAGATTTAGAGCTAGAATTATATACTTAGTCCTTTGAAAATAGAAGCAGGTAGATAATGTCAAATATTTCTCAATAATGGGTTTTCTTATAACAGCTCAACATCTGATACATTTAATCCTACCTAGATAATCACTTCGACCTAAACATCAAAACATATACTGTAGTAGTAATTCCTAATCATCCATATTTCGCCTAAACACACTCACAATAGTATAGTATAGTGCTGAATAGAAGATAAATTAGTACCGCACAAGCGATGAAATTGAGAGCGATGATGTGACGTTGCGTAAGATTCCACTGCGTAACAGACGGTGAAGATTGTACGAATGAAGTATAAATAGTGTTGGTTGAAGGAAGAGAATGGGGCGGTGGTGGTTGGATGAACGGAGAGTGATGGAGTGGATGGGATTGTGGGTGGTCGTTGGATGTGGGATTGGGTGGAGGTTTAGTGAAATGATGAGTTTATATAAGTGCAAAATAGTCATTTAACATGAATAACGGGATTTGACAAGATATAACGGGACATCGACTAACGGAAAATGGGTCAAAGGACTGGTTTAGCCTAAAAAAACCTATAGTTTAGACTACTGGCGATGAAAATGCCATGTTTTGTTCCCTAGTGATGTATTTGGACAAGTTTAAGGACCAACTGTATATTTTAGTATTATTATTATTATTATTAGGGTTTTACTAACAACAACCTTAATGGTTGTCGTTAAGCAAATAATTTTTATTACAATATATCTTTTGAATGATATTGGTTGATAATCCCGTAAAAAGTGGAGAAAATTCCGGAAATATTACAAATACAATTAATGATTGATTGTAATTGGATGAATTATATTATTACAAAACATTTTAGTAAAACAAAGCATCTTAACGACAACCCTTAGGGTTGTTGACTGTTGTTAACAAAAACCATTATTATTATTATTATTATTATTATTATTATTATTTTATTATTTTTTATTAGAAACTCAAAAGATTTAAAAGAAATTAGTAGGGATAGCGATCTTACCGAAATTTCCACCCTTTAAATTTATAAGAAACTAATCCTACTAAAGATATGAATATTATTATTATTATTATTATTATTATTATTATTATTATTATTATTATTATTATTATTATTATTGATAGTGTTTCAATATTAACGGCCCAAGCCCATTAATTACACGCCTGAATCAAGCCCGTCACCAAGGTCCATCAACACTTAATAAAATCCTAGCTCAAATCCCAGGCCACGTAGAGCCTGCCGCCTGGAAAGACCTCTCAGGCCTGACTGAGTAAGACAGTGCCACTTCTCCCCAACTGTCACTAGCGGTTAAGATGTACCATCTGACATTGCACAGTGGGGATGCACGACAAGCACCACTACGTACGAGCTAAAGGACGAATGACATTTGTCCTCCTTGTCTACTCCCGGATGATCAACAACTTGCTCTCTAGCGGTCGTTGATCATCCTCAAAGGGTCTATCTCTAAACCCTACAAGCCTCTCTATAAAAGGAGAGCAACACACACAATCACATAAGTTTTCACACACTTGGGAAAATACTGCCTCGCAGCAGTGCAACATGGTTCTTGTTTAAATGTTACCCGAGCTTTTTGATCTATATCAATCTCATTGGGTCCTTACCATTTAACACATGAAGCCAAACAACAAAAACATTCTCATCCCATTTCTAAACCGATTTACTTACCATATGTAAACATGGTGCCATCAGCGGGGACATGATACAAAATAGCCACAAACTTCTTAAAAATGTTTCACCTATTTTCACTCATTTCTCACTCAAAAATCCAAATATTTTTTCCTTAAAGCCATTAGTTTCTTGGTTAAACATGGCTGGGGAATAACACCCTAAAATTTCGAAGACAACCAAAACCCACCTCGGACCAATCCGAGTGGAAAATCTCTTTCACATGGAGAAAAATCAACAAATACCCAGAAAAAGAGACTCACCAACCACCTAGAAACAACACAAAGAAACATGTGAGGAAGACGCATGCAGCAACTGACCTTACAGTCCCCCACACGTCATCCTCCCTAAAGAAACCCACATGGTTAAACTAGAGACATCACACTCTCAGGTCACTCACACAAGCTCAGAAATCGCAACTGTTCGAGTTCAAGGGTAGAGAAGGATGCTGAAGGATGTCAGGGGAAAGGGTATGATACGCGTTGATCAGGTCTTAAATTTATAAAGTCTCGTCTATCTATTGGATCAACACATAAACTAACGGGCAGTGTAACGGATCGTATGTAGTGAGGAAATGGTAAATTTGAGGTCGTTCCCAAGAGCTATGAGACGGTCTATCAATTTGATTCTATTAATTAATCAACTTAATTGTCACGATTAAATTGAAAAAATAATTAAAATAAAGTAAATACTGAAAGTAAATTGTTGTGTGTAAATCAAGAGGAGAAAATGGGTTAACCTAATTAATCCTTAACTAATGATATTTTCATCTTCCTAGTGCAATGTCTAATTATCGATTTTATTAGTGATCTTAGGTCGCTAGGCATAAATGGTCATTGTGTTACTAGCCTATAGTTCATAGTCTCAGTAGAATGGTCATCAAACCGATTAATTAGTCCCTAGTCTTTAAGTATCAACTACCTATGTGATTTGTTCTTATGCAAACATTCCCACTTCGTAGCATTTAGACGCCTAATTGGTCATTCAAGCAACTAATCTTACACTGTTTAAATGCTCATACTTATTTAGGTGGTGATATGGTCAATTCCTTTACAACCAAGGGGTTGTCAGTCCCTTGATTACCCCGATTTCCCAAGTGAGTAGGTCACTACACCTAGTGATCAGGAACTAAATACCTATAAGCACTACTACAAAGCAAGGATCTCATAACACACATAGATATCTAATAAACATGATAAATAAATGAATGAATAATGAACATAACATGAATTAATTCATAACTAGGCTAACACCAAAGGTGTTTAGCCAAACATATTGTAAAGTACAGCAAAACTAATGATTAAAACTGAAAAAGTAATAAACATAATTTTTGATACAATTACTCTATGCCAATCTATCTTCGGTGGTGATTTATTGTGTATTCTCCTCTGAAAAGCCCTTCAATCTTGTTGGAAATTGACCTTGAATGGAACCCTAGTCGTTCTCCAACTGAGATGTGGAATGAAAGTGTGTGTTTTGAATGATTTAGGGTTTGTATTTATAGTTTTCCTGGCCTCGACATGTATACGGCGTAACCTTAAGTTAAGGTTTACGCCGGATATGCTCTCAATAAATCTTTTCTTCAAAGTCTTCAAGTATCTACGGCGTAGTTGGATCGATTAAGTTGCGTCGTAGATGCCCTAATTATCAAATCCTTCCAGACTTTGAATCCTTACGGCGTAGAGGCAAAAGAAGCATTACATAGTATCAACTCTCGTTAAATTTATGTCAACAGCTACGACGTATATGTTGAGTACTTGTTACGTCGTATGGGTCTTGTGAGACGGATACCCATTAAATCTTTAATATTGATACGACGTATTTGTGACAATGTGATTACGTCGTATAGCTCCTTTGAGTTGACTTTGACAAGACTGCTTCAAATATGAATACGTCGCAAGTCTTGGATGCCCTCTATGTCGCATATGTCCTCTGTTCCAGCATTTTCTCGTTTTCTAACAAATAGCTTCTCAATTACGCATCTTCTCGCTACAATGCTCAATTAAATCCTATTAAACAAATAGGAAACAATTAAGTACCTAATCTTATATAAATACAAGAAATATGAGCATAATATAATTGAGACAAAAGTATATACTATTTGATGTTATCAATTATCCCCGCACTTGACATCTACATACCCTCAAGTAGACCTGATTAAAATTTCTAAAAATATATCTTTCAAGTTACTGGAAAATATAAGTTTACAAATTACCTCATTCACTCACTAATCTACATGTTTCATTTTCGGTGTGATCACTCTTTGCACAATCGTAACGTTTATTCTATCACAGGCTTGGCGAGTATACTAGACTCCACCACTATAGCCAAGGTCTAAGCAATTTCCAAAGGCAATATAGGGTGAATACAATTAAGGCTTGGGTTTAATCATTCATATTTGGTTATCTTTACCGAAAACCTTACTCCAGATAAAGCGACAAAATCATAAATGCTCATCCAAATCCATGAGTGAGACACCTAAGATTGCTTGATTCCTTAACTCGAGTAGGCTAAAGATTATGACTACTATTGGGAATGATTAGAGGTAGGAATAGACATGGGATACACATTTAAAAGGTTTAAAAATGAAAATCACAAACAAATAGTCTAGTCCAAAAGCCTTGTTGTCATTAGCTACTGTCCACCTAAAGTTCAAGTGTCAAGATGCAATCATCGGATCATCATAACGGGTTAGGGTTGAGAAATTGTGAGTAATACCATTAACATCACAATATATTCCAAATTTCACTTCATTATCAAATTCCCGACCATTATCTGTCCTAATAGAAACTATTATACAACCTAGTTAATTTTGAACTTTCTTACTAAAGATTTAGAAATGCTCAAAAGCTTACGTTTTATTCTTTAGAAATTTAGTCCAAGTGTACCTAGAATAGTCATCAACTATCACTAAGGTGTAGAGATTTCCTCCGTAACTTCGTACGGTGGAAGGACAAAAAAGATCCATGTGAAGAAGTTCTAGGCATCTAGAGGTCGAGACTAAATTCTTAGCTTTGCGACTATAATCTGCTTGTTTTCCAATTTTACAAGCGTCACAATATGTGTTGATCAAACTTAAGCTTGGGCAAGTTTCTAACCAAATCTTTAGACGCTAGAGATTGTATCAACCGCATATTTGCGTGACCTAGTCTCCTCATCCATAATGTAGATTTTTCTTCTATGGTTACTAGGAAAAGTTTATCTTTCGTCTTATTTCCTATTTTCATTACGTACAAGCCGTTTTTCCTAGTTCCTCTACCTATGACCTTACCACCCTTACTAATCTCACTACTTGTCTCTTCAAATAATACCTTACACTTATTATCACATATTTGACCAATACTGAGCAAGTTAAATCCTAAGTTATCTACGTGCTCTACATCAGTAATAGTAAGGGAGTTTTGAGTGATCGTACATTTGCCAATTATGTTTCCTTTAAGTTTCCTGCAAAAAGTAACTTTACCTCCGTTTTATGCTTTGTAAGTAGAGAATAGACTTTGGTTTCCCGTCATATGATTAGTGCATCCACTATCCTTGACCCACTCACCGGGCTCCAAGTCGATTCCCATGCATATCTAATCAATTAAGATAGAAACTCAAACATTCTATGGAAAACTAGAAGGGGGGTCGAATAGTTTTACAGATTAAAACTTGGTTTTAAACTATTTAGATCGACTTATGTCAATCTATTTAAACGTGTGTGTTGGATGTTGATAGACAAGTGATCGGCTCCAAACGGTCTATCTTTTATTACACAAGTCAACCACTTGTGAATGGTCAACCGTAATAAAAGTCAAACAGTCTGAAACCAAAGCAATTAAGTCCAGGAGAGTTTAGTGTTTCCCCGGGTCGTTAAGTCCCAACGAGCTGTGCGATTGAATAGCTAAACGTGTAGTGATCGGGTGATATTGAACAGGAAAGGGGTTAATGATAATACTAGATGACAAAGGAAAAATCTGAGAAAGAAAATTAAAAAGCTAAATTATATTAAATAAATGCTATCACTATTTTTAAAATTGGATTTTCTTGATTTTTCTTTTATAAATTTGAATTAAAAACTAATTTTAACTTTTAAAACTAAATTAAAATACTAAAAATCATGAAAATTAATGGGAAAATTATAAAACTATTTTTAAAAAATCTAAAATAACTAAAGAGAATTTTCAAAACTAATTTTGTATTTTTTCGATGATTTTCAATTTCTATGAATTTAAAACTATTTAAAACTAATTAAATTGCTAAAATTACCATTTAAACTAGGAAAATTATGGAAAAATATTTTTTGGCTTTTTATATTTATCTTAATCTATGAAAATTGAAAACTTATTTTTTGAAGCTTTTCGATTTATTTGTATTAAAAGCTATTTAAAAGTCTTAAAAACTGATTTAAAATAAGAAAAATAGCAAACAGTAATGGAAAAATCTGAAAAATTCAGGAAAAGTCTAAAATAATATTCTAAATCTATGAAAAATATAAAAGCTGGGGCTTATGTGAAGGATTTAAGAGCTGTAGTGTAACTGCCTTGTAAATAAGCTATAAAGAATAAGCTAATAAGCACTAAAAAGCACCAAATGAGTACAGAAGCTAACTTATGCTAAAATAAGCTAATCTTAACTAATTCCAACTAATCCTAACAAGCTACAAGCTCAGTTTATGCTTTGAAGCTTAAAAGTGATTATTGGCCAAACAACCCCTACCCTCTATGTTGTAGCTTATATACTGGCTTATCAAAAGAGCTTAAGTGAAAACTAGAACTGAGGAACTCTAACCAACCTACCAAAGAGTATGTGAACTAATTTTTAGCTGATTACCAACTAAGATGAGCAAGTTATGTTGACTGTAAAGTCCCTGTACACACTCAATTAAGACTGAAAGTGTGCACAGGGCATTAGGTGCCTAAAAGCCAAGCTTATTAAGAGCTTAAGTTGATTTCCAAAAATTCCACAAAAATCACTTTTGACTTCTCAACCAGTTGAAATTCAATATCCCAAAATTACAAAAACTTTGAACCAGAAATGAATCCTCTAAAAATCCACATAGGTTGGTGAAAAACTGTTTTGACAACTTTTAACTTTAGAAGCAGTTTTGATAACTTTGACTTTTGTGAGATTTGAATCCAATTTATGAACTGATTTTGATGTATTAAGCTAAAACAAAGTTAAATCAAGTTATTCTAACATTATCTAAACACAGATCAAGCTTTTGATCTTCAAATTTCCAACAGATGTGAAAATGAAAACAGATTTAGAAGGATTTTGACTTTGGATGAAAACAGATGCAAGTAAATGATTGAATTGAGTCTAGTTTACCTAGAATGAACTTACACTACTGTACTAAACCTCTGAATAAGCCTATAACTCAGTTATACTCCATGATCCAAACACTAGATTATCTAACTAATTATGCAATCTACTTAGAAAATTCTAACCTAATCACTGACTAATACTGAAAACAGATCCAACAGTAATATATCAGCTAAATTGTGCAGATATTACAACTAAAACATAAGCTAAAACAGTTTATGCAATTTGACAGAATTGAGATAAGTAAAAACTTACGAAAGTCCTAGCCAGAATGGCTTGCCAATCAACACAAGTAACCACTATCCTATTGATTTCAACCCAAAATTGTACTAACTTAACCCAAATCCAACTTCATTTCAGTAATTTCAGATCCAAAAGAGCTTAATGACTGCACTTTGACTTCTGTTGACCAAGTTACTTTTTGAGAGAATTGCACTAGAAAACAAATATAATCCTTAATTAAGCTATAAGGAAGCTTATTAAAGCTTATAACAGTAGCAGGATTGACCCAAGCTTAATGAACATATATTTTTTATTTTTATATTATTTTATATTTTTTTTAATTTTTGAACCATGAGAAAACAAGTGAGATTAACACTTAATCAATAAAATAAGCTTAGATTGGGTAAAATAACTAACACACCGAGATTAAAAAGCGAAACAATGATTAAGAGAGAAAGCAATTTAATTAATATTAAGAGTTGATTCTGAAAGGAAATTACAATAGCTGGAAAATTACTTAAAACATGAAAACTGAAATGAAATTACAATTTAAGAAGTTTAACTAAGACATTGATAATAAAAACGATTTTGCAAGAAATTATAAAAATTAACTACTACTCTTCTCTAGCTTCTCTTCCCTCTATTTATCAACAAAAGTCTTCCCCTCTCTCCTCTGATCATTTCACACCACTTTTCAGAGCCATTGGATCACTGGAGCCTTTTTTAACCGTTGATGAGATTTTTGGCGCCAAAACTTCTTTTGCCAGTTGGGGTGGGTTGAGTGCAAGGAAGGAGAAGCATTAAATGCTTTTGGTTTGTTGTGGAGGTGGAGGGGACAAAGGATGGTGAAGGTTAGCTGGAGGTGAGGGGTGAGTTGGTTGCAGAGAGTGGGTGAAGGGGGAGGTGGGTTTTGGAGGGAAAAAGTGTGGCTGTGTTTGACCATGTTTGACCGGGTTTATATTAATAGGGAGGGGTTCAATTAGGGGGGTTCACAGGTTGTTTTTGGACTGGCTCAATAATACAAAGGGTCCGTTTGGTTGTAGCTATTAACACAAGGACCATTCTTGCAATTCACCAATTCTCGAGGGACCAAAAATGTAATTTTCCCAAACTTATCAAAAGGGCCAAACATGCCAAGTACCAATAATACAAGGACTATAAATGCCATTTTCATTTTAAAAGAAAACAAGGATCATTTTGACACTTTCCAAAAGTTTAAGGACCTTTTCGCCATTTGCCCAAAGATTCATTCAAGGACCATTTTGACAAATTAGAATATTTCGAAGGACCTTGAATGATAAAACTCTACATTTTTGGATTCCGTGGACTAGATTTGCCAATCTTTGAAAGTTTAGGAATAAACTGTAAATTATGTAAACTTTGTTGTTTTTTCATTTTCAATCCTTTTGTACTTGTAACACATAAAACACATTTCAATGATGTTTATAGTATTTTGTGTCATTTCTGAGTGTTTTTTAAATGTTTTTGCAGTGTAGAAGGAACAAAAATGATGAGTATTTAGACACTCATCAATCCCCACACTAAACTATTGCTAGTCCCTAGCAATCTTTTGAGAAAACTTAATGGATTTGAATCTCTTTACCAAAAGCCATTACTTCTGGAGTAGCCAATTGTTTCAGTTCAAGTAAGAACCTTGGTACAATGATAACCAAATGATTTTGAGCAAATCACCGACTTCCAACGGATTTGATTTGTCTTTACCGAGCCGTTTGCTTCGGACTAGCCAACTCTTAGATAAAATATCTTTGGTGAGTCGATTACCAATTATGATTTTTCAATCGCCTTTACCACAAGCCATAAACTTGCGGGCTAGCCAACTCTTCACTAATTAAAGATATGGTGGTGAACACCATACAATTTTGGGCAAATTGCAAGCCGTCAACGGATTTGAGATATCTTTACCAAGAGCCGTTTGCTCTGGATTAGCCAATCCTTTTGTTTATTAGACATGGCGGATCGATAACCATAAGTCGAGTAAGTGCAAAACACTTACTCCAAAAAAATTTTGCCAAAATGGGGAATTGGGTGGTATAATTACATGATAAAATTCGTGAGAATTCCCCACACTAGAAATGAATATTTCCTCAATATTCAAAGTACCGCGGTTATGCCGAAACATAGAACGTAAAGGGAAATATTACGGCCATTTTTTGAAATATATATATATATATATATATATATATATATATATATATATATATATATATATATATATATATATATATATATATATATATATATATATATATAATATATATTATAAAACTTATATACAACAATGGGAGGAACTCCCCACACTAGGTGGTACACACGGGTGAAAACCCATGTTTAACTATCATTTTTGATTCTTGAGTCGCTAGCTTGACTCGACCCCGAATTCATTGGTTCATGGGAAGCAAAGTGGAAGAAACAATCTCGATCGGACTTTCGTTCACGGTGTTAATAAACATATGAACATCGAAAGTTCCACACCGACGAGATACAACCGCTGTATTGTTAATAGTAGAAACTATAAAGGATGATACGGGGTCAAAGATGGTGTCCTCATTCCCGAAAGAGAAAAGGAAAGAGCAACCACACCATCTCGTGAAGAATGGAATAAAGATGTGCATGAGAATGCAAGTCCATTCCTCTTCAATAAAAAGCAAATCACCATTTTGACATTTTAAGCTTAGTCTTGAAGTTTGTATGGTGATTGTCAATGAAATTCCGGTAGGGAGGGTTGGAAGCTGTCACACCCCAAATTACATTTTGCGTGAATGGAATTCACGGGGTTGTTGTCATAGCATCACAATCACAGTTATATTGAACGACCTAAAGTGTCGTTTGGAAAACACATCGTTTGATTTATTAAAACAATCAGAGTTTACAAAGTATAGGTCCCAAATGAAAGTCAACTTGTGCGGAAATAAGTTTGTTACAAGCCAAACGATGTTTTAAAGTTCATAAAACCCAAGTGAGACGCGTCGTCACCGCGACTCTATGATATGTCCACATGCATGCCATGAAGTGAATGCCTTAGATACCTGAGATAAAACATGCTAAAAAGTGTCAACACAAAGGTTGAGTGAGTTCATAGAGTTTGTGTTGAAATGTAAAGCCTTTCAAAATCATTTATGCAGCAAAGGCATTGTAAATCCACTCAGTTCCAAGTTCCGCCCATACAAAACTTGCAACCTGTGTGTTCACAACCCACTGCCAAAATATGCATAGTTTATGTTCAAGCGCATGATGTCAAATGAATTCACATAATAGTGCATGACTTTATGTATCAATAGTTACTTGACATAATTATACCAAGACATTTAGTTCAATGATAATCCCAAGACATTAAGCTCAATGATAATACCAAGACATTTAGTTCAATGATTATACCAAGACATTTAGTTCAATGATTATACCAAGACATTTAGTTCAATGATTATACCAAGACATTTAGTTCAATGATAATCCCAAGACATTCAGCTCAATGATAATACCAAGACATTTAGCTCAATGATTTATGATATAGAATATGACTAAACATTCAGTTCAGATAAACTTATAGTTTGCAAATAATCATGATTGTCATAAAAATAGTTGAGCATGTATCTCCCCAAAAGTAATTCAAAACAATTAAAGAGTAGGGGCTATGACTCACTGATGAAGTGATGTGATGACAAAAGTGAGCACACTTGAAATGTAGCGTGAATCTCTAACTCGAACCTATTATGAATGATATGATATATGATAAGTTACAATGTAATGTTATGCATACAATTCATACGATATCTATACCACTTGTGAATTTTGAAAATAATACTTATCGTGAAAAATAATCTTATAACGTTTTGACACTTTATGAATTACTTTACAAGTATTTACGTCAAAATGACATCCTACAATAGTTATTTAATGATTTATTATGAAATTATAACTTTTCGTCGTAAAATAATGTCGTTGAAAATTTCATGAAAGTGACTAAAACGGCCTCACAAAGCTAGTCGTAAAATGGTGTACATCGAGTGTTAGGAAATGAACTCAACGGTTTTGGGAAGCTTGTATCATTATCTCAAAGTTTTAGCATTTAAGTTTTCATCCTAGAGGTCTTGATCATAAAGAAAAATATAGATAAAGTATGGTACTTGTGTCCAAAATATTGTTTAAGGGTGGTTTTCGGCAAAGTTTAAGTGACTATATTTTATTCGTTACAACTCCGCTTGATGAACGGTTGGACATTTTGGAAAATAGGCTAGCGAACTTACTTTTACTAGAAGACATCATTTTATAAAAGTACTCCGTCATTGTTAAAACGACCCTCAACATGGTCCCTCGTTGCCGTAGTATGTGTTTAATAGAAAATATATTAATTTTGCTAATAGAATAAAGTTACGGCAACTTTGTTTATCGCGTGTAATTTACTCGTTACAAGTCCGTTTTCTACGTTTTCTACATCCTTAGATTTGTAATAATATATACTAATATATTTTTGATAAGTCGACACATTTTATAACGCTTAAGACTCATTTTTGACTCGTAAAAAGTCGAGATTACATGCTGAATTTTCTGAAACAAATATTTTTCATCGTCAAACTTGAAAAATTCATATCTTCTTCGTTATAGCTCCGTTTTAATCCGTTCAAGCGACCACGTTTTCGTTTTTAAGTGTATTTTCTAAATATCTAGGCCAAAAAATTTTATTCACTGTCGAGATTTCCAGATTTCGAAAATAAGGACAGACCCTTAATTAGACTTGTCGAAATGAATTTTTCTCGCGCCAAACCAATTCCAACCAGAGGCGGAGCCAGTAGGGTGGCAGGCAGGTGCTCGGCCACCCCCAACCGGCCTAGCATAGCTACCTTGTATTATCTTGATTTTCGGCCACACTTTACAAAGTCTTCAGTCTTGGTCACGGGCTCAACGAGCAACAACGGAAGGAAAAACTGATATGAGAAGGATGGTTAGAAAAACTGAAACAAAACCTGTGTTTCTTTCTTTGATGGAGAAGATGACCAAAAGGATACATAGTACGTGTTTACTTGTGGACCAAAGGAAAAGCATTTGTACTACCTTATCTAGATGTACATTTTAGACTATACCCTTTTACACTTAAAAATTGACTATATTAGCCCCAATTTTAAATATGGTGTTAAACTTTTTTGGTTAGAGACACATATAGTCAAATACAACAACACATGTTATTAAAATGAGAACTGAAAAGCTGCAGAGTTTATTTGGAGTGCAATTCAGAAGCTTATTTGTTATATTTTTAAAATTTAAAAAATGCTAAATACTTCTTAGTGACATAATTGGATATGTATAGTTTGGACATTGGATTCAAATTTCGTCTAAATAATTCCTAAATAAAAAGGCTTACTTGAAGAAAATAAAAGAATATTAAGATATTTGGAAAGCAATGCAGAGGTTGTTATTGCTATTTTAACATATAATCAAATGAAACTAGCCCTTCTATGTAAAGAGTTTGAGAAACGATCAATTGTATGTTACTATTCAATAAAAAGTAATTGCGGCCCCCCTTAACTCAAATTCCTGGCTCCGTCCCTGATTCCAACCAATTCAAAACAACTCCGAAGCTATTCTAATCCTACCATACACCTTCTTAGGGTGTCATGGGTTCCTAGGCATCACCAAAAGTGATATATTTCAAGGAGTAATTATAGGATAACATATATAAACTTATAGTGCTTATAAACAATTTAAGTGGTATAGACATCACATAACTTGCATGTTTTACTTGAGCATGATAAAAATGAACATAAAAATGAATATGAAAGATGATGATAAATATGAAATGCTTACTAATTACTTGATGAGGTGATATGAACCAATGTTTAATCCTAAAACACCCTAGGTTTTTATTTCAAAACCTAAACAAAGAGTGTAACTAGAGTGTATAAAACTTGACTTGAAATTTTTTGATGAATTCCTCTTGATCCTATGGTGTGGCCGGTTGTGATGAAGGAGAGAAAGAGATGTGTGTTTTGTTCGTACACTTTGAGAAAATGAATGTGCATGTGTAAAGTTTAAGTATATTATACATTATAATTATACAAGATATTATGCAAATGTAAATGACTCACCCTTGTTTGTCGACAAGGGTGTATTGTCATTAGGAAAAACATTTTTTTTTAATGTGTAAGTACAAGTAGATGTAGATTAAGATGTATACTTGTAAGTCTAGTTAAGCAATTAAGTGTACATTTAAGCTTGTAAGGTAGCGTCAACTAAAAATAAATTTTAACGGGTCAAAATAAAATATATTGAGATCATAAAATTTTATAAAATACATTTCTTGCAAAAATTGAGTGAAATAATAATAATCGTGTAGTATTTAAGAAAACCGTCGTAATTATATAAATATAACAATTTATATACAAAATAAATTTAAAACACTGGGTAAACTCATAATATTATTTTTATAAACTTAATATAAGTATAAAAATATATCGGGATAATTTTTGGAAGTATCGGATCAAATGTTCAAAATAATTAATCACGCGATAGCGTTTATTTAATATGAAAATTACGCGTTTAACGTAAAATGCAAAACCATGCATGAACTAATATGATGACAATGATGCTAATGAAATGTAGACTAAACCTAGTCTATATGAAATGTCCTTGATGATTGTTCATGAATTCGCAGCTTAACCATTAAGGTTACGCGAATTTGAAACTCGTAAACTTAGTTTACAATAAACGATGAATAATGAAGCATGAATAATGATTTGTGAAATGACCTGAAAATACGAGTTGTCACATTCGCCCATCCAAAAAGGAATTCAGTCCCTGAATTCAGTTCGTGTTAGTCTATTGAATTTTTGAGTTTATGACGAATATCGAGGAGAGAAGACATGAGGAAGTGTCGTTACGGTTATTGATGATTAAGGGGGTACAAAACATCATAGTAGAGAAAACATTGGATGAATCTACCATGAGGAACACTTTGACTTTTGAATATGTGAAAATTTTGCTTGCACTAAGATTTATAAATAACTGCTCCCAACATAACATGATCCCTCCAGAATTAGACATAGTTAGCTAGGCTATGTATAATTAAGGAACGATAATGTGACATTCGGTTTAGTTGTTATAACTCTCAATGTTTACAAAGATTTAAACCGTGTCGTTAAAATAGTAGTTAAAGTAAAAAGAATTAAAATTCTCGTAAATGATATCGAATCGAAAGGAAATAAAGTACGATAGGTGAGAGTATTTTACAACGAGTGGTTTATCAAACAGTAATACATCTTAAGTTATAAAGATTCGGATACGATGGAAGACATAAACTTAGTACGACATAGTACATAGGGACATAAACTGTTAGTTTCTGAACTTCTTCAGTCTTTCGTGTTGTTGAAATCCTGTTGAGCTTCTCCTCCTTCTAACATATATGCTTTTCCAAGAGCACCTTCAACTTGTTGACCTTGGTTTTGAGGACATTGATTCTGATAGTGTCCTTGCTCTCCACATCCGAAACATGTAACTATGGTCTTGCCTCTACAATTCCTGGCATGGTGTCCTAGTTTTTGACACTTGTAGCACTTAACAGGGCAAAGACCCGAGTGATGATACTTACATCGATTACATAGTGGGTAGGTTCCAGCATAACCTCTGCCTTCTATTGGTGCAACAACATAAACCATTGCAGCTTCTTGCCTTCTATTCTGTTGTTGATGATGGTTAGTGTTACGGTTTTGGTTGTTGTTATTATAACCTCCTTGGTCATTTTCCCATTTTCTTTTGTTGTTGTTGATTTGGTTATCGTTGTTGTTGTTGTTGTTGTTTCGGTTATTTTTGTAGTTGGTGCGATTGTTGGTATTGTTGTTACGGTTGGTGTTGATAATGTTTCCTCTCTTTACTACTTGTGCCATGAGCTTTTGAGATACTCGAATAGATTCTTCAATTGTTTGCGGATCAGAGAAAATCACATCACCTTGAATAATCTCGGGAAGTCCTCCAATGAAAGCCTCTAGTAGTTTTTCGTTGTCCGAAACCATAGACGGACATAACGCAGCCAATTCTTGAAACCTTCGAATGTAGGTCTCAATGTCGTACCCAACAGTTACTAGTTCATAAAATTCGGTCTCCAATTTTTTCACCTCCGTACGCGGACAATACTTCTTTGTTAACAAACCTTTGAATTGCTCCCAGGTGAGCTTGAAAGCATTTTCCATTCCCATTGGCTGAGCATACGAGTTCCACCAAGACATTGCCCCATCAAGTAGTGTACTCGTAGCAAACTTAACCTTGCTATCCTCCGGGCAATTACATAACAAAAACACAGACTCCATTTTCTCGAACCATCGAACCATAGCAGTGGCTCCCTCTGTACCTTTGAACTTTGTGGGATCACAGTTCTTAAAGTCCTTGTATGTACAATTTCGAACTCCAGATCCTCCTGCAGCTCATGGCAAAGGCGTAAGAAGTCTAGCGACTTGACTGACTACAGTTGCTCGCTCTTTCCTTAGTGTCTCGGCTATACTATCCTCTATATACCTTTGGATAGCAGCTGGTGTCATGTCTAGTGCAGCTTTCTTTGGCGCCATAACTCTTCAAAATAAGAGGAAAAATGAGACGTAGCAAAGTCTTATGTTAAGAATAAGCGCTCTAAAGATATGTGATGTGAGGTGATAAGTTTGAGGTTACTTTTCAAGATGAGTGACGGTTTAGTGACTTAGTGCGTGAATAACGTGTAAATCGACATGTTAGTGGTGAATCAAAGAGTGAGAGTGACTTCGCCCTACTTAAAGGTTTTATCTCGGCATTCAACGTTATCGGTAATGAATCAACTGATGTAAAAATCGTGATAGGGAATGACAAGGCATTCTCCACATTGGAGTCTAAAGGAAGGATAATGGGATGGGTATTTAAAGGCATCCATGTGACAAGTGATTTGAAATGAAAGTAAATAACTCGAAAAATGCACGTATAAATCGCATGTAAAGTGAATATGCACTTATGATGTAATGATGAGATGCTATGATGATGTAGTTATAGTCTAGGGTCAATGATGCAACCTAGTTCTCTATAAGCTGAAGCTCGATGCCAATCATCACACCCTCAAATTACACTTTTGCGTGGAATGGAATTTGGGGTTGTTGTCATAGCATCACAATCAGATTATATTGAACGACCTAAAGTGTCGTTTGGAAAACACATCGTTTGATTTATTAAAACAATCAGAGTTTACAAAGTATAGGTCCCAAATGAAAGTCAACTTGTGCGGAAATAAGTTTGTTACAAGCCAAACGATGTTTTAAAGTTCATAAAACCCAAGTGAGACGCGTCGTCACCGCGACTCTATGATATGTACACATGCATGCCATGAAGTGAATGCCTTAGATACCTGAGATAAAACATGCTAAAAAGTGTCAACACAAAGGTTGAGTGAGTTCATAGAGTTTGTGTTGAAATGTAAAGCCTTTCAAAATCGTTTATGCGACAAATGCATTGTAAATCCACTCGGTTCAAGTTCCGCCCATACAAAACTTGCAACTTTGTGTGTTCACAACCCACCGCCAAAATATGCATAGTTTATGTTCAAGCGCATGATGTCAAATGAATTCACATAATAGTGCATGACTTTATGTATCAATAGTTACTTGACATAATTATACCAAGACATTTAGTTCAATGATAATCCCAAGACATTAAGCTCAATGATAATACCAAGACATTTAGTTCAATGATTATACCAAGACATTTAGTTCAATGATTATACCAAGACATTTAGTTCAATGATTATACCAAGACATTTAGTTCAATGATAATCCCAAGACATTCAGCTCAATGATAATACCAAGACATTTAGCTCAATGATTTATGATATAGAATATGACTAAACATTCAGTTCAGATAAACTTATAGTTTGCAAATAATCATGATTGTCATAAAAATAGTTGAGCATGTATCTCCCCCAAAAGTAATTCAAAACAATTAAAAGAGTAGGGGCTATGACTCACTTGATGAAGTGATGTGATGACAAAAGTGAGCACACTGAAATGTAGCGTGAATCTCTAACTCGAACCTATTATGAATGATATGATATATGATAAGTTACAATGTAATGTTATGCATACAATTCATACAATATCTATACCACTTGTGAATTTTTGAAAATAATACTTATCGCCGAAAAATAATCTTATAACGTTTTGACACTTTATGAATTACTTTACAAGTATTTACGTCAAAATGACATCCTACAATAGTTATTTAATGATTTATTATGAAATTATAACTTTTCGTCGTAAAATAATGTCGTTGAAAATTTCATGAAAGTGACTAAAACGGCCTCACATAGCTAGTCGTAAAATGGTGTACGTCGAGTGTTAGGAAACGAACTCAACGGTGTTGGGAAGCTTGTATCATTATCTCAAAGTTTTAGCATTTAAGTTTTCATCCTAGAGGTCTTGATCATAAAGAAAAATATAGATAAAGTATGGTACTTGTGTCCAAAATATTGTTTAAGGGTGGTTTTCGGCAAAGTTTAAGTGACTATATTTTATTCGTTACAACTCCGCTTGATGAGCGGTTGGACATTTTGGAAAATAGGCTAGGCGAACTTACTTTTACTAGAAGGCATCATTTTATAAAAGTACTCCGTCATTGTTAAAACGACCCTCAACATGGTCCTCGTTGTCGTAGTATGTGTTTAATAGAAAATATATTAATTTTGCTAATAGAATAAAGTTACGGCAACTTTGTTTATCGCGTGTAATTTACTCGTTACAAGTCCGTTTTCTACGTTTTCTACATCCTGAGATTCGTAATAATATATACTAATATATTTTTGATAAGTCGACACATTTTATAACGCTTAAGACTCATTTTTGACTCGTAAAAGGTCGAGATTACATGCTGAATTTTCTGAAACAAATATTTTTCATCGTCAAACTTGAAAAATTCATATCTTCTTCGTTATAGCTCGTTTAATCCGTTCAAGCGACCACGTTTGCTTTTAAGTGTATTTTCTAAATATCCGGGCCAAAATTTTTATTCACCGTCGAGATTTCAGATTTGAAAATAAGGATGAGACCTTAATTAGACTTGTCGAAATGAGTTTTTCTCGCCAAACCTATTCCAACCAATTCAAAACAACTCCGAAGCTATTCTAATCCTACCATACACCTTCTTAGGGTGTCATTGGTTCCTAGGCATCACCAAAAGTGATATATTTCAAGGAGTAATTATAGGATAACATATATAAACTTATAGTGCTTATAAACAATTTAAGTGGGTATAGACATCACATAACTTGCATGTTTTACTTGAGTATGATAAAAATGAACATAAAAATGAATATGAAAGATGATGATAAATATGAAATGCTTACTAATTACTTGATGAGGTGATATGAACCAAGGTTTAATCCTAAAACACCCTAGGTTTTTATTTCAAAACCTAAACAAAGAGTGTAACTAGAGTGTATAAAACTTGACTTGAAATTTTTTGATGAATTCCTCTTGATCCTATGGTGTGGCCGGTTGTGATGAAGGAGAAAGAGATGTGTGTTTTGTTCGTACACTTTGAGAAAATGAATGTGCATGTGTAAAGTTTAAGTATATTATACATTATAATTATACAAGATATTATGCAAATGTAAATGACTCACCCTTGTTTGTCGACAAGGGTGTATTGTCATTAGGAAAAACATTTTTTTTTAATGTGTAAGTACAAGTAGATGTAGATTAAGATGTATACTTGTAAGTCTAGTTAAGCAATTAAGTGTACATTTAAGCTTGTAAGGTAGCGTCAACTAAAAATAAATTTTAACGGGTCAAAATAAAATATATTGAGATCATAAAATTTTATAAAATACATTTCTTGCAAAAATTGAGTGAAATAATAATAATCGTGTAGTATTTAAGAAAACCGTCGTAATTATATAAATATAACAATTTATATACAAAATAAATTTAAAACACTGGTAAACTCATAATATTATTTTATAAACTTAATATAAGTATAAAAATATATCGGGATAATTTTTGGAAGTATCGGATCAAATGTTCAAAATAATTAATCACGCGATAGCGTTTATTTAATATGAAAATTACGCGTTTAACGTAAAATGCAAAGCCATGCATGAACTAATATGATGACAATGATGCTAATGAAATGTACACTAAACCTAGTATATATGAAATGTCCTTGATGATTGTTCATGAATTCGCAGCTTAACCATTAAGGTTACGCGAATTTGAAACTCGTAAACTTAGTTTACAATAAACGATGAATAATGAAGCATGAATAATGATTTGTGAAATGACCTGAAAATACGAGTTGTCACATCGGTTCTTCAATCAACAGATTTTCCAGAAAAAGGATGTCCCCCTCCGGATCAAAGTAAGTATTATCAATTCCTGTTGGAATCGACTCATCACTAAGAAAAGCATCGACTTCCTTCCAAAAGTTGTCATCTTCCTCATCCGGAGTGAGAGAAGGAATGGAAGAGTCGGAAATGGGACAAGAAATGAGTGAATGATCATTATATAGGAGATTTTCAATTTCTCCAAGATCGGCTTGGACATCAAAGAGATCATTGTCACTTTCTGATGAAAGTGGACTGATGTGAGTGAGTTCATCGGTGAACTCCTCAAGAAGAGGATCAGACTGTGGGAGTGATGCCTCGACATACTCGATATCTCCATAAGAAGCACAATCGTCGCTAAAATCGGAGAAAGTCTCAAATGATCTAGAGAATACTCAAGAGGGAAAGAGAATCACACATATGATTAGAAATTCCGTGACTCTCTCGGGATTGGGATAAGGTTCTCAACACTAGACTTTATGAATTCGTCCGATTCCTTTTCGTGAACAAGTGTCAAGATGCTTGTCCCCATGTTCGAGAATGAGTGGGAGTTTGGTGTGATAGCGATTATTTGAGATGGAATCTCAAGCTGCTGGATATCAATGATGAACTTGATGAATCTTTATAGAATTGAAGGATATCAAGTGTATCATCATCATCACCGTCATCGAGGACTAAAAGCAGGCGAGAGCTAGATCATTGCTTTTCTTTTGCAATTGATTCCATAATAGATTTTTCATATGCATCTTGAGAATTTATTCTAGCGACTGCTCTTCACCCAAACAATTCTTCCATGGATTTTTGATGAGTGTTTCTTTGGGCAAAGTCTTTAACTAAACCCTTAAGATCATCAATGATTTCCATTATATTTAGCATTTCGGAAGAAGTGCTTGATTCATTAGTCTTGTGGAAGTAGGTCATGATGCGATGTGTCAAAATTGTCACAAGGAAATGTATTCCCGTTTGACAATCCGGTGGCGTGTGGACCTCCACAGAATCTATGATAAAAGCGATGTGGCCGTGAGTTGTATGTCTTTGGAGTCATAATTGTTATCGGGAACCCGCTCATAGACAAGCGTGTTTCGATTGACAATCGAAGCGTAGTGTGAACCACCACAGACTACTACAGCGATAAAACTGCTGAGTGCGGACCGTGAATCATATGGATATTGGTTATAACCAAGGTTTCGAGCATCGCGGAAAACTGTTCATAGACAAACGTGTTTCCGGATTGACACTCAAATCCTTGGTGAGGACCTCCACAAAACTCACACAGATATGTCGTATCTCATGATGTGGTGGTGGTAGAATGAATCGGATGTGTCATGGTAAGGATAGGGAGCTTGGTTATGAGCGGACCGCTTCACGACTCCACCATGCTACAACCGGGGCAATTGCCACCATTATAAGGACCACCACACCATTGACAACCAAGAGGGTGAGGATGAGACATAGAAAGAATCAAATGTTTTCAGAGAGGTAGGGATGAAGAATCAAAGATGTGAGAGGGTAAAGATGGATATTTTTGGATTTTTGGATTAACATTTTGTAAAAATAAGAAAGAAAATCTTTTTGGGTTTTTGATTTTTAAGATGTTTTTGGATTTTTGGATTTTTATAAGAAAATATAAATATATATAGATGGTATGAACAAGGAGTGAATATTCAAATCACTAATCGCTAAACGTAAGACTATTAGCCTGACTCCGGCGTGGCGCCAAAATTTGATCGGCTCCAAACGGTCTATCTTTTATTACACAAGTCAACCACTTGTGAATGGTCAACCGTAATAAAAGTCAAACGATGCGAAACCAAAGCAATTAAGTCCAGGAGAGTTTAGTGTTTCCCAGTCGTTAAGTCCCAACGAATGTGCGATTGAATAGCTAAGCGTGTAGTGATCGGGTGATATTGAGCAGGAAAGGGTTAATGATAATACTAGATGACAAAGGAAAAATCGAGAAAGAAAATTAAAAGCTAAATTATATTAAATAAATGCTATCACTATTTTTAAAATTGGATTTTCTTGATTTTTCTTTTATAAATTTGAATTAAAAACTAATTTTAACTTTTAAAACTAAATTAAAATACTAAAAATCATGAAAATTAATGGGAAAATTATAAAACTATTTTTAAAAAATCTAAAATAACTAAAGAGAATTTTCAAAACTAATTTTGTATTTTTCTGATGATTTTTCGAATTTCTATGAATTTAAAACTATTTAAAACTAATTAAATTGCTAAAAATTACCATTTAAACTAGGAAAATTATGGAAAAATATTTGTTTGGCTTTTTATATTTATCTTAATCTATGAAAATTGAAAACTTATTTTTTTGAAGCTTTTCTGATTTATTTGTATTAAAAGCTATTTAAAAAGCCTTAAAAACTGATTTAAAATAAGAAAAATAGCAAACAGTAATGGAAAAATCTGAAAAATTCAGGAAAAGTCTAAAATAATATTCTAAATCTATGAAAAATATAAAAGCTGGGGCTTATGTGAAGGATTTAAGAGCTGTAGTGTAACTGCCTTGTAAATAAGCTATAAAGAATAAGCTAATAAGCACTAAAAAGCACCAAATGAGTACAGAAGCTAACTTATGCTAAAATAAGCTAATCTTAACTAATTCCAACTAATCCTAACAAGCTACAAGCTCGGTTTATGCTTTGAAGCTTAAAAGTGATTATTAATGACGACCCTACCCTCATGTTGTAGCTTATATCTTGGCTTATCAAAAGAGCTTAAGTGAAAACCGAATTGAGGAACTCTAACCAACCTACCAAAGAGTATGTGAACTAATTTTAGCTGATTACCAACTAAGATGAGCAAGTTATGTTGATCAGAAAGTCCTCTGTACACACTCAATTAAGACCGAAAGTGTGACTGCGGGGCATTAGGTGCCTAAAAGCCAAGCTTATTAAGAGCTTAAGTTGATTTCCAAAAATTCCACAAAAATCACTTTTGACTTCTCAACCAGTTGAAATTCAATATCCCAAAATTACAAAAACTTTGAACTAAAAATGAATCCTCTAAAAATCCACATAGGTTGGTGAAAAACTGTTTTGACAACTTTTAACTTTAGAAGCAGTTTTGATAACTTTGACTTTTGTGAGATTTGAATCCAATTTATGAACTGATTTTGATGTATTAAGCTAAAACAAAGTTAAATCAAGTTATTCTAACATTATCTAAACACATATCAAGCATTTGATCTTCAAATTTCCAACAGATGTGAAAATGAAAACATATTTAGAAGGATTTTGACTTTGGATGAAAACAGATGCAAGTAAATGATTGAATTGAGTCTAGTTTACCTAGAATGAACTTACACTACTGTACTAAACCTCTGAATAAGCCTATAACTCAGTTATACTCCATGATCCAAACACTAGATTATCTAACTAATTATGCAATCTACTTAGAAAATTCTAACCTAATCAACGACTAATCAAAACAGATCCAACAGTAATATATCAGCTAAATTGTGTAGATATTACAACTAAAACATAAGCTAAAACAGTTTATGCAATTTGACAGAATTGAGATAAGTAAAAACTTACAAAAGTCCTAGCCACAATGGCTTGCCAATCAACACAAGTAACCACTATCCTATTGATTTCAACCCAAAATTGTACTAACTTAACCCAAATCCAACTTCATTTCAGCAATTTCAGATCCAAAAGAGCTTAATGACTGCACTTTGACTTCTGTTGACCAAGTTACTTTTTGAGAGAATTGCACTAGAAAACAAATATAAACCTTAATTAAGCTATAAGGAAGCTTATTAAAGCTTATAACGATGAAGAGGATTGACCAAAGCTTAATGAACATATATTTTTTATTTTTATATTATTTTCTATTTTTTTTTAACAATGAGAAAAACAAGTTGAGATTAACACTTAATCAATAAAATAAGCTTAGATTGGGTAAAATAACTAACACACTGAGATTAAAAACATTAAAAGCGAAACAATGATTAAGAGAGAAAGCGAATTTAATTAATATTAAGAGTTGATTCTGAAAGGAAATTACAATAGTTGGAAAATTACTTAAAACATGAAAACTGAAATGAAATTACAATTTAAGAAGTTTAACTAAGACATTGATAATAAAAACGATTTTGCAAGAAATTATAAAAATTAACTACTACTCTTCTCTAGCTTCTCTTCCCTCTATTTATCAACAAAAGTCTTCCCCTCTCTCCTCTGATCATTTCCCACCACTTTTCAGAGCCATTGGATCATTGGAGCCTTTTTTAACCGTTGATGAGATTTTTGGCGCCAAAACTTCTTTTGCCAGTTGGGGTGGGTTGAGTGCAAGGAAGGAGAAGCATTAAATGATTTTGGTTTGTTGTGGAGATGGAGGGGACAAAGGATGGTGAAGGTTAGCTGGAGCTGAGGGGTGAGTTGGTTGCAGAGAGTGGGTGAAGGGGGAGGTGGGTTTTGAAGGGAAAAAGTGTGGCTGGGTTTGACCATGTTTGACCGGGTTTATATTAATAGGGAGGGGTTCAATTAGGGGGGTTCACAGGTTGTTTTTGGACTGGCTCAATAATACAAAGGGTCCGTTTGGTTGTAGCTATTAACACAAGGACCATTCTTGCAATTCACCAATTCTCGAGGGACCAAAAATGTAATTTTCCCAAACTTATCAAAAGGGCCAAACATGCCAAGTACCAATAATACAAGGACTATAAATGCCATTTTTCATTTTTAAAAGAAAACAAGGACCATTTTTGACACTTTCCAAAGTTTAAGGACCTTTTACGCCATTTGCCCAAAGATTCATTCAAGGACCATTTTGACAACTTAGAATATTTGGGGACCTTGAATGATAAAACTCCACATTTTTGGATTCCAGGGACTAGATTTGCCAATCTTTGAAAGTTTAGGGACTGAAACTGTAAATTATGTAAACTTTGTTGTTTTTTTCATCAGTTTTCAATCCTTTTGTACTTGTAACATATAAAAACACATTTCAATGATGTTTATAGTATTTTGTGTCATTTCTGAGTGTTTTTTAAATGTTTTTGCAGTGTAGAAGGAACAAAAATGATGAGTATTTAGACACTCATCAACAAGCATATAGATAAATAAAAGCTAAGATAAAGAGTAAGAAGCACAATACCACAACGCGAGTATTTATAGTGGTTCGGCTACAAGGACACCTTCCTTGCCCTAATCCACTCCCCGAGTCACCTACTCGAGAGTTCGTAATCACTACACAACACAAACTCCTTGTGGCGGATAAGCCTTCACAACGTCGCCTACTCTTTATCCGGTACAAGGCTAGATACCGGGTTCTTCCACGAGGTAGAACCAAACCTATCACAACGTCGCCTACCCTTTATCCGGTACAAGGCTAGATACCGAGTTCCATTACAAATGAGGAACTACTACCCAACACTACACAAATCCTATCCCTAAGGAGATCCACTCCTTATGACAACATCAACAAGGATATCAATATCCTTTGACCCAATACAAATCTATCTTGTACATCGACACACCATATCGAATGTACACCTTAGGCACCTTTCACTAATGCCTTTGACTCAACTTCTATGCACCCTTCACTAATTCCTTCAACACGGACTTTCAGCACCTTTCACTAATGCCTTTACTTTGACTCTTCGACACTTTTCACTAATGTCTTCTTCTTGACCCTTTAGACATCTTTCACCTATGTCTTCGACACTACACTTGTAATGAGAAAGAAAAGAACTATCAACAAGATACCATTAGTAGTCTTGATGATGACGAAGCTAGGCAACCTATGGACTTGAGCTTGCTCGACTTCAAGAGGTGGTGATCTCGCCTTTAAGAGGAACCTAGAGAATCACACAAACACAAAACTACATACAAAGATCACTTGGATCTGTGGTTAGAGAGTTTACAACTCAAAGAGAAAATATGTGTGAAAAGGGTGGTTACAATGAAGAAATGGCTCACTATTTATAGAGGAAAATATGCTCCTGTTCCACAGATCCCACGGATCCCTTACTTGAGGGATCCGTCCAGTGTAAACTGGGGGAACCGTGGGACGCTCCTCTTTGCCCATGGGTTTTGGGTCGTGGGTCATGGGTTATGGGTCATGGGTCCTAGACTTTGGACCATAGGTATCCAAGTAGATACAATGTATCTAGTCGGTGCAATGCATCTAGTCCATGGGTTATGGGTTAGCTCCATGGGTCATGGGTAATACCTATTTATGACTTATGCATGATGTCATGCAATGGGTTATGGGTTATGCTCCATGGGTATGGGTCATGGACTTTGGGTTTTACCCAACTACATTCAATGTATTTAGTCAATGGGTCAAATACTTAAACTTCTACCCATTTATATTACCCATTATAATACATACTAAATATGTATATATCTACCCAATATGTAAACACTAGTTGTTGTACATATGCATTACTAAATCATAAAAGCACTATTTACTTGTTTAATGTTTTATATGAAAAATGTAAGTGTGTTGTAAACTATTGGCTCAAACCATTTACGTATTTTATTTGTTTCGTTAAAATGATTTTACGTTTGTTATCGACAAAACATTAAAATATCGTAAAATATAAATAAACGTTTTTACGGCTTATTTGTATTAACACATTCGGTCCCCAATATCTCATGGGTCCAAAGTTGTTAGCGTTGAACATCCTATGCATTTGTTGCATTTGGTTAGGATGTTGAAATGGTGGACAAATGTCCAAAGGAATATAACCACGCTGTTGGAAATTACTCCAAGTTACGGGATAGTTATTTGGATAACTTTGCCTTCTAATGTTACCTCTAGGTTGCAGTGTGCTAGACCGTGGTTTAGAAGTATTGATTTTCCTACGAGGAGGATTTTTTTATCTAGTGTTGGGTTTTACATATACAAGTCCGGGTGTAGACAATGGTTTGTAGAAAGTCTTAACTTCCTTTTTACTAGCAATTGGCACCTTAACATTATTAACTACTACGTGACTTGGTTTAGGATTTGAATTATTTTTCAAAATCTAAGCTGTCTCGACTTTCTCCACAGACAGTGCCATGGTACCACTAATTTTAGTGGTGTCGTGTACTATTTTGACAGAATATGTGGGTTTGACAGATTTTACTTGTTTTGTTCTACTCGTTGACGCTTCATTTGGATTAAAACCTAGACCCGCACCGACATATTAACTATACCTAATGCTATCTAACATATCATTTAGTGCTTTTGTCCTTTTTTCGAACTTAGTAATTCTTAATTCGTTTTTCCTAAGTTCTTCATTTTCTAGTCTAAGGTTATGACATGACTTACACCCTACGCCAACCTCTTTATTTTTCTCAAGTTTGTTAACTTTATCTTTTAGTTCTAAAATTTGAATTTCTAAACTAATACTTCTTGTTTTTAACATCTTGTTTCTAGATATGATTTTAGATGTTACCTCACATAGTTTATTATAATCATCATATATTGTTTTATCATCTACCGAAGAATTATCATCACTATAGTATTAAGAATCGGAATGTACCTCACTAGAAGCATGAGCCATGAGACATGTTTCGTCATTGGTCTTTTCCTCATCTTCCTCACCGCTATCACTCCAAGAGCCTCCAATATAAACCTTTTGATTCTTGGTTCTCGGTGGTTTTGGACATTCTCTGATGAGATGATTCGGATCACCACATCTAAAACATTTTTTATCATTCTTACCTTTCTTGTCATCCCGATTCTTTTGGAATGACTTCTTCTCATCACGAGATTGCCTACCATATCTACCTCTCCGTTTAAAGAACTTCTTGAAGTCCCTTAAGGCTAATGCATATTCTTCGTCTTCACTTTCGGAAGTCGAACTTTCCTCGTTACTAGATTCTTTCTTTGCTTTTAAGGCAAGTTGATAAGGATTTAAAAGGTACACTTTTGAGGGTCATTTAAGCCCTTAATTGATCACTTTTGTATCCGTTACTACTTAATTTCGTTCCTTTTCACTTTTAGGTCTCTTGAAGGCAAATTGTTGGAATGACACTTATTCGGACGAAAAAGCGCGAATATATGAAGAAAATGGCCAAAGTCAAGAATCGAGACACTCAAGTCTTTGGAAATTGAAGGGACGGCGTCACATCGCTTAATGCGAATGCGCCGTCGCGACACATCTTGAGACGACTCAAGAGCAAATTGCTAATTTACAAGTGACGGCATCGGGTTTAAAAGAGTAGGCGTCGCAACTCGACGGCCTAGATTTGGATCGAGACGGCGCCGAGGTTGAAGCCGACGGCGTCACGAGCATAAGGTAACGCCGTCACAGAGTTGACGTGGCCAAGACGAAACCCTAATGGCGGCGACCCGACGGTGTCACAATTAAAGAGTGACGTCGTCGCATTTTGTAACACTATATATAGAATCCGAATTTTTTTTTAGTTTTAAAGAGGTAGTTTTGTGGAGTAAAAACCTAAACCGAACCAAGGCTGTCTTGGGCAATATCTTAGGGTTCCATACCCTATTTTACAACAAGATAAGTGTTTTACTTCATTGATTCAATCATGTCTTCAATTGTTTGTGTGTATGCTTGCATGTTCTCCATGTCCCGCTAATTTACTTGTGTGTTTGCTTAGATAATATGAAACCTAGTTATTGAATATTGATTGGATGTCTTTTATCTTAATTGTGATTGACCTAGTATTGCGATAGGTCATTCGTTGTGTTATTAATGCTTGATTAGTCTTTGTTGAACCTTAGCTTATAGTTACTAGTGGAATTGTAGGCTAAATATCCAAAGATAACCTTAGTGTTAAGTTTATGAATCCTAGAGATTTCGTAGTCATTAACCTTAGGTAGCTTCAAAGAGTTAGGGATAAACGCATACCCTACGACCTTAGAAACACAACGCGTTAAGAATAAGGACGTGACAATTCAACCATCAATAGGAGATAACTAGGGAGTAATAACATCTAAGTAAACACATTTTTAATCATCATAAGAGCACACAACAATAGACATAGACTACACTCACCTTAGTTTAGATAATTAGATAATAGTAGAGTAATCGGTAGAAATACCAACCCCCAAATCCAATACCCCGAGATTCGTACCTTTCAAATTTTCTAAAAACATAAAAAAGATAAAAAATAATCTTCCTCAACCCCAACCTTAGCGTAGTAATTTCTCACTAGCATTCCTATTCCCCTAGAGAACGATATCAATTCCCGAGGCTTACCCTAATACTACACTACAACGATTAGGTTCATCGCCTAGGGTGTTGAAAACTTGCTCGATTTAAAAGGAAGTTCCTTTGACCCGAACGCGCGTTGTACGCGTATCAAGTTTTTGGCGCCACTGCCGGGGAATAGAATAGCTAGTTAGATTTCCACCTCGTTTAGGTTTCCTTGCTTGATTCCTATCAAGTAAGCTTTTTTTCCCATTTTTTTTAGCTTCCTCGTAGTCTATCCCCCTTCTTTGTGACCTTTGTTAGTAACCCCATCACTTTTCATCATGGAAGGTGATAATCAACCACCACTCATCAACCCACCACCAAATGACCCGCCAAGAGGCCGTACTCTTGGTGAATACTCGAGACCAAGCCACCTAGGCTATAGGAACACCATTGAGCTTCCCGACCAAGCCCAAACTACGGCCTGTGATCCAACACCATCCGGTTGGTGCAAAACGGATGTGCATTCCATGGACTTCGTTCCGAAGATCCTAATCAGCATCTTAAGGATTTCCTTAAAATTGTCGATTCCATCGACCTCGATGCTACTACTCGGGAGACCACGCGTCTGCGTCTCTTCCAATTCTCTACGGGACCAAGCTAGTAATTGGCTTGAGCGACTTCCGCCGGCTCCATCTCAAGTTGGGATGATCTCACCTCTCGTTTCCTTGCTCAATTTTTCCCACCGGGGAGAACTACTAAGCTTAGGAATGAAATCTTGATGTTCCAACAACGTCAAGGTGAATCTCTCTACGAAGCATGGACTCGATTCAAGGACTTACTCCATAGAGTCCCTCATCACGGCATTGATCTTTGGCTTCAAGTCCAACTCTTCTACGATCATGTCAACTTCCCCACTAAGCGATCCATTGACCAAGCGGCTGGTGGAAAACTTAGTGATCTCACCGCGGAAGAATCGTGGGGTATAATAGAGGACCTTGCTCTCTATGACAACGAAAGTTGGAATGACCCCCGTGAGTTGCCCAAAACCGTAAAGGCAATCTCCTTGCCTCCCATTGACTCACAATCTTCCGACCGTAGGATGCTCGAGCTTGAAGATCAAGTTAAATTCCTAATGAGCTCCTACGAAAATCCTAAGTCTTCACAACAAGTGAACAAAATCACTCTACCTTGTGAATTGTGTAGTGGTTCCCACGACACTCGAGATTGCACAAGACTCCCCGAACAAGCTTTTGCGGACTACGCCTCCACGCGTACCGACGGAGCGGGAGAGAAGTGGTACACTTTCAAGCCCGAACAAAACAACTTAGGAAACTCCTATAACCCCTCATGGAGGAATCACCCTAACCTTAAGTGGAACCAAAATTCAAACCCACCCCAAAGCTCATCTAGTCCACCTAATAGGTTCAACCCTCCAAACACCGGGAACCCCACTAGTCTTGAGGCAATTGCGTCTAGATTCATGTCATTTCAAGATACTCGATTGACTAAGCTTGAAGCCGATTTCAAGCAACGACAAAACGAGATGACAAACAAGCTTGACGCCCTCTTAAAAGCCTTCAACGACCGGGAAATTGGAGCACTCCCAAGTGATACTATAAAGAACCCAAAAGTGAGTTCGATTTCATCGACTTCATGTTCTTGTTCACCATGGGAGAGTGCACATCCATGCCCCTCACACCCAACGGTCCACTCGGTAAACGCTATCAACAAGGGTTCCAAGCAATCCAAAATGAGGTACCAAGGCCCCGCACCATTGGTAAAACCTACTCTTGAGAAACCCGTCAACCAAGAACCCAAACCTAATCTAGAGGAGGAGTACAAGGAACTCCATCAAGAAAACCGGTTCTTGAAGTCTTAGCTCATGCACCTTATTATAATGCTTTAAAAGAAAAATATGAGCTAGAACTTAAACTTGGAAAACATGGGTCCGCTTTTGTGCAAAATAATTTACCTAAGAAGTTAGACGATCCTGGGCTATTCACTCTTCCGTGTAGGCTTGGAACTTCCAAACCTCTCGATGCTCTAGCCGACTTAGGATCATGCATCAATCTTGTTCCGTTGTCCCTCCATAGAAGCCTTAACTTAGGTAAGATAGAACCAACAGAAACCATCTTAGGTCTAGCGGACGGTAGTATTGCATATCCGGTAGGGATAATAAAAGACATGGTAGTGCACGTAGGAGAATTGACTCTTTTGGCGGATTTCCATGTGCTAGACATGAATAAGGACCCGACATGCCCATTGCTTGTAGGAAGAGGATTCTTAGCTACCGCTAGTGCCATCATTGATTGTAAGATGTCCAAAATAGTGGTAGGAGAAGGGAGTGCTAGGTCAATTTACGATGTCAAAAAGCATACTTACTACAAAGAAGAGGAAATCCCACATGAGATTAGGTTGGATAGAACACAATCTAGATATGGACCTTGGATTAATAAAGACTTCATAGGTCCCCAACGACCTTTCTATCTAGATGAAGCCTTTGCTAGTCAAGCAACTTTCCATGAAAAAGAATTGGCTAGGGACATGGAAGTGAACCCGTTCGAGGACGCCTTAGTATTTAGGAAGATGACCGAGTTCCTAGGAAGCTTGCCCGTCAACCTTGTCATGAATAAGTGGAAAGTTGAGAGCGATAAGCCTAAGCATAAGTGGAATTGGGATAGACCGCCTAGTGATGGTAATGGAGAGTGGCACATTAGGATAACGATCTATGACCCCGATGGAGAGAAGTTTGAAAAGGCATACCGAACCAAACGTACTACTAGGAACTTAAATGATAAGTTTGATCCTTATGACATTCTAGAGGATAGGCTTACTTATATCGGTACGTAGGGGCACGACTTCGAGTCTAGCTACAAGACTCATAAATAAAGAAAAGCGCTTCGTGGGAGGCAACCCATGCTTAATTGTTTGCTTGTTTGTGTCGTATATCTTTTATTGATTGTTTATTCTCATGTTTAAATTTGTAAAAAATGCTTTATTTTGTCTTTAACCTCGTCTTAATTACATATAAAGGTATTTTACATAAGGGATAAGTGTAGGGAGGATTACACACGTTTTCAAAAGAAACGTGAACATGAGAATTACAATTATTTAAAAGATATACATGTGTGTTTGTTCGAGTCAAATGCTTGTATCGAGTCATAATGGATGTTTTGCAGAAATTTTTCCGATTCTAAAGATAAAATTTTCCGAATTTTTCTAGAAAATCGCAGACCGTTTCGTCGGGATAACTGACGGCGTCAGGGTCGCAACTGACGGCGTCAGGAGGAGTAGAAACTGCTTACTAATTTTTTCTCGTTTTCTGAGCTACTTATAAATTTTTGGAATTTTCCAGGTCTTAATTTTCCAGAAAATCTGTAAACATCCATTCCACAAGCATTATATCCTAGTTTAGTAGAGTCATATATATATTGTTACCGCCGATTTTACGCGAAGGTTTCGTTTGTTTTCTTCAAGTGTGCAGGTTTAATTTATCAAGAAGAAGATACATAAGATTGGAAGGAGCTTTTAACGCAAACACTCTTCTTGAAGAAAGATTTAACCACTACTTCACACGGATCCTACCGAGCTAATCAGGGGAGTACTAGTTTCTTTCGTTTTTAATTACCTTCCATTATCATAACTTTGATATTTTCGGGAACATTGGGGACAATGTTCGGTTTAAGTGTAGGGAGGAAAATAAAACGGAACTTTGAAACTATGCTTATCCTTGACTATTTGCCTTGTCCAATTTCATTTGTGTAATAAACCATGAGAAATATCGGTTAGGGTAATTTTGGCACCAAATTTAAAAATTTTCATGACATGTAGGAGTGGGCCATTAGTCTTAATAAAGCGTCTCATGGATAGGAAGTTATATGACTAGCACAAAAAAACCCTTTACCACTTAAATTCCACCCAAAATGTGAGGATCGCCCTTAGATTTGTAGGAATTAAAGCATTCCACTTTAATGCTTCGAGTGTGAACCGGTAGTATAATAGATTCTAGAACTTGTTTTGTGATGCATTCCGAGATCGCTAGTAAGACTACACTTGTGTAGTTAGGAATAACTAAATGATAAGAGGCATTAGGATAACCCTTGTTTGATACCCGTAATACAATTACTTCTTCCACATCGGTTGAGTAATTCCCCACACCCTTGCGTTGTACTCATCTTTAGTACACGATACCCTAGTTAACCCCTCGAGCCTATCCTTTTCGCGGTTCTCGTGATGTTTCGGTTTTCGAATATCAATGAAGAGCATTGTTTACAATCCACCCCAAATGTACACCCAAATCGCCTTAGCCTACCTTGTATGCACTCACTTTTAGTGCATTATTGTTATCATACTAAACCCTTAGTTCAATTATCTAGTTGCTTGCATAAGTTGCTAAGTCGAGTCATATCCTTTGTACACGTTTTGGGACGATTGGGACTCATGGGAAAAGTTAAATTTTATGAAATGACGGAAGGAACGTTAAATTCAAATTCCCTTTATTTGCGTAATAATGTACTCCAAGTGTTTTGATCTTTTCAATTCGGGTCAAATTAGTGTTAGAGTAATAAAAACTCAAGTGTAGGGATGTGCCTATAAATCCCTATTATTTTGATGTTATCGTAGAGGATGGTAGAGTAAAAGTGTATGGAAAAAAAAAAAAAAAAAAAAAAAAAAAAAAAAAAAAAAAAAAAAAAAAAAAAAAAAAAACGGGCTACCATCCTACATCTATCTTTAAATTTATGTTTGTTTGTTTCAATTTATCTAGAGTTTAGAGTGTCGAGTCTTGGCTTAGCAACGCCATTCTTCGCATGCTTGTAACATAAAGATTTTTGACTTGCCACCACTAAATCGCCTATCCCACCAAACCCTTTGTTTCCTTACCGTAAGCCTAGCGTTACAACCCTTTAAAAGTCCTCTTGGATAGTTTTTCCTAGGTGCTTACGCCAAAGCGATGGAGGTTTGATCTAGTCTCTAGCCTATGGTAATTTATGTACTAGGACCGGTTAATGAGTGTTTATCTTCCATTTCCAACTTGATATATTTCATATACACCCGAGAGATGAGAGTATCCAAACACCACTTGTGAGGTGCTAGTATGTAATTTCCGTGCTTGTTATGACTTTTATGGGCTTATATGTGTTGTGAATCGTTCTAAACTAATGCTTCATGACCCCTAACTTATAAATTAATTGGCTAAAAGCACATTTGCTTGAGGACAAGCAAATACCAAGTGTAGGGATATTTGATAAGGATTTAAAAGGTACACTTTTGAGGGTCATTTAAGCCCTTAATTGATCACTTTTGTATCCGTTACTACTTAATTTCGTTCCTTTTCACTTTTAGGTCTCTTGAAGGCAAATTGTTGGAATGACACTTATTCGGACGAAAAGGCGCGAATATATGAAGAAAATGGCCAAAGTCAAGAATCGAGACACTCAAGTCTTTGGAATTGAAGGGACGGCGTCATCGCTTAAATGCGACGCCGTCGCGACACATCTTGAGACGACTCGGAGAGCAAATTGCTAATTTACAAGTGACGGCATCGGGTTTAAAAGAGTAGGCGTCGCAACTCGGACGGCCTAGATTTGGATCCGACGGCGCCGAGGTTGAAGCCGACGGCGTCACGAGCATAAGGTGACGCCGTCACAGAGTTGACGTGGCCAAGACGAAACCCTAATGGCGGCGACCCGACGGCGTCACAATTAAAGAGTGACGCCGTCGCATTTTGTAACACTATATATAGAATCCGAATTTTTAGTTTTAGAGAGGTAGTTTTGTGGAGTAAAAACCTAAACCGAACCAAGGCTGTCTTGGGCAGTATCTTAGGGTTCCATACCCTATTTTACAACAAGATAAGTGTTTTACTTCATTGATTCAATCATGTCTTCAATTGTTTGTGTGTATGCTTGCATGTTCTCCATGTCCGGCTAATTTACTTGTGTGTTTGCTTAGATAATATGAAACCTAGTTATTGAATATTGATTGGTTGTCTCTTATCTTAATTGTGATTGACCTAGTATTGCGATAGGTCATTCGTTGTGTTATTAATGCTTGATTAGTCTTTGTTGAACCTTAGCTTATAGTTACTAGTGGAATTGTAGGCTAAATATCCAAAGATAACCTTAGTGTTAAGTTTATGAATCCTAGAGATTTCGTAGTCATTAACCTTAGGTAGCTTCAAAGAGTTAGGGATAAACGCATACCCTACGACCTTAGAAACACAACGCGTTAAGAATAAGGACGTGACAATTCAACCATCAATAGGAGATAACTAGGGAGTAATAACATCTAAGTAAACACATTTTTAATCATCATAAGAGCACACAACAATAGACATAGACTACACTCACCTTAGATAATTAGATAATTAGATAATTAGATAAGTAGAGTAATCGGTAGAAATACCAACCCCAAATCCAAACCCGAGATTCGTACCTTTCAATTTTCTAAAAACATAAAAAGATAAAAATAATCTTCCTCAACCCCAACCTTAGCGTAGTAATTTCTCACTAGCATTCCTATTCCCTAGAGAACGATATCAATTCCCGAGGCTTACCCTAATACTACACTACAACGATTAGGTTCACGCCTAGGGTGTTGAAAAAACTTGCTCGATATGTAAAAGGAAGTTCCTTTGACCCCTGATCATTTGTCAAGTTGTAAATTTGTTTGTTCTTACCTAGAGTGATTTTCGTTGAAACGAGATATTTCGACTAAAAACTTGTTTACGTTAATTTTGACGTAAAGTGTTTTTACATTTTGTTATCATCAAAACGTAGAGATGTCGAAAAATAGAAATAACGTTTTTAGACATTATTTGTATTAACATGTACTATTTCTACATATATGCAATGACAATTCTTACAAAGTGTCACATACAACTGAATATTCATACAAGCAAACATTTACTCGAACGTAAATTAGCCTTTATGAACATGATCATGAATAAAAGGTGCCTACGGGTCATAAAGTAGGGAATACACCCGACAATGCTTTAGATAAGGTTTCATCGCGCAAGCCCATTCTAAAGTACACATACGCACAACTTGCCATGAGTGAGTTGTTGGAAGATAACTAGTTGATAGTTACTAGTTATAATGTTTATGGCAAAACACATGTACTTATTATCACAACAATCAGGGTCAAACCGATCCTCGATCAGGCTATACATGTCCAGGCTACACATTCTTCATGTTTTAACTGGTCACTAAACATAGGAATACAACACATACAATAAATTGGCTTGAACGCTAATTTCACTAAGAGTTCAGGGTTACAACACCCTAACTAAAAACCCAGGCCTACACGAACCTGGTAAATGTAAAATAATAATTAACGAATAGTTAATTTCATTATAATATTAGGGTAAACCACCCTATTACAAAACCCATGACTATACATGCATGATACATGTTATAAAACAATCATGATACATCACGGATTACAAACAACCGGCTACAAATTTCTAAGTAGTCTAAAAGTGACCTGACAAGATCATGCTCCAACCTACTTAAAGATAACGGACAGCAAGCATGGGCCTCAATGAGCCGCCCACCTTTTCTCTTCGCCCTCAACCAGCCATCCTACTAACCCAGATCAAGATCTCACATAAAGACATATGCGGTTGAGCAACGACTTAAACGAAGAGAAAAGGCCCCAACACGGCTCAGGGTCGCTGGTAACACATGACTCCATTCAGGGTCACAAAACAGACCCAAGCGGCAAATACAAACACAAAAACGAGGCAAACATGCTTTACGCAGTAGAAGAATGGACGTCCACCTCGGAAGCAACCCTCAGCCTTTCTGCCATTGCTATGTGAGCATTGTTACCTACCTCAAGTCGAGCGTCAGCCACTACCAGGCCCACGCAAACACATAGGTGTAATAATTGGTCACTGATGGAGAGTCTACCCATGGCGGTCGATGCATCCCGCCTTGGATGTACGGTGAAACATTTAAGTTTCACCCCAAGGTGGCCTAGCCTACCTTGAGTATACAGTTTAACATTTAAGTTTCTCATCAGGATGACCAAATCACCTTGATATGACTTAAAGGATGATAGAAAGTCTGATGTATGACCCTCCCCGCCTTCCATCCTAACGATCACTTGCAAAACTCCAATGGGATCAACATACAACCAAAGGATGGCAACGTTAGACAAGGATGGAAGAAGAGTAATTTTCCCCATATAGGGGTAAATGATCCCATACCTCAAATGTCTTCGCCATCAAAACGCACTCTTCATCTCACACCACAAAAATCGAAGGAAGACAAAATGCCCTTCATAAAAAAATACAATGAAAATCCTACGAAAAAACCTTCTTGAAAGAAGTTTTTAGGGTTTGGGAATGATGTGGAAAAATGGGAGAAAAGAGGCTCTATTATTTTAAGTTGTAACCTTCCCACTTTTCTAGCCCTATTTATAGGCAAAGAAAATGAATCAGCAAGTTACACTTGGCAAAAGCCCACTCGGTCAAAGCACATTTCATAAAGCGCGTGATAAACACCCTACAAAGGCGCAAGGACTACACACCGCTAAAGAAATATCAGGATGACGCCGTCTACATAAAGACGCGTCAAATCCCAAAGATAGCGAATAAACCTGAAGCGGGATATTGCTACACTTCCCCATGAAAACATCTAGTATACGCCTTTCCGAACTCAGCTTACAACCTTGATCGAGGTAAAAAGCCTGCATCTAGTCATCATCACAAAAGAAAAATGTGAGCATCAGCCTGACAATAAAGGGCCTGGGAGCGAACCCTGGTAGCACAGGCACGGACCAAGGGGACTTAGGTACAAAAATTCCAGCATCACATCATCAGTGCATGATCTAATACTAGACTGGATGGACTTGATACTATATCAATATTAATGGTCCAAGCCTATTAATTACACTCCTGAATCAAGCCCATCACCAAGGCCCATCAGCACTTGATAAAAGGCCGACTTAAATCCTAGATCACATAGAGCCTGAAAGGACCTCTCAGGCATGACTGAGTAAGACAGTGCTACTGCTCCTCAACTGTTACTAGCGGTTAAGATGTATAATCTGACACCGCACAGTGAGGACGCATGAGAAGCACTACTATGTACGAGCTAAAGGACGAATGACATATGTGCTCCTTGTCTACTCCCGGATGATCAACACCTGGCTCTCTAATAGCTGTTGATCATCCTCAAAGGGTCTATCTATAAACCCTACAAACCTCTCTATAAAATGAGAGCAACACACACAATCACATAAGTTTTCACACACTTGGGCAAATACTGCCTCACAGCAGTGCAACATGGTTCTTGTTTAAGTGTTACCCGAGCTTCTAGATCTATATTAATCTCATCGGGTCATTACTGTTCAACACGGAAAACTAAACAACAACAAAATTCCCATCCCATCTCTAAACCGATTTACTTACCATGCATAAACATATTTTATTATTATTATTATTATATTATTATTATTATTATTATTATTATTATTATTATTATTATTATTATTATTATTATTATTATTATTATTATTATTATTATTATTATTATTATTATTATTATTATTTTATTATAAACATCACTTTATTAGAAATTCATAGGATTTACAAAAATTAGTAAGGAGCCGTGATACTATCCGAGCCCCCCCTCTAGCTATATTATTATTATTATTATTATTATTATTATTATTATTATTATTATTATTATTATTATTATTATTATTATTATTATTATTATTATTATTATTATTATTATTATTATTATTATTATTATTATTATTATTATTATTATTATTATTATTCTAACTATTATTATTATTATCATTGTTATTGTTATTATTATTATTTTTATTATCATTATTATTAGACTAAAATACACCATTGGTCCCTAAACTTGTCCAAATACATCACCGGGGGACAAAACATGGCATTTTCATGGCCAGTAGTCCAAAGTATGTGTTTTTGAGGCTAAACCAGTCCCTTGACCCATTTTCCGTTAGTCAACGTCCCGTTATCTTTTGCCACATCCCTTAAATGACTATTTTGCCCATATATAAAGTCATTCATCTACTTTTTTCATTCATTCATCCGAACTAAAAATTCATCATGTCCCTACCACATTTTCCGTCTTATCACCCCCACCTCCGTTAACAAACCAAACCAAACAACCATATTTTTATTTTTTATAAAATTTCTAATCATCAAAAGCTTTTTTAAACGTTTACGAGATTTACAAAAACAAAAATAAAAATTCATTTTTTATGATTCGTGCCCTAATCCATATGATTTTTTTTCATGTTTACTATTGCTAATTAATTTGTTTTTTATAAATAATCTTGATCATTGTTTTTGTGTTATAGGGTTTCATTCAATTATTTGCACTTCCAATTTTAAAGTCACTCACTTTAAGGATTCTTATCATCATCCACCATTGTAAGTACTGTAATTAACCCTAATTTTTTTTTTGTTAATTATGATAATTTTAGAGGTGTTTAGTGTTTGGTTTTATCTTATCTTCTAGGCGTACATGCTTATCGAAATTTGTAAAACCCCATAAACTCACTTTTAACAGCTTATGGCTTGAATAAGCCATAAGGTCAATATGATAAGCTTACAAGATGTTAAAAGTGAGCTTACAGGATTTTCTAAATTTTAGTAAGCCCGTACGCCTAGAAGATAAGTTAAACTAAGAGCCTTTTTTTTAATCAATTTTTTTAGCTGTTATAAGGGAACTGTTAGGATCTGTGTGATTTTCTTGGAATTAAGTAGTCGGATTTGAATTTTTAAACTCTCGAGTTTTGGTCAGGATCATTTTTTAATTGAAAAGAGACCATGTTACTCTGCCTGTTAATAGCACTTAATAACTACTCCTCCCAGGACTTTTGTGTTCAATTTAAGGATCATTTTGTGTTTGGAATTTATAGGTATAAGCAACAATTTAAATAGGAACAGTTTTGAGATATAAAGACATAACATGGTATGACATCAGTATCAGAAGGACTATGTTTGAATCTCGAATTAAAACTCAGAAACAAGATTTTGCCGAATATAATTTAAGCCTAGGATAGGTCATTGGTTAAGTTTGCGATCAATGATGACAGTTTCATGCATGTCTGTTTGCAACTCTGTGATGACAGTTTGCAAATATGAGGTTCTACATGATTAACCAAAACGATAAAATGACCATTTGACAGTTTATAACTCTGTGATGACAATTTGACATAGAAACCACCATCTGAGAGGCCTAAAGGGCATAACTCGAGTGATGAAATATATGAGACAATTCAGTTATGGGCGGAATCTAATGAAGTATGTCCAGAAGGGACTATTCCTATTAGAAGAACTACTGAAAAAGATGTTTTAAGGGCGAGTTCATTACGGCGATTTGGAGGAAGATTAGAGGTGTGAGGCGCGACACCTCGAGTGGCGGTCATGAGGTTAGTTTAGTCTTTTTTTCAAGAACATTTCTGATTGGGATTGGTTTGTATTTGTGTTTTGGAAGTGATTATGATGTTATTGTGACTGACTTAAAGTCACAAAAGTTAGTTTTTAGTGTCCGGATCGATATATGCCAAATAATCAGTTTGGATATTCACTTTATATTGGATGTTACAAACGAAATTTACCTGTTTACCCTTTTTTGAGCTAAGTTGAGAGACTTTTATTTCCATTTCACAAACCATCTGTGATGGCAGTTCCTACGTGGCATATATTTACATATATATATTTATATCACGCGAAAGTGCTAAATTATGATAATATTAAGGTTTCAGTGAGCACTATGTGATGACAGTTCCTACGAGTCAGCATGTAAATCTGCAAATATGAGGTTATATATGGTGTCATGGTGAATGTTTGGTTCTATTGTTTTGTCTATCTAGCTGCATATAAAGAAACTGTTAACATGCCCACTATGGTTTTCACCAGGTGTAAAGAAACTGTTAACAAGAATTCTTGATCCAAACCCCCTCACTGTGAGTTGCTTCATTTATGTTTTGCATGTTTTACATATTATGAAATTCCATGCTTGTGACAAAACAGACATATAATCGCCACACCCTTGGTTAATTCCAGAGAATAACCATTCCTGAAATCTTGGAAAATGAGTGGTTCATGAAAGGGTATAAACCGCTGCATTTTGAGCATGAAGAGGATGTGAGCCTTGATGATGTAGATGTTGTCTTTAGCGAATCTAAGGTTAGCTCTTCACTTCTCGTTCTCTTTTTCATAGAAAGATAATGTATACGTGACTGTGTCCTTGAGGCTACGAATGCATTCTTAGATTCATATTTTTATGTATCCGAAGCCATAGAGGTCTGTGCATCTGATGGAGCATAAGTCAATGTGGCTATGGCATCAACATCACCTTGCAACGACATAGAACTACTGTGATGAAATATCCGAGAGATCATCTTTTAATGTATAGCGAATTCGTTCTTTTGATTAAGAGCATGAACATAGTTGCATTGTATCATTTATATATGTTTCATGTAATATGATTCTCTATTAGAGTATTTAAAATCCTCTGAAATGAAATATATGATTAGTTTGGTTGAAATGGATCAAACGTTGGGTGTTGGTTGCCGCATCTATAGATCATCCCAAATATTTTGTTGGTTTTGATATTGTGTGTGGGTATGAAGATGAAGAATGAAGATTGGTGTTTGATTTAGTTTGTTTTTTTTTCTCTTTTTTTTTGGAGTGGATGGATAAGATTTTAGAATGGTTTTGGTGTTAATTTTAGAGAGAGAAGCAGAAATTTAGAGAGAGAAGCAGGAAAAGAGATAACATGATGGTGGTGGTAGTGATGGTATAACTTTTTTATTAAGTACACCGTTCGTCCCTAAGGTTGTACCACCAAAATAATCAACCAAACGATAAAATGACCATTTTGGCCTCATGTGCAAGGCACATGGGAGAAAATAACAAACGTTGACTAACGGAAAATGGGTCAAGGGACCGGTTTAGCCTCAAAAACACATACTTTGGACTACTGGCGATGAAAATACCATGTTTTGTCCCCCGGTGATGTATTTGGACAAGTTTAGGGACCAACAGTGTATTTTAGTCTTATTATTATCATCATTATTATTATTATCATTTTTTTTTTATTATTATAAACATCACTTTATTAAAAACTCAAAAGGATTTACAAGAAATTAGTGGGAAGCCGAGAAACCAACTGGGCCCCCACTCCTCTAGCAATAGCATTATCATTATCATTATTATTATCATTATCATTATTATTCGTGTGAAAAAAGCTTTTAAAAGGAGGAACCTGTTGATTATCAAATGATACAGGAAACACACAACCCGTTGATTTACCTTGACGCTAGGGTACCCACAAATTCCTTATGATATTCGAACCACACTTGCCAAACTAAGGGAAGTTGTTGTTGTTGTTGTTGTTTATAATATTTGTTTTCGTGTTTCGAAGATGTCTTTATAATATTACAAAGTTGAATAGAGAATTGAGATAGAAAACAACAACACTTGAATATTGTTTTCTAGTTTTGCAAAATAGAAAACACAAACGCATATTTTCTTTAACTAAACGCGTTTTCAATTTTTTCAATTGTTTTGTGGAGTTAGAAACCCTCTTTTTTTTTACAAAACAAGAATAAGAAATGAAATAAAATTTCTCCAACTAAACACAACCCTACTAACTCCATTTTCATCCTTCATCAATAAAATATTATCTTTACCTACTAAAATCTTTTTTGTTTGGTTGAAATGTGAAGCAAGCATTTATTTTATGAGAACCCAAAATGGATTTGTGGACACTTATTATGAGATGAATGTAGCATTACTTTTGGTGTTTTAAAACTTTTAACTTTAGACATCAAGAGTTTTTTTGGTTAGGCGTAATGAATTGACGAAGGAATATATTGGACGATGCAATGAAACGAATAATGTTTGGTACGTCATAATGAACATTAGAAAGGTATGAAAGAAAAAGGAAAAATGTTGTTCCATGTCGGAATGGAATGTAAAGAAAAGTAAGGGTATGTAATAAAAATAGCGGTTATGGGCGTAATGGAATGTATTTGGTCACAAATTTCATTCCCTACCTACCAAACACTGCGTAGCGTTGGTTTCCAATTTTGTGAGATAGTGGAAAATTTTCTCCTTTACAGGAAGAGACTGAAAGTCTGAAACTGTTGCCCCTTTGTGTTAATCCTCCATTTTGATATCCTTTTGTTTTTTGACCAACTTTTAACAAACCACATGTTAAATTTTGGGGTAATAATCTGTGGGAAACATATCATTCTATCAATTGCTAATGACTTTCAAGTTATGGTTCATTGTAGGATTATTACAGGGGTTAATCATGGACAAAGGATAAAAGGTTTAAAGTTCCAAGATGCTCGTTTCTGCTGAAGCTTTTATCAATTCTGCTGATGAGTCATTTATAGCCGTTAGAGGGGTCTTAGTGCAACTTAATCTCCTATTTAATAAGTCCCTAATTCTAGGGTTAGACACACTGGAGTGTGCAGTCTTTTGTATCACTGTCTACTCTTCCTTCTAATCATTTCATTGATCTTGTCTTGTCTTTACATTTACATGATTATTGTCTCATTGACATTAATCTAATCTTGTAACATTTGGATACTATTGTAAACTTAATCTAAGTTGACTATTGCAGCTTAGATTTGAATAAAGGTTCTATTGTTCATCTTGTGTTGCCTATACTTTCGTACATGGTATCAGAGCTTCAGGCTCATTGATTCTCTTAGGCAACAAATTGGTGGTTTGGGGTTATTGATACTGGCGTAATCACTGGTTATCTTCCACTTACAATTAGCCCTAGACTAAGTGAATCTAGGGTAATTGTGATTTATTCTTCCGCTGCAAATTTCTCTGTAAGTCTAAGTCTTATCTCTTCTTCAAACATACAGTACTTAAGTTTTTGTGGGTGCAAACGGGTAGATTAACATCTTGATCTGCCACCTCTGAGTGGTATGAATACCTGTGGTGGTATGAATACCTGCTCTGGTTTACCCTAGTCCACAGGCTTGGTGCTTGTTGTTTCTTAAATACAAAGTCTTATTTATTTGTCTATTTGCTCTTGTTATTATCTCATCTCGTGATTCTTTATGCATCTTATTATATCATCTGCATCTTATTGTTTGTATTATGGCTATTGGTGATGATGGTGGTAGTTCTTCCACTGGAAAAAGTTTGTCTTTTGGTGATGCCTTATATGAAAAAAGTCTGTCTTTTGCTAAAACTTTTGTTGCAAAAAATCTCAAATGTACTAATTGCAAAAAATCTGGTCACACTGTTGATAGATGTTATGATCTTGTGGGGTATCCTGCTGGATATGTCAAAAGGAACCTTAATGGTAAAACCTTCAGCAGTAACGATGTTTCTGCTGAAACTAATCGTATCACTGATAATAGTGCTAGCAACTCTCCTGTCTCTCTGTCTAATGAATAGTTCTCCAGACTTATAAGTCTTCTTAATAAAAAAAAATGTGTCTTCTGCTAATGCCAAAATGGCAGGCAAAAATTTCTCAGGAACCTTCTTCAATGACAGTGTCAAGTTTAATATAAACTTCAACAAAATTTTCAACAATAACACAAAAGCAGATTCGGAAACATCGGTCTTGGTTGGATTGTTGACTCAGTGCAAATCAACACATGGTATCTCGCAAAAATTTAATCAATGTTGTTGATATTTCAAATCTTGGCCTAACTGTTGGACATCCCAATGGTACTCGTGCCTTAATTACTAAAATTGGTGATTTAAAATCAATAATGACCTAACTTTTTGATGTTACGGTTGTCCACGAGTACAATGTTAACTTCTTTGTCATTCATAAGATTTCCAGAGACAATAAGATGTTTGTTGGGTTTAATGAGTCTAATTGCTATATACAGGATTTACATCAAAGGATTGTGGGGGTTGGTAAACAATCCAATGGGTTATATATGTTTGACATTGAATCTACTGCTAGTTATGTTTCTAGAAATCTCTGGCATCAAAGACTTGGTCATCCGTCTGACCAAGTCCTACATATACTTAAAACCACTCTTAAACTTTATAGCACATCTGAATCTGACCATCTTTGTGATACTTGCAATAAAGCCAAACAAACCAGGGAACCATTCCCTCTAAGTGAACATAAATCTACTAAAATTGGTCAACTTGTTCATCTTGATGTATGGGGACCATACAAAGTCACTAGCAGAGAGGGTTACAAATATTTTTTAACCATTGTTGATGACTATTCTAGGGCTGTCTGGGTGTATATGCTTAAGGGGAAGGATGATGTTTATGTTTCCATTGTTAACTTCACTCATTTGCTATCTAATCAATTTGAACACAATGTTAAGATATTCAGAAGTGATAATGGGACAGAATTTGTCAATAACAAACTTCAACTCTTCTTTCATGAAAAAGGAATTTTACATCAAACCTCTTGTGTCTATACACCTCAACAAAATGGTATTGAGAAAGGAAACATAGGCATCTCCTTAATGTGGCGGATCCCTTATGTTTCGTGGGAATTACCTCTATATCTTTGGTGCGAATGTGTTCTAGCTGCGCTTATATCATAAACAGTTACCATCTTGATGTTATCTGGAAAGTCTCCTTCTTCTTTGTGTATGGGCATGACCCTTCACTCTCTCTCCTTAGAGTCTTTGGCTGCTTATGCTATGCCACCATTCTCAACATCTCTGATAAATTTGGTAGTAGATCTGAAAAAAGTGTTTTTATTGGGTATTCAAATGAAAAAAAAAGGCTATAAGCTTTTAAGCTTAGAAACAAAAAATATATTTTACTCCAGAGATGTCAAATTTTATGAAATTGTCTTTCCCTTCAAAATGAAAAATACTGTGTCAAAACCGTTTGTTGAAACCTATGTGCCTAAAGATTTAAATCACAAATTTTTTTTTGACTCCTCTGATGATAACACAGTGTTGTATCATCCCACTAGGGATGGTGAACCTGTTGCAACTTCCATAGATGAAAATACACACCCTGAGGGCACTGTATCACATGAATCACATCCTGGCGATGCATCTTCCGATTCTGCGATACATCTTCCGATTCAACTCAAAATTACATTCAAGAAGAAGGCTTGCCACCACTCATCGCTAGAAGGTCAACCGAGTTTCCAAATTGCCCAATAACCTTAATGACTTTATTATTGAAGGAAAGTTAAATATGGCGTTGAAAAGGTTGTTAATTACTCTAATCTTAACAAAGATAATTACTGCTTTGCCTCTAGTCTAAATAAAAGTAGTGAACCTACCTGTTATGAAGAAGCTATCCTTGATAGTAATTGGGTTGATGCTATGAACTTTGAAATTGAGGCCTTAAATGAAAATCATGCTTGGGATATAACTGATCTCCCACCTAATAGAACTCCCATTGGTTACAAATGGATCTTTAAAATCAAATATAAAGCAAATGGTGAAGTTGATAGATACAAGGCTAGACTAGTTGTTAAAGGCTATAACCAAAGGGAAGGAATAGACTATGATGAAACCTTTTCTCTGTTGTGAAAATGTCATTGTTAGATGTCTTATTGCCTTAGTGTAAAAACAAATGGCCTCTTTTTCAACTTGATGTTAACAATGCTTTCTTGTATGGAGATCTTGATGAGGACATCTATATGACCATCCCAAGGGTTCGTAATGAGAACAATAAAAATAAAGTTTGTAAACTTGTCAAATCTCTATATGGCCTAAAACAAGCTCCCGAAAATGGAATGAAAAACTTGTCGGTGTTTTAAAAGAAAATAACTTTGTTCAATCATTAATGATCACTCCTTGTTCACCAAAGCAGAGAATAACAAGTTTATTGCTCGCTTGTTTATGTGGATGATATTGTTCTTCTGAAAGCTGTATTGATGAGATAAATCTTTTAAAGAGTTTCTAAAATCCAAATTTCATATCAAAGATTTGGGAAATCTAAAATATTTCCTTGGCATTGAGGTTTTAAAAGCGGGAATGACATTTGTCTTTCTCAAATAAAATATTGTCTTGAACTCCTCAAAGAATTTGGTCTTCTTGGGTGCAAACTCATGTCCACCCCTATGGAACCCAACTCGTGCTTCCATACATTCCCACCTTGATGACCCTTGCTTGTCAACATCATGGCTATCGAAGTTACTTGGGAAACTTATCTATCTCACCCATACAAGACCGACATCTCATACTCGGTTCATTGTGCGGCACAATATATGCATTCTCCTTAAAATCTCATCGGAATGTGCCTCAATGTTCGAGATATCTAAAAGGAGCTCCGGAAAAGGTCTAAGGTACAATTTTAGCAACTCGAAAATCATCTTGAAGGATATAGTGATCTTGATTGGGCCAAATGCAAGAAAACCGAAAATCATCACATGTTCTTGTGTTTTCTTTAATGATTGTCGATCTCATGGAAAAGTAAAAACAAAACACTCTTTCAAAATCTTCCACGAAGCATAGTATCGATCTATGTCTCTGCTGCTGTGAAATCATTTGGATTCAAAAATCTTAAAAGATCTAAAAGTTGATATTAATCTCCTGTTAATTTTTTGTGATAACAAATCTACTCTACAACTTGTTGTCAACCCATTTTCCATGAAAGATCAAAACACTTTGAAATTGATGTTCACTTCATCGGGAAAAAATTGCTAGAGGTGTTATAAATGCTAAAAGATTGGCTCTTCAAACCAAGCTGCAGACATACTCACAAAGAACCTCCTGTCTATCGGCATAAATTTTGTGTGAAAATTGATATTGTTTGATATGTTTGCCCATCGATTAAGGGGAATGTTAAATTTTGGGGTAATAATCTGGGAAACATATCATTCTATCAATTGCTAATGACTTTCAAGTTATGGTTCATTGCGGGATTATTTGTGGGTTAATCATGGACAAAGGATAAAAGGTTTAAAGTTCCAAGATGCTCGTTTCTGCCAAGCTTTTATCAATTCTCACGATGAGTCATTTATAGCCGTTAGAGGGTCTTAGTGCAACTTAATCTCCTATTTAATAAGTCCCTAATTCTAGGGTTAGACACTTTGGAGTGTGCGTCTTTTGTATCCTTGTCTACTCTTCCTTCTAATCATTTCATTGATCTTGTCTTGTCTTTACATTTACATGATTATTGTCTCATTGACATTAATCTAATCTTGTAACATTTGGATACTATTGTAAACTTAATCTAAGCTGACTATTGCAGCTTAGATCTGAATAAAGGTTCTATTGTTCATCTTGTGTTGCCTATACTTTCGTACACCACACTTCTCTCTTTAGATGCTGATAACCATGGTATAAGCAGGAACAAAGTAATCCATTGGGTTCACAATTACGTAAGGCACCACAAAATATGTTCTAAATATTCTATCAAAATATTGGGCTTTGACAACCCTTAATCTGAACCAGGACAAATAAGTAACATTTCCAAAATGATAGCCTTCACAAGAAAGTTTATGGGCGTTTGACGATGAATTTTGCTGAAGGTGATGCACGTGGTAGTGGCGCATATAACAAGTCTCTAAGCATCGTAACTTCTTCATCAACATTAACGTCGCAACTAAGCTCAATTATAAGTTTCTTTAGCACAGGTGACTTAGCCAAAATGAGCTTCACAAGTTCCATTTCAAATGGTGAGTTACAGAAACATTTTACCACGAATTCTTCAAGATGATCCAAGCTCAAACTCGAGTCGTTTTGGAGATCAAGTAAGTTCATGGAAGTTTGCCGATCATGTAAGTTTTCATCATTGTATATCTAATCAAAAAATATGGAAAATATGTGAACAAAAAAAATTAGAGGCTATATAAATATCATTAGCATTTGTGATGGCATAATTTACCGTAAAGATAATGTGCGTTAAATTTGGGGAGCTTCTGATCATACATAGAGCAGAAGAAACCACAGATTGTTCCATAAAGCAAACATCCAAGTAAAGATGTTTGAGGCGGACTAGTGAAGTTGGAAGCTTTTGTGGCATACCACCTGCAGAAAAGTACTTTAAAGGAATACCAAAACCTGGATTAGCAACACATTATTCTTACATGAGATATAATCTTTAAATTCAATATTACCTTCATATGATATTTAGAAATTTCAAAAGTCGCAATCAAAGGAAGACTCTCTAAAAGCTCAACAAATGTAAACTCATTTCCTCCTTCAAAGTCTTTTTCATAACCAACCTGTATTGACATAACTTTTATAAAGATGTACTTAAATGAAGGAGCTTCATAAGTGGTTATATACTTATATGAACCTTACCAAAGCAACAACCTCAAGTAGTGGACAATTGGAGAAGAAACGTAGAAGTGTTTTAGCTGATATTTCAACATTGACAAAGTACATGGTAGACAACCTATTAAACCCTTTAAACGTTAATGGAGGCTCAAACACACAATTTGTGATATCAAGAAATTCTAATCCTTGCAATGTAAAGAACAAAGAGGGTAGCTTGCAGTGGTTGGTTAAAGTCTCAAAGATCAGCTTTTTCACATGATTGCTCCTCGAAAGATGAAGTATTATCTGGTCAAACTCAGGAACCACATTAAGTTTACCAACATGAAGACTGAACTCCAATATTGGATCCTTGTGTAGTAACAGAACATGGAAGACGGCATTTACAAGCTTATATTTATTCATTTGTGCATTAAAAAATGATACTTTAAGCCAGTGGCGGATCCAGAAAATTGACATAGGGTGTGCACTATGTACTCAAAAAAATTTATTTGTCTAAAATATTTTCGGTTCAAATAGGTTTTTACGGGTCGGGTTTTTTTCGGATTATTTTGGGGGTGGGAGCTTCATACTCACATTTTTATGAGGTTTTTCTTGTCATTAATTAACTAATCACTTGTTGGTTTTGTTTCTCGTTAACAATTCATTTTTGTTCGCGTTCATTGTAATTTTAATTGACTTGAAAAGGCTAAAAAAAAGATATAAATTTTAAATATGTGAATTTGCGTGAATAAAATATGTTTTTGCCGGAACACCATAAAATCATTCATGAAATATTCAGTTTTCGGTTTAGGTCATAAACCGATCTCAAGCTCTAAATAAAAGTTATAGTTAAATTTCTAAATCATAAGTGAAACTTGTGTACGAAAATTACCGAAAAGGCGAAAACTACAGTGAGGCCAAGTGCTCACAACAAATTTATGACCAATAAATATTGAATATTGAATTTTTTGGCATAATAACTCTAATTTTAGTAGTGTAACTATAATTTAAGATTTGCTAAAAAAAGTGTAAATTAAGAGCAAATAAATGATAAAATTAATGTGTGGATTGTAGTTAGGCGTGGATTGGGCTTAGGAGTGAAATGAATGGACTTAGAACTCAACTTACATTGAACTTGGCCCGTAAAAACATAAAAATCATTGACCATTGACAGTTTGACACTCATCTTTCTTCTTCAACATATAGCCGCCATACTCAATAACCAGTCAAGCTTTTCATATATTCTTCTTCACTTTTTTTCTTTTCTTTAGAATCCATGGGTATGCACTGATAATTTTCTATTATTTCAGAGGGTGTGCACTCATAACTATACAGTGTATTTTTGTACCAACGTTCCAAAAAATTAATATTTTTTACACAGCTATAATTTTACATAGGGTATGCACGTGCATACCCTTTCTTCAAGCTAGATCCGCCCCTGCGTGCATACCCTTTCTTCAAGCTAGATCCGCCCCTGCTTTAAGCAACGTCTCATCAAACGTAACTTTAGGCATGCTCATCCAACAATACCTCCATCTCCTTGACAGTATGCTTGTTCTCAATGCATCTCGGATTGGCATACGAGTTAAAATATTTTCAATTATGTCTTTAGGAAGAGTGCTGATTGTATCCGAACTTAGGCGTTGAACTTTCATCTTTATATGACAACTCTTGGGTTTGATACTCAACAAGGCTGCAATGTAAATGCAAAACAAAATAGATTTATTTGTATAACGTTCTTTCTCAAATATATGTGGATTAGGCTTATATATAAAGCAGACACGATAGAACCACGAGAGAAATACTAGACACCTAACTCCTTATTTGTATTATACCTACCTAGTTAATAATAGTGTCTTTACTGTCTAATATGCAAAACATGATTACAAAAAACTACACTCTGTGTCCTTTACAAATTAGTTACTTATTCGGACTGCATCTCTATACCCAATCGAAGGAATTCTACAATAGTTACAACTAATGATACGTGATCATCCATGGCTAACCCACCACTAGGTAAAGAGTTATCAAGTACAGTATTATGCAGTTCATGGTCATTTAAAAGTTATTCAAACTGCATCTTTATCCTTATATCAATTATCAAAGGTGAGAACATGTTTTTCATATTTAAAAAAGAAGTACATATACTACTATACTATATGCATGAAGTAGCATCAAATTGCAATTATTAACTCATCAATCTCATAAATGCTCTCGTCAAATTGTAATTTTTGCTAATGATGCGTGATCGAAGGAATTCTACAATAGTTAGAACTAATGATACGTGATCATCTATGGCTAACCCACCACTAGGTAAAGAGTTATCAAGTACAGTATTATGCAGTTCATGGTCCTTTAAAAGTTATACAAACTGCATCTTTATCCTTATATCAATTATCAAAGGTGAGAACATGTTTTTCACATTTAAAAAAAAAGAGTACATATACTACTATACTATATGCATGAAGTAGCATCAAATTGCAATTATTAACTTATCAATCTCATAAATACTCTCGTCAAATTGTAATTTTTGCTACATCCAGTTAGTTTTAAGTTAAAACTTCAACAAGCTTTTACTAAAATCTACCAACGGGCCATAAATATTCTTATTTAGACTCTGAAAATATTGATAGGAGAAGATAGTCTAATTCAGCGGAAAACAATATATGATTACTTTTCAAAGGTGAAATTATAAAGTCCAAAATGGCCAAGTCTAATTGCATGCTGAAATTCCACCTTCAAAAATTCCAAAATGCCCCTATCTGTACATCGAAGGTGAAACTATATACACCAAATTCAAACTTCAAAGGTTACTTTTTCACAAGTTTAACGATCCATCAAAGTTAATAAGTCTAATCTAGAAGTCTTATAATTAAGCTTTACGATCTAAAGGCGAACTCATGGGAAACCAACCCTATGGCGAGCCCACACAGACCAGTCCCACAACAAACATGTGAGATGTAAATCACGTAACACCATGATTAAAGAGACATGACGAATGAGAAAATACTATGTATTTTACGCAAAACAGAGGTTACAAGTAATCACTGGTTAGCCGATGAAATGACTTATCTCAAACATTAAACCCTTAAGGGTGTGTTTGGGTAACGTTTAGGAGCATATGCATTATGAAAAAAGCTCCAAAGTTGTAGCTTAAGGTTATTTCCCTATTTTCTCTCGCAGATAAGTTATAAAGCAAAGAAGCACCAGTGGTCTAGTGGCACAATAGTACCCTGCCACGGTATAGACCCGGGTTCGATTCCCGGCTGGTGCATAGCTATGATGATTAATGCGCTTCTGTTGAGGTTGGGTCCTCACAATTATCTGATTAAAGATGAATTAGTTAGCGCTTCTGAGCTTTAAAAAAAATAAGTTATAAAGCATTATTCTACACGGGTTTTACCGAAACATTTTGACCGTAAATAACTAATATGAGTATATGACGGTCGTTCAGATCGCTTGTTAAGCAGATAAAAGGCAATTTTGAGCGTTTGGATTATCCAAACTGTTTCCGCTTTTTTTGGACAAAATGAACAGTTTTCAATAAGCACGCTAGAATATCTACCTTCATATCTAGCCTAAAAGCCAACCACCTCCAAATAGCCTAGTGGTAAGATCTTTAGTTTTCTCATTACATCAGAGTAAAAAAAGCCCACCCTCCCTGAGTAACCATGCATTTTGTATCTAGCCAAAAACCTGAAGTTATTATTTTACAAACAGCATAAAATAAGTGCCTACAAGCAGGAAAGATAAGCAAATCAAAACGCCCTATAACCTCTATGTAAGTGGAAAATAAACCCTATGAATCATTGATAAGTAAATAATGCCTTATTTGAATTGTTGTCGTTGGAAACTGACCAGATCAGCTAAACCGCCGAAGGGACGGAAGGGTTACGTGTAGTAATTGTTGGGTTTTGATTTTATCTGATAAAGTAAATTGCAAAAATTGTACTTGTGGTTTGACCAAATTGCTGGTTTCTTCTCTTTGAAAGTCTAGGCACCATCCTTGTGAGGTTGCAGTTTTCATCCCTGGGTTACGGTTTTTGACAAAAGGCATTTTAGTCATTTTACTTTTAATAGGGACAAAACTTGCAACCCAAATTTTTCCAAGCGGCGGTGCGTGCATTTTCGAAAGGCTAGAGACGAAACTTGCACGCTAAACCACAAAGACGAATTTTTACTCTATCTAATATGTACCTATAGTTGATATTAGGAAAAAGAAGATAAATTGATTAAATCATTGTTATTATGGGTTAGCAATCTAATACTAACCAACAGTGATGTAGATTTACAATCAAATGGCTCAAAATACTAAGGATTAATCAAATAAAGCTTCAAACAAGAACCTTAAAAGGTTTTCTTATTCAATAATCAGAAAATGTCAACTGCCTTTTTCTTTGCAAAACAAAAGACCTTTAATAAGGTTTCATCACCACAAACTAAGGAAAGAAATCAAACTCCTAACCAAACACAATTTGGTCATTATTTAATTACGACATAAATTAGGAAGGAAATAAAAGAAATCTTCCAACTTGAAAGTGAAAGCATATCCTCGCATCAACATGGTTGGTCCATGTCTATCCGTCATTCTCCTCCCTTGAAAAAACTCGTCCTCGAGTTTTGATATATAAAAGCGAACCACCGGATCGAAAGGAACATCAACGTGATTCCCCTTCATTATTATCATCATAACCTCCATAAACAACTTAACTTTTCCGACCGTATTCATCATTGATCCATTAGAATTAGACATCCGAAGGTTATTCGCTTGTGGCTCAAAATTCAAACTTTCCGTAGTTGGCGGCTGAAACATGGGAACCTTCAAATTCGGCAAATCACCAACAGTAGCCACCCCAATGCCGTCTCCACCTAATCTAGCACCACCTTCAACCAGCTTTCTACCGGATAAGTTCCGATCACCATGAATAAACAAAGAATACCATTCCTCGTCCGCGTATTCATCATACACGGGTTGTGAATCATAGATAAAATCGCCATTGGTAAGATACTCCTCGTCCCTAGTGGACTCGTCCCGAACGGGTTCAACCAGTTCGTTTCCTCCAATGCCGACGATAATACTAATCCCAATCCGGGGACTAGGTGTTGTAGTCGTTCGACTCGATCAACCGCTCCCAATCCGAGGGTAAGCCACGCGAGTCGTTGGGGTGCTCAACCTCATGATCAAACAGATCCAAGCACCTCCATCGTTGCCTCGCTCGGCGATTCTACGATTAAGATACCCACTTCCACAACGAGCCATTTGAATCAACCAAAGCTCTGAAACCAACTGATGTAGATTTACAATCAAATGGCTCAAAATACTAAGGATTAATCAAATAAAGCTTCAAACAAGAACCTTAAAAGGTTTTCTTATTCAATAATCAGAAAATGTCAATCGCCTTTTTCTTTGCAAAACAAAAGACCTTTAATAAGGTTTCATCACCACAAACTAAGGAAAGAAATCAAACTCCTAACCAAACACAATTTGGTCATTATTTAATTACGACATAAATTAGGAAGGAAATAAAAGAAATCTTCCAACTTGAAAGCTGAAAGCATATCCTCGCATCAACATGGCTGGTCCATGTCTATCCGCGTCAAACAGTTTGGTGTTTTGGTAAATATAAGTGGTAAACCGGGTGAGTTGGATTGGGTAACGGGGTTTGAAACTGGACGGGTAACTCTGGAGCACGGGGTTTAACCGAGTCTGGGTTAGACGGGTCTCGGGTTAGATGACATGCATGTTTTCACCAACTTTGTATATTTTGTGTCAAATTAAAAATAGTCGAGTTTTTTTTTAGTGTTTTTCATTAATCCAGTAGACTCGCTCTACAAATTATAATCAAGTTATACAATTGGATATTCATCAAACAACAAAAGTTAATTAGACACCCTTGGTAGAGATTATAGCATTAAATTATAGAGACAATACATCTAAAAAGCATAATACTTGTTCAAAAATAATCTTCTGAGTAGCAAAAAAAAAAAAAAAAAAAAAAAAACTCTTGTTAGTATTAATGTTGACGTCTTCTCTTTATGCGAGTAGTTTGACCATTTTACCCTTCCAAATTACATAAACGATTCCTGTGGGTTTGCGAAATTGCAACCACCGTCCCTATGTTAAATTATACTAGCAGGGTACCCGAGCGTTGCAGCGGCGGGTACCTGAAATAAAAATTTTCGATGAATAATGTATTTTAGTTTATTATGTTCTTTTTGACAATAATTTACGGATTTCACGAATTTCGTATAGCCCGTGCCCGTTTGGGCTTGAACCCATTGGCCCGTGTCTGCTTGGGCTCGAGCTCGTTTGGTCCGCGCCCGTTCGGGCTCAAGCCCATTTGGCCCGTTGCCCGTTCGGGCTTGAACATTTGTATAATGTGCTTTATTATTTGTAGTAGTGAAATTTAATGCATGAATTGTGTTTAATTTGGTTGTACAATATGCTTGATAATTTGTATTTCTTATGTAAGGGATGTTTTAATAACTGTATTAATTGTATTTATTGACCAGTTAAATAATTGACTACATTAAATAACATTAATGTGATGTTTTGTTGTACACTATGCTTCTTGTCTTGTACGTCTGAAAATTAAGTGCATTAAAGTGTTGTACAATATGTTGCTTTTCTTGTAAGTAGTAGTCATTATAGTCATTAATAACATTGACCACTTTAATAGCATTAATGTTGTAAGTCTGAAAATAAGTCTGAAAATTACTTCATGCTTATTTTGTTGTACAGTATGCTTATTTTGTTGTAAATCTGAAAATTGGTTGCAGCTATTGTACATTGTGCTTAAATGGTTGTGATTTTTGGTGAAGGGGTGTTTTTAATAGCATTAATATTGTTTGATAGAATTTTGGTTTTAAAATGACACCACGCCTTATTTTGTTGTACAATATGCTTACTTTGTTGTAATTCTGAAAATTGGGTGCATTAAAGTGTTGTAAACCATGCTTAATTTTTTGTACGTCTTAAAATTAAGAGTGATGTGCCTTCGTGCATTATATGTAGTATAGATAAATGGTCCCTTCAAAAAATCAAAAAAAAAAAAAAAAAAAATCGGAATTTTTTTTTCCGATTTTTTTTTCAAATTTTTTTCTCGAATTTTTTTTCGGAATTTCTTTGTCGAATTTTGTTTTATAAATTTTTTTCGTCACATGTGAATACGTATAAAATGGATGAATAAAAGTGGACGAAAACTTACGAAAACTTATAAAATTGGATGAAAATGTATAAAAATGAACGAAAACGTATAAAAGCGGACGAAAAATTATATAAAAACACGTAGACAAAAACGTATATAAAAAATAGAAGGTAAAAACATAAGGAGTGGGTAAAGAAAAAGGACGGTAATGCAATTTTCACTAACCCACAGGGACCATTTATGTAATTTACCCTAAGGATGGTGGATGCAATTTTTGCAAACTCATAGGGTTAAATAGTCATCACAAGTTTTTCACTACACATATAATGACAAAAGTGTCAACATTAATACTCACATAAAGACAAGATGTCAACATTAATATTCACAAGATCTTTTTTTTTCGCTAGTCAGAAGAGTATTTTTGAACAAGCATAATGCTTTTTACGGGTATTATCCCTAAATTATACTACTAATGGTATTTTGATTTAAGGATGAACAAAAGAACCAAAGAACCGGATCGGACCGAGAACCGGACCGGAACCAAGAAGAACCGAACTGGAACCAAGGTTCTAGTTCTAGTTCTAGTTCTTGAGTTTGAGATTTATTGGTTTTTGGGTCGATTCGGTTTGGTTCCACCAGTTCTCGGTTCCGGAACCAAATACCCAATACTCCGTAATATATAAATGTATTTGTTTTTTTACTTCTCATACTCAAAGTCTCAAATCCTACATACCAATGCAATAAAAAACCCTACTAGCCTACTTTCAGAAAAATCAAGCCAAACATTCTAAACCCTAATCTTTAATTCATTAAAATATCCACAAATCAATAATTAATCTAAACCTAATAACATTTCAAGATCATTCAACATTCAAAACTCACATAAACAACTATAATCATTGTCGAAACAATGGAAGTAAGTTTTATATTATTTGCATTTGATGTACTAGATTATAACATGTTCATCATTATCTGAGAATGTCTCGTTTGAGGATTTAGCCATTTAACTAAGTCACTGTATATTTCACAAATTATCTTTTGTGGTTCTCTGCTAAGATCACGCTTGTGCAATTTTTTAGTGAAAGAAACAACCTCAAACGTAGATGAGTCTCATCGCTTTGCACCCAAGATTGGGTGAGAAAGTCGAGAACGCAAATTAATTGGGATGATGTTGAAGATCCTATTAAAGACGATGAGATTGTCAAGGATATGGAAGAACAATTAGATAAACAAATTGCGGAACTATAAACGGTCTTAGTTATTTTGTTTGACAAAGTTTTAAGTTATTTTACTATTTTTTCCGGATAGTTATGCATCTGGTTAAAAATATGAATAATTGAAACTCTAGAATGATTGTTTGTTTGAATTTATGCTTTAGTTGTTAATTGTTATTAGTTTAAACGTAACTGGTTGCAAGTGCTTAAAAAATTCAATATTTTTGTGTTTTTATTGGCTTAATTCATTAGTGCATGGGTTACTTTTTTTCTTTAGAAAAGCGTCCGAGCAGACCCAAAAGAACCGGAACCGGAACTGGAACCGGAACCAAAAACTATACTCGGTTCGGTTCTCGGTTCCTACTTTTGACAAAATTCGGTTTTTGAATCCACCGGTTCCGGTTCAAGTTCTAACTCGTTCTAGACCCATGCTCATCCCTATTTGATTCACTATATAAACGAATTTCTTATATGCTCCCCTTACACCTCATTTACACACTTAGGCATTCCGCTTCCATCTCTACAACTTTCCTTAGAGTTTATATTGGCCTGCTATGTAGAACGCAAAACCAAGAAGATTTATTAGCATAACTTTCTTAACCAATATTGACAATGGATATGTAACTCATAGTGAACTTATTGTCTCAATGTGAGCCAGTCATGTATGGTAACAGTAATCAAAAAGTTAAATACTAGAATGCTAAATGCCTTACATACAGATGCGTTAGAACCTTTTCGCTTGACCCAACTTCTCATTAATTTCTACATTCTGTTTTTTCCGTTCTTCTTCCTTGAACAAACAAACTCGTATTTACAATACATGACTACCATAATCTAAAATCTTAGGATCACCGTTAATGGTGGAATTAATACCACGAACTCATTTATACTGTAGGTGCATAAGCTAATAACATTACCACAGTAACACATCCCAACAGCATATATTCTCCTCTTTTGATGGTCAACCTACATTAAAACTTTGGAAATTTTATAGCATTCATTTATACCATAAAATAAGAGATAGTTTTGTCATCTAGACACTTGCTATTTGTTTAATGCTCCTTGGGTTACAAAATAATAGTCTTCCGACAAAAAACACAGCATTCAAGAAAAATTCTCATTATTTTTACTCTCATAATTAACCAAAAATATATTGTAAACTTAAATGTCATACATTTTTTTTTTTGAACAGCATTAGATTAAAACGAAAGAAAAGTCTAGCAAAACGCTAGACTAAACAACAGTACAAAGGAAGTTTAAGCCATTCAACCCAAGAGATATTACTCTTTGAGTTTCGATGCTGAAACCACAAGAAAGAATACAAGATAATATTATCTACTAGATCACGTTTGAACATTCTACCGGAATCAAATGTCATCGAATTTCTGTACCTCCATAACATCCAACATGTTGTCAACCCGATAACTTCAAGCCTCACTCAACTATTGATAACGTTTGGAACGTGATTACACCATGACACCCAATCTTCAAAGGAGCCAACCTCTGGCATATGAACTTGACACCATTGCACGATCTTCAACCAAACCTCTTTCGCAAGGTTACATGTAAAGAGCACATGAGAAATGGTTTCCATACCCGTTCCACAACAAGGACACGAAATTACTTCTATTTCCAAACCTCTCCGAGACAAGTTATACCGAGTTGGTAATCGGTCCAACATAACCCGCCAAGCAAAGATATTGACCTTCCTTGGGACAAAGGGACACCATCTAGTAACCGAATCTTGGCCCGTCAATCGCATTTCATCAATATGCAAACGTGTTCCAGCAACCGTGAAAACACCTTGATCATCTAACATCCATCGAGCCTTATCTTGACCATTTTGCAATTCAATATTCGCGAGTAATAATAACAGGTTGTCTAGTTGGCTTTGTTCCATACCACCTCTAACATCTCGACGCCATTTCCAAACCCAACATCCATCATTCCATCTATCACGAACCTTACAGTTTTTCTCCATTTCCAACATATATAGACGATTAAACCGAGACCATAAAGGCTGGTCGTCTACCCAAATATCCATCCAAAACAGAATACGATCCCCCCTACTAGACTATAACGTAACGTATTATAGTCTATAACGTTAGAGTCATGAAGATAGTTAATCGATCCCACGATACGAGACCACATACCGAAGCGAATCCTTTGGTCATTTTCATTTGCGGCCCACCGGTCTCCATGAATTGCTTTAATTACACGACACCATATAGCTTCTGATTCATTATAGAAGCGCCACCGCCATTTTTGAAGGAGGGCTAAGTTAAACGAAGCCAAGCTACCAATACCTAAACCCCCTCTATCCTTTGAAGCAAGCACCTTATCCCATGCCACCCATGCTATCTTTTTTTCATCGTTTTGGCACCCCCAAAAAAACCTGGCCCTAAGTTGTTCCAAAACTTTTATAACACCTTCTGGGACTCGAAATAAAGACATTAAGTATATACCCAAGCTCCCAAGCACAGACTTAATTAAAGTTAATCTTCCTCCACTTGATAACAAATTTACCTTCCACTTGGATAGACACGGAATTGTTGAATCACACCATTCCACCTACTTGTTCGAGCCATACTTTCTCCCACAGGAATACCAAGATATGTAAAAGGTAGTGTACCTGCTGCACAACCTGTAGCTCTTGCCATGTTTGACACCTCGTCCAAATTAACCCCAACGCCATATATATTTGACTTTGATATGTTTATTTTTAATCCTGACGCCACATGAAAGTTTTGAAGCACGTCAAGAATTCCGTCCACCTCCCTATGGGACCAATCTGTTAGAAATACAACATCATCAGCATAGAAAAGATGCGAGATGTTGAGATTAACATCGCCCACGAAAGCACCTGTAATTTTATTATCTTCCACTGCTTTTTGAATCGCAATATGAAGACCTTCCATTGCAAGGATAAATATAAAAGGTGATAATGGGTCCCCCTGTCGAAGTCCACGAAACATAGAAATTTCCTCAGTCGGACTTCCGTTAATTAATATAGATAACCTTGCGGTTATTAGACACTCTCGAATCCAATTACGCCAACGAGATCCAAAACCAAATTGAATCATCACAAAGTCAATATATTCCCAACATAACGAATCATATGCTTTTTCAAAGTCGACTTTGAAAATCATTAACTTTCTCCGCTTAATTTTATACCACTCCATAACCTCACTAACCATTAGTGGCCCGTCAAGAATCTGCCTCCCTTTAACAAACGCCGATTGCTCACTACTGATAAGTTTACAAATTACACGAGTCAACCGTATCGCCAACATCTTTGCAATTATCTTATACTGAAAACCAATCAATGAGATAGGCCGGTAATCTTTAACAAAAACAGGATTTGCTACCTTTGGAATCAAGGTTATAAACGATGCATTACAACCAATAGGAAGTTTTCCTTCGTTACAGAAAGCCACAACCATATTATAAATATCATGTTTCATTAAATCCCAATATTTCTTAATGAATTTAAAAGTAAAACCATCGGGCCCAGGCGCCTTATCACTCCCACAATGCCAAACCGCTGCTTTTACTTCCTCAATAGAACAAGGGCCTTCCAAAAACTCAATATCCTGATTATCTAGTTGAACAAATCTGCTCCGGTTTAGGGATGGCATATGAGATTGAAACACATTAAATTTCTCACGGTAATAATCTACAAAAACATTCTTAATCGTCTCTGGATCCGTATGCCACTGACCGTGTTCCATAATCCCTTGAACCATTTGTTTGCGTCTTCTCTGATTTATCAAACCATGAAAAAAATCTGTGTTCTCGTCACCTTCTACCTCCCATTTAATCTTAGATTTTTGAGATGCATCAATACCATCTACACGTTCAATATCCGCAAGCTCTTTTAACCAAAGAATCCGCTGAGCGACCTCATCTTCAGAAGCAATCATGTCATCCATTTTTTTCTCAATAGCCCCAATCATGCTACAAAGAGTCTTGGACCTCGCTGTTTGAGCAACCTTAAATTCCTTATGCCAATCTTTGATTTTTCCTTTGAGATGTTTCATCTTGTTTTTAAGATAGTTACAAGCCACCTCCTGATCCCCATCAAATTCACTATAACTTTGAGCAACCACATCATTGAATCCATCTATGTCTAGCCACGACTGAAACACCCGGAATGGAATTGGCCCAAAATCCCTCCAAAATTATCAGAAGTTGGTTAATTCCATATATGTCCAATTTAAACTCTAAAATATCATATATACCCAACCAAATATAAGAATGTCATATATACCCAATTTAAATATCAAATTTGCCAAATTTATCCAAATTCCTAATCTTTTTTCATTCAAAACTAATTAAAACTCTTTATAGTTATTGATGAAAATCATATTGTCTATTATACCCTCTTCGACAAGTTGCAATATTCAGGGATTATTTATTTAAGAAAAAATTACACGTTTGGTCCCTGTGGTTTCCTCATATTTCAAGTTTAGTCCCTAAGTCGTTTTAATTACACCAGAGATACCTATTTTTGAAACCCTGCTCTCATTTAGTCCCTATTTTGGATGGGCGTTAGTGCAGTCCGTTAAGGGTTTTGCGCTGTTAGTCCTTCGCTAATAAATTTTGCACCGTTAGTCATTATTTTTTAAAATATAGTTTTCCCGTTAGTCCCTCCGTTAATAATAGTTATCGCCCGATTTTTACGTTTTGTCCGTTTTATCCGTTTTCGTTCGTTTTATCCATTTCCCCATTTTTTTCGTTTTTGTCCGTTTTTACGTTTTATCCCTTTTAAATCTGTTTTTATATGTTTCGTCCGTTTTTACGCTTTTGTCCGTTTTATCCGTCTTTGTCTTTTTATCGCCGACCATTTTTAACGTTTTATCCGTTTCTTCCGTTTTTACGTTACCTTAGTTTTACGTTTTGTCTATTTTTATCCGTTTTCGTTCGTTGTTTATTCGTTTTCTCCTGTTTTTTTACGTTTTGTCCTTTTTTTTTCCGTTTTCGCCTGTTGTTTTACGTTTTTGTCTGTTTTCATCCGTTTTTTTTATTGTTTTATCCTTTTTCGTTCGTTTTTTATACGTTTTTTATAAAACAATAAAAAAATGGATGAAAATGGGCGAAAACGGAAAACCATGAATGAAAACGGATAAAAACTGACAAAAACGTAAAAACACAGGCGAAAACTGATAAACAACGAACGAAAACGGATAAAAACGTAAAACAACGGGCGAAAACGAATAAACAACGAACGAAAACGGATAAAATGTATAAAACGTAAAAAGTGCGAAACGTGCGGCGTAAAACGAAAACGGATAAAAACAGACAAAAAGTAAAAAACGGACGAAAACAGATAAAAACGTAAAAGAAAGAGCGAAAACGGATAAAAAAACGAACCAAAACGGATAAAAACAGACAAAAACGTAAAACAATGGGCGAAAACGGAAAAAAATCGGACAAAAACGTAAAAAAACGGACGAAAACGGATAAAAATGCAAAAAGACGGTCGAAAACGGATAAAAAACAGACAAAAATGGATAAAAACGGATAAAAGCGTAAAAAAACGGACGAAAACATATAAAAACAGACGAAAAGGGATAACAACGTAAAAAACGGACGAAAAACAAAAAAAAAAAGAGGAAAACGGATAAAAACGAACGAAAACGGATAAAAACGGACAAAAACGTAAAAATCGGGCGATAACTATTATTAACGGAGGGACTAACTGGGAAAACTATATTTTAAAAATAAGGACTAACGTGCAAAATTTATTAACGAAGGACTAACAACAAAACACTTAACGGATGCACTAACGCCCATCCAAAATAGGGACTAAATGAGTGCAAGGTTTCAAAATAGGTATCTCTGGTGTAATTAAAACGACTTAGGGACTAAACTTGTAATATGAGCAAACCACAGGGACCAAACGTGTAATTTTTTCTTTATTTAATTATTTATTTTTTGTCAATTTCGTGCCCACATGAGTTCGTGCCAGCAGTTTAGTTCTATATCACATTACTAGTTATAATACTCGTGCACGCATGAGGTTTTGACAAAAAAAATGTAACACCCCCAATTTCGTGATATGCAGCGGAATTCAAACTGAGTATTACTTGATGGCACAACAGTCATAATAATAGAAAACGATCTCTAAAGGAGTCGTTTTAAAAAGTCTTTATCATTCAAATATATCAGAGTTTACAAAATAGGTCCCAGTTGGTTCCATTGTTTACAAAATACATCAATATAAAGTTTTTGATGTTTTGTGAATGATAAAATTATTTACAGCCTTCTTGATCTTGTCCTTGCCCTTCCGTGCCAGCTTCCGACATTATGGACCTGAAATACATGCTTAAAAATGTCAACACAATGGTTGAGTGAAATTCATAGAGTTTGTTTGATGGTTGAACACATTATGTTGGTAGTGTGAGTTAATTAGACTCACACCAATGGTTTGAAAACAAAACAGTTATTATTAGACTAAGCATCATGCAATCAAGGCGTTAACGTGTTCCAAATTTAATTGGAGAAACTGTTGGTACTTGCCCTAATAGGTAAAATTGCCATTTTTACCTAATGTTACTCAAATATAGTGTGTTTGTTTGCCTTTAACGGGGCCAACACAAACGGGATTCGTCAATCCTAATAGATCTATTCACAATATTCGCGCCCATTCTCACTAGTGATTAATGATTCATGATTTAGGGACTTAAGTTTGGCAAATGCGGTAACTTTGTGCTAATAAAACAATCAGATAAGCATACATTTTGAAAGCAATGTGTTCGGTTTAAAATAAATCATGTATCTCCCCCAAGGGTTTGTAAAACAATTAAGTAATAGAAAGTGGGGCTATGAACTCACCGAGAGTTGATGATGTTAAGTGCTTTAACGGATGTGATGGATAGCCGGGAAACCTCTACGTGCAACCTAAAATGGAATGTTGCGACTTAGGTTTGGAATAATGTTTTAGGAAAACATAAACCATTCTATATATATTTCTATGTTGATCATGATGTAGTCAATTATCATTTGATGTTTATAGTAAGATCTTTAATATGTGAAAACGTATTTCGTTTATAGATATCGTACTACCGTTCGGGCCATCATAATTCAGAGGTCATGTAGTAAACGTTTTCGAGGAGCTAGGACACTTTAAATCGTAAATCCAGCAACTCGTCGATACGTTTTACCCAAATGAAACCCCTCACATGAAGCTCCCTAGTATTGTAGTACTTAATAGATAAAACATATGTTTTGAGTGAAGATTGTTATATCATAAAGTTTATCATGTTTTTAGTAAATATCTAGTTTTTACAAGTTCTCATTGCTTACTAGTGACTACAACTTATTAACATGTTCAAGAATGAAGTTTTGGTAAAAATCGTCGGAAAAGGGTAAAATGGTCATTTTTCCGTTACTTGTGAAAACACTATTTCAAATATTAAATGAAGTTTTGTTAAGTTAATATGTAACTAGCTATGAAAATAACTTGGTTTTGCTTTTAGTTGTGACAAAAGTATAGTCTTGAAACTACATATAAGGCAGTTTCAGTTTTTGAAAGAATATGGCCTGTTTAAGCGTTTTCAAGGTCCGAGCTTCTTTGTAACTAAAGGAAAACGTCGTTCCGGACAACTTTTGTGTTTTAACTTTTTGATGATTCGGACCAGAAGTACCACTTATTTTTGGACAGACCCGACAGTAAGCTATTTGGCGTTTCTAGGTTTTCGCTAACTTCTTTTGACTATAATTTTTGACTCGTTTGTCCGTTTCGGGTGATTCAAGTTGCTATGTTTATCTTTTTATCTTGTCTACCATAGTATGTAAGTTAGAAAGTCCATATGTGTAACATATTGGATTTCACAAACACATCAAAACATGATCACAAGTAGGCGTATATCTTAAGGTTTTTAGAGAGAGAAATAGTTAGAGGTTTGGGAACTTAGTGAGAGAAAATGAAAGTATTATTATGAGCTCCAACTCTCTACCTTAGGAGGTAGAGAGTATTTATAGTCTTACACAAATCGCCACCAACGGGCTGTGGATCAGGCATACAGTGGGTAAAGACCCGTCCGTCCTCCACGGTGTTACTTAACAAAATACTACTTAACATTAAATAATCTACGACTACGAGCTTTCTAACGATTACATATACTTGAGGTGACCGACTCTTTAATAACTGGATTTACTAAATCCTAACAATCTCCCCCTAAGGGAGGTCACCTCAAAAATACATTGAATACAAACATATATTACAATAAGATTGTTCTTGGATTCTTGTTAACGTTCTTTGCTCTGTAGCTCGTAGTCATTGATTCTTCATTTTTGCATGTTTGGTTAATCCAAGTGGAGGTCTTTAACTGATCCACGTGATAATGAGTGTTGAGCCAGCTTTGAGATCATCAGCTACCATAAATCTCTGACTCATCCGTTGCAGTGTTGGTATTATGTGATGTTGTGACATTTTGGACCGACATGCCCACATTCTGGATCATGATATCTTCTTATCAGAGTAGCGGAAGCTTTAGTTGATTCATGATATTTGCAGCAGCGTAGCAGAAGCATGGAGTGAAAATATCGAGTCGTTGATGCACTTATCATGATTTCTTTAGAGATGAATGTGTAGTGTGAGCATGCGGCTATGGATTGACCACTTCATTCGATCATTTGCAAATGTCGGGCGTACTGCATACAACGATTAGCAATAAAGTGCGAAAGTGTCTTTGATCACTTTTGTTGAATTGAGGTACACGCCCACGGTTCCCGTTGATAGTAAAAGTATCGCTGTGATCGGTATAATTCAAGAATTTCCTTGATAGGGTTTCGCAATTGCTCTAGTTGTTCTCAAACCGAACGTCTCAAAGAAGACAACATGGAGTGAGTGAACCGGTGAATTGAGATTCAGCGATTGATGAAAATGATTTGAAAAACAATCGTGTCTTGCTCAATAAAGTGTTTTTGCAATACAACGAAGGTTTTAATGGAAATCAATTATCAATCATAAACACCTTTTAAATTTTGAAACATTTATACGATCGATGTGCTAGAGAAAAGATTTTTAAGCACAACGACCGGTTTTCAAAGGTATCCGTCAATCCATAACTTGAACGAGATTGATTCAAAAGATTGAATCGCCCCATTGTTTCATTCGGTTGTCACATGGTTGATCTATTGGATAGATCTCACATGCCACCCACCGTGAGCTTGTTTGATGTTGGCTCGAAGGCTTTCCATCTTCATTGTGAATATGTTTGCATATCACTCGGATGTTCAGCAATACCACAAGGATAATGCGTAGGACTCATAAGATATAATCTCTCTTTCCACATTGTGTGAAACAGAGAGTCTTCATAGACAGTGTCCTAATGAGATTTATATGATGATCTCGTAGCTCTAGACTCAATAGTGCATATTTGGTTTCCTATATCGGAGACTAGGGAGAGGGTCTCCTTCTTCAATATCAACAATCTCTAAGAGAAAGTCGATAGATTACGTGGGTTCCCCGTGAGAATGAAACAAGCCCTTTTAAGAGGAACTTGAGTAGTTTGGGAAGTTTAGTGCAGTGCGTCATTGGGTCCATGACGTCTTGTCTTCAATACCAGAGTTACCTTAGTAACCACCAGTAGCATATGAATTGAACCGGTATACGCTCTAAGGTTGAATAATTGGAGGCTATTTTTTTCACCCTTTTCCATTCACTTCTTTTCATTCTTCAACCCCTTGATGCTTACCGAGACTTCATAACTAGAACTTTTTGGGTTTATTCCATTACTAGCTCTGTCTCGATCCGCACTCTTCCCATATCTCACTTTTCTCCTTTTTCATCATGCCCAAGGACTTCTACACTATCTAGTGGATTGTCCTCGGTAGATCCCTCCGGTTCTGGCGGATCATGGGAACAAATACCTAACCTTATCATCCTTATATCACCATACATAAAGTAAATTTGGTCGGTCTATATGGTATTGTTCATCTGCCATTGGAACCAATTGAAAACCTTTTAAAAATCAATCCAGATACTTGTGATATATTATCAAAGCATTTTGTACCTGAATTGTTTTTGATATTTTTAGAAAAAGAGCTCCCCCTCAACATGTGCATCATGTATTTGAAATCGTTTTGGCACACGGAGGCAAGAGGAAGACTTAACTTCTTTGATTACCATTTTCTAAAAGATATCAACATCACTTCCCTAATCAAATAAAGTAGATAAAGCATATTGGGGAAGGATGAGGTTTTCAAAAGTTTGCTCCCCCTCAATATGAGCCTCGAGGTATGAAAGAGTTTTGCACATATTAGATGGAACCTGCACTTAGAGACAAATCAATCACGTTTCAATTCTTTGAGGTTTAAAAAGATGCTCCCCCTCAACGTGTGCATGGAAAATTTGAAATCGTTTGGCACATGTGGGGAGGAAAGCTTGCTAGACACTTATGAAACCATTTATCGAATTATCAGTTTAAATCCAATTTAAATCACAAATTCTCCCCCGATCACAATTTTAAAATCATTTGAGATTTGTGATCTCTGTAGATTTAAATTGATTTTGAAAGCTTTTGAGGAGAATTGTGACTTGATTATGAAAACAATTTAACTGATAAGGATCGGATTATGAGACTTTAAACTCCATTGATTAAACATGCATGATTATCTTTTGAGAACAATTGTATGACAAATAACCTTTTGATTTAATTGAAATCATTCTCCCCCTCAATCAATGACCTAAGTTGTTGATTGAGAGATAAATATTTTTGACAAACGTTAAGTCCAGATGATTTACAAAAATAGAGTCCGAGTTATTTTTCAAAGCAATTAGTTTTCATTAGATAGTAAGTAATTGTTTATAGAATCAGAGCATGAGATTTGAAAAACAAGATAAAGCATGGCTCTGTTTTTCTTTGAAAAACGGGTTACTGTCTGAAATGACAATAAACCATCGATTCACTTTCTCTCAAGAATTTTTTATTTTTTATTTTTTTTAAGAACGTTCGAACAACATCTAAAGTCCCGTGTCATTCTTTGAATGACAGCACAAAGACCGTAGATATAATCGAATCGAGAAAAACATGACAAAAAGACAATATTTTTCAAAAAATTTCAAGATTTTCAAATTTTTATGGATTTTTGAAAGTTTTATATTTTTCTATTTGCTTTTTGAAGGTTTTGTAATTTTGTATTTTGCTTTTCGAATAAATATTTACAAGAGATGGATGAAGAAAGACCTTTACTCCTCATCTTCCTCTTGAAGACGTTTGAGTGTTTCCGGTTGAAGACTCTTTAGACCAAGTCGTGGGAGGATAAACTCAAAACGTTCTCTAGGAAGAGCTTTAGTGAAGATGTCGCTAAGCGGTATTCATCCTCACAAAATAGAGTTCCACCACACCGTTTTCTACTTGCTCCTTGATGAAATGATGTCGAATGTCGATGTGCTTTGCTCTTGAGTGTTGAGCGTTGTTGCATGAGAGAGCAATGGCACTTTTATTATCACAAGATAGAGGATTTTGTTGAATTCAAAGCCATAGTCGATAATTGGGATCTCATCCATAGGATTTGAGCACAACAAGATGACATGGCTATGTATTCACCTCTGTAGAGGAAATAGAAGTACTCATTTGTTTCTTTGTAGACTAGCTCACAAGCTTATCGCCCAAAACCGAGCACCTCGGATGTACTTGACGTGTATCTTGACATCCTGCATGATCGGCATCTCGCATAGGTCGTTAGTGAGTTACGGTGTCCTTGGTACCAAAGTCCCATATTGATGGTCCTTGGAGATACCGAAGACCCGTTTAACCGCTTCAAGGTGCTTTTGGTAGGCTTAGCACGATATCTAGCACACATGCAAGCAATGAACAGAATATCGGTCTCTTGGCCGTGAGGTACATCGAGATCCAATCATACTACGATATTTCGTTTGGTCTACCATGATCCCCGAGTGGTCCTCATCCGGTTTAGTACGCTCTATCATGGGAGTGTCAACAGGTCACAAGAATCAAATCCAAATTTCTTTAAAATCTCATTTGCATATTTAGATTGATTTATAAAAATGCCTCCGGACTTTGTGAAATTTGTAATCCCAAGAAAATGACATTTGTCCCATCATTGACATTTAAAATTTGGAACCCATTTCATTTGAAAACGGTCACATTCATTGGGGTCGATCGAGGAAAAATAATATCATCAACATATATTTGAGCGTGAATTAAATGTTTGCACGACTTTACGGTGAACAATGTCGGATCAACTGCTCCTTTGTTGAATCCGGTAGATAGAAGAAACTTTGATAGCGTATCATACCATGCCCTTGGAGCTTGCTTCAAACCGTAAAGAGCCTTCTTCAAACGATAGGCGTGAGTAGGATGCTCGGATTCACAAAGCCTTCGGGTTGGCGGCGTATCGACTTCTTTAAGATCTCCGTTAAGAAAAGCCGTCTTTACATCCATCGATAGACTACCATGTTCTTACTTGCGGCATTAGCCAAGAAGATTACGATTGCCTCGATATGAGAAGCTGGAGCAAATGATTCTTCAAAGTCAATACCCTCCTCTTGACGGTATCCTTTTGCAACCAATCGAGCCTTGTTCTTTAATACATCACCATGCTCATCAAGTTTTACTTTGAAGATCCACTTTAGAGCAATGATCATAGCACAATCGGGAGCGGTACCAATTCCCATACATCTAGTCGATCAAACTTATGAATTTCTTCTTGCATGGCATTGAACAAATTGTCTTCATTCATGGTCGTTTTAACATCTTTTGGTTCGACCTTAGAGTACGGAGTTGAAGAAGCACCATAAGGCATCGGTTGCAAGTTGTTTCCGTGTGGATCTTGGACGAGAGAGGTTTCCAATGATGTTGTCCAATGGATGATCATGTGTCCATTTTCCGAGGTTTTCATGTGGTTGTTGTTGAGGCTGAAGTAGCGAGTCGATATCTCCGATGAAGATGGTTCGATGATGATTCGAGAGCAAATATGTTTTCAAAGGGGCATCTTGGGAGTAGTAAAGGGATTATCTCCATCATTGGTGCGAAACAATTCCATGATGTACACTTGATGATTGATGATTTGTTGATGAGACAGAGTGATCGCAGCAGCGCTTCTTGACTTAATGATATTGGCGAAGGGTTAACCGTTGATGTGGATAGAAGCGACCTCTGTTGATGGAATTGATATATCATTAGCACTTGGCTCATAGTGTTCATCAAACATTGGATCAAATAATTTCTTCAAATCATCTTCGAAGGAGGTACATAAGGAGTTCTTTGGTGAGGATTTGAAACAAAGGTAGAACCGATAGGACTACTTGATGAAGGTTGAAATTTGGGTCCGAATTAGATTGTCCCGGAGCCATTTGCGGACGACTCATCGAGCGTGGCGTGAATAGTTTCCATGATATCTCGAGTTCTTTTGTTGTAGATTCGGTAACCCTTCTTGTTTGATGCATAACCTACAAAAACTCCAATGTCCGCCTTAGCTCTTAATTTACCTAAATCTTGACCGTCATTTGTTGGATAGCACAAAGCACCAAACACACGAAGGTGGGATAAATCAGGTTTTCGTTTATGGACAAGTTCATATGGAGTTTTTCCATGAGAGGTGTGTATAAGGGAATGATTTTGGGTGTAGCAAGCAGTGGCAATGACTTCAGCCCATAGAAACATTGGAACCTTTGAATAAATTAGCATTGTTCTTGCGGCTTCCACAAGAGTTCGATTTCGTCTTTCAACTACACCGTTCTGTTGATGAGTTCGTGGAACACTTCTTTGATGAGTGATTCCAACACTTTCATAAAACTGAATTAAATCTTTGTTAACAAACTCGTGCCATGGTGCATTCGAACAATTCTAACAGTATTGTTGAGTCGAACTGAAGTCTGTTTGATAAGTTTGATGATGACATATGGAGTTTCATCCTTTGTCCTCAAAACTTTACCCAAGTAAATCGAGAGTAGTCATCAACAACGACTAGAATGTATTTCTTCTCATTTATCGTTTGCACTCTCATTGGTCCTCACAGATCCATATGAAGGGTATGAAGAACTTCCATTCTCGAGTTTGTGGGTTTTGGTTTGTAGGCATATTTCGTGCTTTTTCCCAATTGGCAAGTTGAACAAAGATGATCCTTTTCATATTTTAACTGGGTAAGCCTCGACAAGATCCTTTCGGAAAGGTTATTAATGGTGCCGAAGTTCAAGTGATTGAGACAGCGATGCCATAACCATGATTTTGTTTTGAAGCCTTTGACAACAAGCGATTGGAGAGGACTTCATCATGTCTTCGATGGAGATGGTGTATAGATTTGAACCACGAGTTCCTCTTAACAATTCCACACCATCAAGTTCTCTAACGAAACAAGTATGTTTTCTAAAAGCCACTTCTAGATCGGAATCACGAATTGACCAACAGAGAACAAGTTATGACCAAGACCTTCCACATAATATACCCCGGAGATTACACTTTTACCAACAACATAATCTCCATAACCCATAATTGCACCAAAATGGTGGTTCCCGAATCTAACGGTCCGATGAATTTACTCACGAAGTTCATGAGCATGAGCGATCTCGGTCATATGCTTGGAGCGACTGAGTCCGGTACCACGAGCGATTTGAGCGATCTGCGGTTGAACACAGACAAGAATGGATAAGCGGATAATTGGGATCCCCATGCAAGAATGGGTTCCATTTGGTTAGTAATGATGATTGGAACACCCACATCGAGTAGAAACAATGGAATCATCGATATAGATGCGATGCTAGTGTCCATATTTGACCTATTCAAAGTATGTTCACTTCTTAAGGAATAGTTCTACCAAGAGGCATCCATTTTCTAGAGGGCATTGACTTAGCAAATTTAGGGCACAACTCATTAATCTTACGGCCAAGTGGGTATCCATTGATAACCTATATTACTAAATTTCCTTCTGTGGGTTTTCCTTTGTTTTCTAACTTTCTTTCGCCTTTACCTTTTAGCCTTCTTAGCTTGATTTTTAACATTAACAGATTTTAAGCGGGCATTTGTGACATTTGACAAATCATTCACACCACATTCATGATTAGTAATGTAAATCAAGCGATCATCATTACATGGTTTGCGGATAGTAGCGAATTGAATTAATTACGACGCTTATAGCTAATACTAGAATCAACACGATTCATTTTATTCAACTCAAACTTAATATTCCTAGGGTGATCTTCTACTCTATTCCAATGCACATTCTTAGCTTGTGAGGTCTTATCTTGCTTGGTATTGCACGGAGGCTTTGACCGCTTGCTTTTATGTCACCGATTACTCCTATAGAGGAATTATGGGAACATTAGTTGGTTGATCTACTTTTGCATTCCGAACTAGGCGTGTAGGATCTCGAACTACTTGAAAGCACATTAGAGTTCACTTTCTTATCTTGGGCATAGAATGGTTTGTATGCTTGGCACTAGGCATTGAACAAGGCATCACAGACTTTACCTATCGCACCTAAGGATTTAGGACATGTTGCTATTAAACATTCTAGCGACTCTTGAGATCGTTTGGCACGAATGTAAGCAAACCTAATTTCTCTATCAAGAGGCTTATTTATGAAATCCTCTTCCACAATCTCACGGAGACATGCTAGACTATCCTTAAGGTGAGCAAAATAGTTATGAAACACAAGTTCATTATTCCTAAGATGAGGAGGAATGTATTTATGATCACGATATATTTGCAATCGAGGATGACTTTGATGCAACATTCTCATTAAAGACAAGTGGCGGTTTCCTTTTTCCTGACTCCTCAGATTCTCAATTTCTTTTTGTAAAGACGTTATTTTTTTGTTGTTCTTGTCACGAGTGACTTTCATTGAATCATATAACTCTTTAAAATGTCGTTTAACTTTTTCATTTTATTCTAGAAAACTCTCATTTTCTTTTTGTAAAACATTAACCAAGTTTTGAAGATGAAAAGTTTGAGAATACTGAGAATCTAAAGGAGGAGGCATTTGGGAGCCAGTCACATTGTTCTTTTCACCCTTCAATTGTGAAATTTGGGCTTTCAACTTTCTGATCGTGTTACAATGAGCTTGAATCATTCGTCATGTTTGTTTATCGAAAAGCGCATCAAACTCGGAACATCGAGGATGTCTTGATATTTGAGGTTTTGACATTTTCTTTAAGATGTTGATATTTTAGTTGCAAATCAAAATGTTCAACTTCTAGTTTAGAAAGATGTTTTACCAAATTATCGTGATCATCCTGATCAATTTTCTCATTTAGTTCTGAGTTTTTGTTTCAAGCTCAATGACACGATCATGGGAAACTTTCAATGCAATAGATAGTTCATGAAATCGAGAAGTAGTAATAGAGTGCTTAGTAACAGTATAAAACACATCTTGAGCAACACAACTCGAAATCAAATTCTCATTTAAGATATGCAAGTTCTTCCTTTCAACTTCATTATATTTGAGTTCCTGTTCATAATCATTGACCTCAACTACCATTGCATCAAATTCCTTTTCCATTTCTTTAATATCTGAATTTATTCCTTTTTGAAGACTCTCAAATTGACCTTTTAATTGTTTAAAGAAAGGCATGACCTCAGTTAAATAACATTCTTTAGTTTTCTTAAAACCCCTTTCCCATCAGTTATCCCTGTAGGTATGATTCTCTTCTTACATGTCTTCTCAAAATCAACAAATAGTTGATAAACAACATACAGGCTGATTAAGGTTTGCTATTAGTGGCAATCGATCTAGGAACTAGATGCATTGGTGTATTTGAAGGATACACACGATGGCTGCAGCATTTTCCTAAGGGAGTGTTTTTGCAACAAGATTTTGACTTTTGCATATCCATATCCTTTTCTAGAACAATTGTTCGGGGGTTAATAGAGTCGAGGCTTAAACTTGTTTAAGGAGATCCAATTTTCCTTAGTGTAATCATGGGGTTTTATCGTTATGTTTTCCTTTTTACACACAGGATCGTTAAGCTTCTTATCCATTTTCTCCCTAGAGGCATCGTCTAATTTTCTATCCTCTTCCGTGCTTCCAACACATGATGTTGTTTGCCTAGGCTTAAGAATCTCATTACCATCATATAGTACCTTATGAGCAGCTCTAGCCTTTTTAACAACCTCAGGATTAGGTTCCTTAACAAGGAGAATGCTATGCTTATCGCTTAAGACTCTATGCTTAGTGATCAAGTGAGCAGTCTGAATGGTATTCCCTTGTACGTACAAGTTATTTTCATGCTTGTTTTTCAAAGTTTTTAGATTGGAAAAATCATTCAAAAGTTTTGATTCCTTAGCATTGAATTCTTGCTTAAGCATTTTAACATTTTCTTGAAGTTCTTGTTTTTGCTTATGAGTTTAGAAAGCTTTTCTTGTAAGGAGTTTAACTCTTGTTTTAATACTTCTTCTCTAAAATTACTTTTTCTAATAATTGTACGCATTTGGTCATCCATTTCACGCTCACGGGTGGTTAACTCAAACTTAGCACGTTGTTCCATAAATAGCTACTTGTTCTTTATAGGCATTCGATTCGGAGATAACAGAATCATCGAGGCACATACGGTGTATTCATCAAAACATAGTCATCATTGATGCGGAAGATGCATTACTTGGTACAATCTTACTTTCACTTTGCTTCACATATTGATCATATGGGACAATATTGCTATTACCCTCATCATCAATATCGATTCATAAGTTTCAAGAGATTGTACTTTATTATGCATCTTTGCTCATCAACTTCATCATATAGTTTTAATACCTCCGAAATGATTGAATCTTTGGATGGACCACTGTTGTGGTGAAGAGACCTTTGGAGAGACCATAGGTGAGATGCTAGCCATGAAGATAGTTTGAGCGATGGGTTCATCATCGACATCGAATCAAATGCATCACGTCGACTACTTGAAAGGCATTTTGATGATTGTGACCAATTTCTGAATTGGTTGTTCATCAACATCATCATCATAGGTTTTGGCATTTCCAAGAAGAAACAACAACTCCTCTTCATCCAAAGTCGCTCCATTATCACGAGCTTGCACAAGCAACATCTTGTCTCAAGTATTACGCATTTCGTGGACGTTTTGGGTATGTGCGGTTCCTAGCAATATGTCCCTCACCACCACGGTTGTAGCATTTGGTTGGCTTTGCTTGTCCTTGATTTGGATTCCTTCCACGATCTCGATTTGCCACATATCCTCTACCAACTCCACCTCTTCCTATTCATACCGCCTTTCTTGAACCGGTTGCACCATAACCTTCCATCTCGACGGTAGCTTGATTGTGTGGATTGGATCTTTGTTATGAGGTTATTGTTGGTGTGTGGAAGAGAGTTCATGTTTTGACTAACCATGAGAGACAGTTGATTGATGAAGTTTTCCATGAGTGTGTTTGAGTCGGGAGGCTTATATCTTTGGATCGGGGATGAGCTTGTAATTACCATTACCCATGGGTATGACTTGAGAAGCTTTGGTGGTAATTCCAACATTGGTGTAAAAAGTTGTAGAGTCATTTGACGAACTAGTTTCTCCCTGCTTAGATTTGAACTGTTCAAGAATCCTTCGTTCAAACATAGCATGTCTCTCATTCTGAAGAAGGAAGGCATACAGTTGCTCATAGTTGGTGTTCTTCAATCCTTTAGTTAGCTTCACAGAGGTGACAAACTTGTGCCATTTGGGATTCATGTTGTTCACAAACTTTGAGTTCATTTGAATATTCGGCATAGTCATTTTGATATTCCTCATATCATTCACAAGCTTGTGGAATCTCACGTAATATTCATAGATACTCTCTTCTGGTTTCATCTTGAAGTGCTCAAATTCATCATACAGCTGTGATTCTCTGTCTTCCTTAGTTAATTCAGAACCCGAGAGAAGCATCTTGACATTATCCCAAACAACCTTGGCTTCAGTGTTGTGATTGATAAGCTTGTAGATATCTTTTGGAAGACCTTGAAGTATAATGTTTGACGCCCTGATATCAGAATCGAATATCTTTTTCTCCTTATCACTGAGCTCATCATACGTCTTTGGTCTGTCCAATCCAAAGATCATGGTTCCATCTGAAGCAAAATATCAATTATGTCTTGTGTAGTCTCAATCTGATACGGTCCTTCATCAATAGACTTGAGAATATTGACTCCATTTTCCTTTCCAAGACAATACAACCTAATTCGTTGAGCCCATGAGTCATAGTCAGTTCTGTCAAGCATGGGTGGACGAGTGTCTGAACCAGCTGCTTGAACGTCCTCATTTCTGATGAGAGATGATTGTAGGCACATTGGTAGACATGTTTAGATTTCACGGGATTTTATAACTCTATGATTAAACCGGGAAATAGATTCTTTCACGGGATTTTACTAAATTAAGAGAAAACCGTATTAGAAACAAGTATTAACCAAATCGCTATAACCCTTGAACCAAGTCGCTAAGAATCCTTGAACCAAGTTGCTAAGCACCAAGTCGCTAAGTAGCAACTCGCTAAACCTCAAGTTGCTATTAAATCAACTCGCTAAGCCCAAGTCGCTAAGACCCAAGTTGCTGAACACAAGTCGCTAACGAACCAAATCGCTAAGCATACAAGTCGCTAAAGAGCAACTCGCTAAGTACTATAAGTACAAGTCGCTAGAAATAATGAAAGCAAGTCGCTACCCCTCCAAGTCGCTAGCCGTAGTGGAGAATCCACTAACTTGTACTGTTTGTCAGCTTGTCTCAATAGACAAGTCGCTAAGCTCAAGTCGCTACAACTAACACTACAACTCGCTAGAAATTACTGAAGCAAGTCGCTACGAAGAAATTCACAACGAGACTCTAGTCGCTACCTTGAAAAACTTCAAAAACACACTTTTCAATCCAAAACAAGCTCAACCACATTGATTCAAGCTTTCCAAATCCAAACCCAAGCTCTTACAATGATTCTAAACACAAAAGTACACTCAAAATTCAAACTTTAACACAAGAATTGATCCAATGATGCAAAACCACTAAACTTTTCAAACTCAAAACCATATAAAACCACTAGAAATCCAAGGATAAGTAAGAGATGATCAAACCATGGCTCTTGATACCATTTGTAACATATTGGATTTCACAAACACATCAAAACATGATCACAAGTAGGCGTATATCTTAAGGTTTTTAGAGAGAGAAATAGTTAGAGGTTTGGGAACTTAGTGAGAGAAAATGAAAGTATTATTATGAGCTCCAACTCTCTACCTTGGGAGGTAGAGAGTATTTATAGTCTTACACAAATCGCCACCAACTGGCTGTGGATCAGGCATACAGTGGGTAAAGACCCGTCCGTCCTCCACGGTGTTACTTAACAAAATACTACTTAACATTAAATAATCTACGACTACGAGCTTTCTAACGATTACATATACTTGAGGTGACCGACTCTTTAATAACTGGATTTACTAAATCCTAACAATATGTAACTGGTTTTAATGGTTTCAAACGTGTAGAATATGACTAGTTTACTAGTTTGTTACTTTTACGACAATATGTGAATTAAAACATGTGATTGAGTATATGTACATCATGAATCAACATAGTAACTATATATATAGCATGAAATTGTTAATATTATGAATAATAAAGATGAGATGATGGTGGTGATTAGTTGCTTACAACTTTTGGCTTTCAATTAAGAAAGGAGTAACTTAGTAAGGATAGGACTTTGATTGATCACTTAAGACTTCGGATTGAGCTAGCTTTCTACACCTTGGCACCCTTGCAATATTGAAGAGTTGATGATGAAGTACTAAGTGACTTGAGTGGATTTAAACTCAAGAAGATCACTTAAACTTGCTAGAGATTTGATGTAGTAACTTACTACTTGAAACTTCTTTGCATAAACTTGGAGTTTGTAGATCAAATTATGGAAGATATGAATGATTTATGCTATGAACGACCCAAATCAGTGTGTGAGGGTGTTTAGGATGTATTTCACTTGCTATTTATAGGAGGGTAAGTTTGGTTAACCATATATTGGGTTAAATGTTAACCATGGTTAAGTTAGGACACATGTAATGATCTAAATGAACCATGGTTAGGATTAAGCCACCACTATGGTGACTCATACCATAAGAGGCAGTCACATATGTGTGACAAGGCCTAGATGATAAGTCTTGATAATATCTTGAGTTTAGAGTAAGATTTGGTTCCGTTAAATGCCAATCGTAAGTTGTTAAGCCATAAAACGTAAAACCGGGTATCGTAAAAATACGAAACTTGCAGGAATGATGAAACTCATCATTATACTCCATTTAAAAATATAAAATGGGTGATAAGTCTCACTGGGTGCAAAAACGCTGCTTAAAGCTGGAAACACGGGTCAAAAACGCGTAATTCGCAATTTATCAGAAAAAAACGAGATTTCAGGGAAATGACCGTGAATTTATTTAGAGTAGACTAAAATTAGTCTATAATTGATATGAGATGTCAAACTGTGGTTTTCGTCATACGTGGGATAACTTAACAGTTATACGTGAAGTCTAAAAGTTACGCGATTTAAGCAAAAATGTAGAACGTACAAGGTTAATTTCTTTATGGTCAAAGGAGGAGGGAAATATGTTTGACTTTTCTAAAAAATGTAAAAGTGTCAAAACATCTTAGAAAACACTGTGCAGGAATGGTTAAGTCTGGGTCTAAGTAGAATTGTTTAAAACATAAGTTTAGTCTCGTACGGCTTAAGGTTTATTTGGTAACATTTTAAATGAAATCTTAAAAAAATGCTCAAATTAATTATGAGTGATCTAAAAATTAATCTGATGTGAGGAAAATTGTCAGAGCTGGTTTTCGTTATGCGCGTGATGTTTAAATGGTATTCCGACCAAAACGAAACTTTAAAACGATGTTTTCTTAATAACTTTTGCGAAAATGATTTAACGATTGTCAAAATCTCAGGATATTACTAAAATAATTTATCTTACGAGAATGTGAAATAAAAATTTTACGGGATGAATAGTGAAAGTGAATAGTAAATTCTCGAAAATGAAAAGTAACCTGAAAATATGGGTGGTTACAGTCTCCCCCCGTTGGAGAAATCACGTCCTTGTGATTTAATTGTTACTTGATGGTGATGCTCCTTCAAAAAGGTGAGGGTACTTTCGACGCATTTGGTCTTCTCGTTCCCATGTAAATTCTGGACCACGTTGGGAGTTCCAGCGAACTTTGACAATTGGTATTCGACTGTTTTAGTTGTTTGACCTCCGGTCCATGATCTCCACAGTTGTTCAATGAAGTGTAGATCGTTCTTTGAGTTTGAGTTCATCGAGTGAAATAACCAACGATTCATCGGATAAACATTTCTTTAGGTTGGATACATGAAAAGTGGGATGTACATTACTGAGTTCCGATGGGAGCTCAAGTTTATACGCCACTGGACCAACCCTAGCTAGGATTTTGAATGGACCTATGTATCTTGGGTTTAGTTTTCCAGGTTTACCAAATAGTATGACACTTTTCCAAGGTGAGACTTTTAGCATAACCTTGTCTCCAACTTCGAATTCCAAAGGTTTGCGTCGTACATCGGCATAACTCTTTTGTCTATCTCTTGCTTTTTGTAACTGATTTTTGACTTGTATGATTTTCTCTGTTGTTTCACGAATGAGTTCGGACGATGAGTTGAACATCTCCCACTTCGCCCAGCCAGACAGCGATCGGCACTTCCGACCGTAAAGTGCTTCAAAGGGTGCTTTGCCTTGATACTCGCGTGATAAGCGTTATTGTAGGAGAATTTGACCAATGGTAAATGGTTATCCCATCCTTTTCCAAAGTCGATTATACAAGCTCGAAGCATGTCTTCCAGCGTTTGAATGGTTCGTTCACTCGACCAACGGTTTGAGGGTGATACTGTACTCATGTCTAGGTTTGTTCAAGGCGTCTTGGAGTGTTGCCGAAGTTTGAGGTAAATCTACCATCTCGGTCCGATATGATAGAGATTGGTGCACCGTGTTTGAGACTATTTCGATAACGCTACACGCCGTTCTTGAGCAAGTTTTATAACACCCTAGGCGGTGAACCTAATCGTTGTAGTGTAGTAATTAGGGTAAGCCACGGGTATTGATATCGTTCTCTAGGGAATAGGAATGCTAGTAGGAGTTACTACGCTAAGTTTAAGGTTGAAGAAGATTATTTTTATCTTTTTATATTTTATGAAAAATGGAAAGGTACGAATCTCGGGTATTGGATTTGGGGGTTGGTATTTCACCGATTACTCTACTATTATCTAATTATCTAAACTAAGGTTGTGGGAGTCTATGTCTAATTAATGTGTGCTCGTATGATAGTTTAAAGATGTGTTTACTTAGTTTGTATTACTCCTTAATTATCTCCTATTGATGGTTGAGTGTCACGTCTTATTCCTAGTTGCGTTGTGTTTCTAAAGTTGTAGGGTATCGTTTCTCCCTAACTCTTTGAACTTACCAAAGGGTCTTGTCTACAAAATCCACTTAGAGATTATAGACTCCTACTCTAAGGCGCTCTTGGATGGTTTAGCCTACAATCACTCGGTAATCATACTCTAAGGTTCACAAAGATGAATCAAGCATTAAGTACACAACGAATGACCTATCGCATTACTAGATCATTAATCAACTAAGATAAGAAACAACCAATCAATATTTAATAATTAAGTTTCATACTTCATAAGCAAACACACAAATAAATTAGCGGACATGGAGAACATGCAAGCATACACACAAATAATCAAAGACATAATTGAATTAATGAAGCAAAGACTTATCTTGGTGTAAGATAGGGTTAAAACCCTAAAATCTTGTACAAGACACCTTAGGTTCGGTTTTAGGTTTTACTCCAAAGACTCTCCACACAAAGACCGAAAAATTCGGATTCTATATAAGATTACAATTGCGACGGCGCCACCTTATGTTTAGTGACGCGTCGTGTCGCCGCCATTAGGGTTTCGTCTTGGCCACGTTAACCTTGCGACGGCGTCACCTTATGTCCGTGACGCCGTCCTCTTGACTTCGGCGTCGTGCGGATCGCATCTAGGCCGTCGAGTAGCGACGGCCTACTCTTTCACAACTAGACGCCGTCTCTTGAAAACACGAGTTTTGAGTTCGACCGTCACAATAATACGGGATGGCGTCGCAAATAGCACCGACGCCGTCGCTTTATACTTTCAAAGAAGCGTGAGTGTCGATTTCGACTTTGGTCATTTTCTTCATATATTCGCGCCTTTCTCGTCCAAATAAGTGCCATTCCAGCATTTTGCCTTCACGAGACCTAAAAGTGAAAAGGAACGATATTAAGCAATAACGGATACAAAGTGATCAAATAAGGACTTAAACGACCCTCAAAATGGTACCTTTTAAAACCTTATCAAATATCCCTACACTTGTTATTTGCTTGTCCTCAAGCAAATGTGCTTTTAGCCAATTAATTTATAAGTTAGGGTCATTCAAGCATTAATTCAAACGGTCCACAACACATATAAGCCCATAAAAGTCATAACAAGCACGGAATTACATACTAGCACCTCACATGGGGTGTTTGGATACTCACATCTCTCTCGGTGTATAAATGAAATATAACAATATAGGAAATGGAAGATAAACACTCATTAACCGGTCCTAGTACATAGATTACCATAGGCTTGAGAATAGATCAAACCTCCATCGCTTTGGCGTAAGCACCTAGGAAAGACTATCAAAGAGGTCTTTTAAAGGGTTGTAACGTTAGGATTACGGTAGGGAAATAAGGGTTTGGTCGGATAGGCTATATAGTGGTGGTAAGTCAAAAATCTCTATGTTAAATGCATACGAAGAATGGCGTTGCTAAGCCAAGGCTCGACACTCTAAAACTCTAGATAACTGAAATAAATAAACATAAATTTAAAGATAGATGTAGGATGGTAGCCCGTATTTTTTTTTTTTTTTTTATCACTCTATTTTTTCTTTTCTCTTTTCTATTTTTTTCGATTTTTTTTTTCATACACTTTTACTCTACCATCCTCTAAGATAACATCAAAATACTAGGGATTTATAAGCATATCCCTACACTTGAGTTTTATTACTCTAACCCGAATTGAAAAGATCAAAACACTTGGGGTACATTATTACACAAACAAAGGAATTTGAATTTAACGTTCCCTTCCGTCATTTCATAAACTTTAACTTTTCCCATGAATCCCAATCATCCCAAAAGCGTATACAAAGGATATGACTCGACTTAGCAACTTATGCAAGCAACTAGATAATTGAACTAAGGGTTTGGGGTGATAACAAATAATTGCACTAAAAGTGAGTGCATAAGGGGTAGGCTAAGGCGATTTGGGTGTATATTTGGGGTGGGGTGTAAACAATGCTCTTCATTGATATTCGAAAAACCGAAACATCATGAGAACCGCGAAAAGGATAGGCTCGAGGGGTTAACTAAGGGTATCGTGTACTAAAGATGAGTACAACGCAAAGGGTGTGGGGAATTACTCAACCGATATGGAAGAAGTAATTATATTACGGGTATCAAACAAGGGTTATCCTAATGCCTCTTATCATTTAGTTATTCCTAACTACACAAGTGTAGTCTCACTTGCGATCTCGGAATGCATCACAAAACAAGTTCTAGAATCTAATATACTACGGTTCACACTCTAAGCATTAAAGATGAATGCTTTAATTCCTACTAATCTAAGGCGATCCTCACATTTTGGGTGGAATTTGGGTGGTAAGGGTTTTGTGCTAGTCATGCAACTTCCTATCCGTGAGACGCTTTTGTTAAGACTAATGGCCCACTCCTATATGTCATAAAAAATTTTAAATTTGGTGCCAAAATTACCCTAACCAACATTTTCTCATGGTTTATTACACAATCACAATTAGACAAAGCAAATAATCAAGGATAAGCATAGTTTCAAAGTTCCCATTTTATTTTCCTCCTACACTTAAACCGAACATTGTCCCCAATGTTCCCCGAAGTATCAAAGTTATGATAATGGAAGGTAATTAAAAGCGAAGAAACTAATACTCCCCGATTAGCTCGGTAGGATCCGTGTAAAGTGGTGGTTAAATTCTTTTCAAGAAGAATTATTGCGTGAAAAAGCTCCTTCCAATCTTATGTAACTTCTTCTCGACAAACTAAACTGCACACTTGAAGAAAACAAACGAAACCTTCGTAAAATCGGTGGTAATAATATATATAAGACTCGATTTAAACTAGGATATAATGCTTGTGGAATGGATGTTTACGAATTTCTAAGAAAATTAAGACACGGAAAATTCCAAAATTTATAAGTAGCTCGAAAACGAGAAAAAGTAATCGATGTTTTACTCCTTCACGACGCCGTCAGTTGCAATCTGACGACGTCAGTTATCCCGACAAAAGCGGTCTGCGATTTTCGGAAAAATTTCGGAAAATTTACATCTTTAGAATCTGGAAAATTTTCGCAAAACATCCATTATGACTCGATACAAGCATTTGACTCAAACAAACAAACATATATATCTTTTAATTAATTGTTATTCTCATGTTTACGTTTCTTTTGAAAACGTGTGTAATCCTCCATACACTTATCCCTTTTGTAAAATACCTTTATATGTAATTAAGACGAGCTTAAAAACAAAATAAAGCATTTTACAAATTTAAACATGAGGATAAACAATTAATAAAAGATATATGACACTAACAAGCAAACAATTAAGCATGGGTTGCCTCCACGAAGCGCTTTTCTTTATTTAAGAGTCTTGTAGCTAGACTCATAGTCGTGTTCTCACGTTTCCTCACGCATCCTCAATGAGAATTCTATCATGTTGACAAAATCTTCATTGACTCTATACCTAGGCCCTAAAGTCAAGCAATCCTTATAGTAATGCCTCCTTCTTTCCCACATGAATTTATAACCTTTTTCAACATCTTCCTTACTTTTGTCCTCAAAAGCTTTGATGTTGTCTCGATCATAAATGGACAAGTGGCCATACTCAGTTGTTTTCCAAGGCATCCTATAGGTGATCTCATTGGTCCCTTCCTTGAACCTAACCGTTCCATCATACTTGTTATGGCTCATTCTAGATGTTTCAACAAACGGTTTCCCTAGCACTACTTGGGATAAACTATAGTCAATGACGCATCCTACATCTTCTAGGACCATAAAATCAACTAGGTAGGTGAAATTTCCTATAAAGACATGCACGTCCTTGACTCTTCCCACAAAGTTGCAAACTCCTCCCGGATACTTAGGGTCTCTCCTAATATTGAGTCGCTCATTCATAATGTCATTGTAGACAGCAGATGACATTACATTGATAGGGGATTCCGTATCTATGTAAGCGTGGTCAACACTCCTATATCCGATCATACAAGGGATTTTTAGGTTCCAGGGATTTCCTCTCCTAATCTTTGGGCATATCCTAATGATGGGTGATCGTGGATTATTGATTATGTATTGATGGTACGCGACCTCTTCCTTAGTGGGGTAAAGATTGAAGTAAGCACTATTTTCCACATCCACGTTGTTGTTTATTATGCCATTTTCCAATTCATCGCTAATCATTGAACCAACTATAGCGGTACCGACTACTTTCTCAACGACTTCCCTAATTGTACTATCGAATATTTTTCGCAAATCTCGAAGGTCGGTGTTTCTACTCACATATCGGCCCGACGGTTGTGTTGGTTATTGGGTTGGGTTTTGAGTGACATTGAAATTTTTTTCGTTGGGTTATTAAGTGGAGGTTAGTTATCATTCTCCATGATGAAGAGTGATGGGGTTACGAACAAAGGTTACGAAGAAGGGGGATAGACTAAAAGAAATCTAAAAATAAGAAAAAAGTTTACTTGATAGGAATCAAGCAAAGAAACCTAAACGAGGTGGACTACTAACTAGCTATTCTATTCCCGCCGTGCGCCTAAAACTTGATAACGCTACACGCGTTGTTCGGGGTCAAAGGAACTTCCTTTTCTTGAGCAAGTTTTATAACACCTAGGCAAATGAACCTAATCGTTGTAGTGTAGTAATTAGGGTAAGCCACGGGTATTGATATCGTTCTCTAGGGAATAGGAATGCTAGTAGGGAGTTACTACGCTAAGGTTAAGGTTGAAGAAGATTATTTTTATCTTTTATATTTTATGAAAATGGAAAGGTACGAATCTCGGGTATTGGATTTGGGGGTTGGTATTTCTACCGATTACTCTACTATTATCTAATTATCTAAACTAAGGTTGTGGGAGTCTATGTCTAATTAATGTGTGCTCGTATGATAGTTTAAAGATGTGTTTACTTAGTTTGTATTACTCCTTAATTATCTCCTATTGATGGTTGAGTGTCACGTCTTATTCCTAGTTGCGTTGTGTTTCTAAAGTTGTAGGGTATGCGTTTCTCCCTAACTCTTTGAACTTACCAAAGGGTCTTGTCTACAAATCCACTTAGAGATTATAGACTCCTACTCTAAGGCGCTCTTCGGATGGTTTAGCCTACAATCACTCGGTAATCATACTCTAAGGTTCACAAAGATGAATCAAGCATTAAGTACACAACGAATGACCTATCGCATTACTAGATCATTAATCAACTAAGATAAGAAACAACCAATCAATATTTAATAATTAAGTTTCATACTTCCTAAGCAAACACACAAATAAATTAGCGGGACATGGAGAACATGCAAGCATACACACAAATAATCAAAGACATAATTGAATTAATGAAGCAAAGACTTATCTTGGTGTAAGATAGGGTTAAAACCCTAAAATCTGTACAAGACACCTTAGGTTCGGTTTTAGGTTTTACTCCAAAGACTCTCCACACAAAGACCGAAAAATCGGATTCTATATATAAGATTACAATTGCGACGGCGTCACCTTATGTTTAGTGACGCCGCCGTGTCGCCGCCATTGGGGTTTCGTCTTGGCCACGTTAACCTTGCGACGGCGTCACCTTATGTCCGTGACGCCGTCTCTTGACCGGCGTCGTCTCGGATCGCATCTAGGCCGTGCGAGTAGCGACGGCCTACTCTTTCACAACTAGACGCCGTCTGTTGAAAACACGAGTTTTGAGTTCGACCGTCACAATAGTTCGGGACGGCGTCGCAAATAGCACTTTTGACGCGCCGCCTTATACTTTCAAAGAATCGTGAGTGTGTCGATTTCGACTTTGGTCATTTTCTTCATATATTCGCCTTCTGTCCAAATAAGTGCCATTCCAGCATTTTGCCTTCACGAGACCTAAAAAGTGAAAAGGAACGATATTAAGCAATAACGGATACAAAAGTGATCAAATAAGGACTTAAACGACCCCTCAAAATGGTACCTTTTAAAACCTTATCAATTTCCTTGACGTAAAGTCGAGTCAATTGATCCATCTTGTAAGTCTCTTTGATTGGTATAAAGTGTGCGGACTTTGTGAGACGATCCACTATGACCTAGATGGAGTCATAACCGTTGGATGTCTTTGGGAGTTTAGTGATAAAATCCATTGTGATTCGTTCCCATTTCCATATCGGAATCTCGGGTTGTTGTAAGAGACCGGATGGTTTTTGGTGTTCGGCCTTTACTTTGGAACAAGTAAGGCATTCTTGGCGAGGTGGCAATGTGCGCTTTCATGTTTGGACACCAGTAGAGTAGTTTTAGATCATGATACATCTTATCAGATCCTGGATGTACGGAATATTTGGATTTGTGGGATTCAAGCATGATTAAGTCTCGTAGGCCACCATAAAGTGGTAACCAACTTCGTCCTTAGAAGCATAAAGTTCCGTCGGAACGGGTTTCAAATTTCTTCTGTATCATGCCGTCCAATTTTTCTTTCTCAATGTCTTGTTGTTTCACCGCTTCGGCTTGAGCATTGACTATTTGAGCAGGGAAATTTGAATTGATGGTTAGGACAAAAGCTCGAACTCGTAGAGGTTTAACCCTTTCCTTCCGGCTTAGGGCATCTGCTACTACGTTGGCTTTTCCCGGATGATAGCGAATGTTGCAATCATAATCACTCAGTAGTTCCAACCATCGTCGTTGCCTCATGTTTAATTCCTTTTGATCGAGAATGTATTGGAGACTTTTGTGGTCGGTAAACACAGTACATCTAGTACCGTATAGATAGTGTCTCCAGATTTTAAGTGCAAAGACTACTGCTCCTAACTCCAAGTCATGAGTATTGTAGTTTTCTTCATGTTTCTTGAGTATTCGTGAAGCATAAGCCATGACCTTTTCTCGTTGCATGAGTACGCCTCCTAATCCTTGGTGTGAAGCATCGCAATTGACTACAAAATCTTCGATCCCATCTGGCAATGCTAGAATAGGGGCACTACAAAGTTTTTGTTTTAGGATTTGGAAAGCTTCTTTTTCATCTTCGTTCCAGATGTACTTTTTGTTTTTCTGAGTTAGCGTAGTCAAAGGTTTGGCTATTGATGAAAACCCCTCAATAAACCTTCGATAATAACCGGCCAAACCTAGAAATTGACGAATTTCCGTAGGTGTTGTAGGTGTTGGCCAATCCTTGATAGCCTCAATTTTAGCGGGATCAACATGTAGACCCGTGCTATCGATAACATGCCCAAGGAATTGTACTGACTAAATCCAGAATTCACATCTAGAGAATTTTACGTACAACCTCTCTTTCTTGAGCAGATCTAAAATCGTTCTCAGATGATCTTTATGTTCTTCTTCGCTTTTGGAGTATATGAGAATATCATCGATGAATACTATCACGAACTTGTCCAAGTATGGCTTACACACCCGATTCATGAGATCCATGAATACTGCTGGTGCATTCGTCAAGCCAAACGGCATTACTTGGAATTCGTGATGATCATAGCGAGTTCTAAAGGCTGTTTTTGGAATGTCTTCTTCTCGAACCTTAACTTGATGGTAACCCGATCGAAGGTCTATTTTTGAATAATAGGTCGAACCTTGTAGTTGATCGAATAGATCGTCGATTCTTGGCAAAGGGTATCGGTTCTTTATGGTTAATTTGTTTAGCTCACGATAGTCGATACACATTCGTAACGATCCATCTTTCTTTTTCATGAACAAGACGGAGCTCCCAGGTGAGGAACTAGGTCGGATAAACCCTTGTCCGAAAGTTCTTGTAGTTGATTTGCCGTTCTTGCATCTCGGATGGTGCCGGTCTATAGGTGCGCGGGCCACCTGGCGCCGCTCCGGCACTAAATCAATTTGAAACTCTACTTGGCGTGATGGTGGAAGTCCGGGTAAGTCTTCAGGGAAAACTTCAGGAAATTCACGAGCGATAGGAACGTCTTCAAGTTGTTTTTCTTTGGATTCCTTCTCGGTAACATGAGCTAGAAATGCTTAACATCCTTTTTCAATGTACTTGATGGTTTTCATACATGAGATGATGTTTAAGCGAGTTCCACTTTGATCACCACGGATGACCAAAGTTTCATTGTTACAAGGAATGTGAACAACTTTTTCTCGCTACAAATAATTCTATTATTTGTGTTGAGATAACCATACCCTACTAATTAAAACATCGAAACTTTCGAGTTCATGAGGTTGATACTGAATGGTTGATTTAGGAATTTGTATTTTATGTATTAGTAGGGAAATTTGTAAGTTTATACAAGGTGATAGCAATATGGTTTACTATTGGTAATGAAATAGAATGTGTAAAGAACAGAAATTTAACACAACATGATGATACAAAAATAGTGGATAGTTATAAGTCGAATAAATCCCACAACTTGGCGAAAAAGTTGTTCAATGGCTTTTGAGTTGAAGTTTTGTCGTATAGACGTCATGTTTCTATCATACAAAAGATATTTCGTAAGTAGAGGGTTGGTAAAATAAGCACGATTTTTGACTGGAATGATAGAATAATAACGTTGGAGGTTTAAACCATAACACACGATAACATAAAACAAGAGTTTTATTCATATAACGTTGATTGATTTACAAAATCGAAACCTATTACAAGCTTCTTCAAAATTTACTAACTGAAACTTTCAGTTTAGTAATTACAACGCTTTACTACTGCTAACTATTTCATGGATTACATAGAGTTTTCTAACTGAGTCTAATCAGTTTAGAAGTACAAAATATAACTAGTATTATCACACTCTATTATAGGTTTAGAATATCTTAGTAACGTTGGTTGATTGGCAACTTCTTGGTTTAGTGTGTCATGAAGGAATGCGTCGATTAGATCTGAGATGCTATAGTGCCCATGCTGACATTCTTGTTGAATCAATGGTGGTTGTGGTACTATCCACAATGAGTGATCCAACTCATCACATGTAGGGATGGAAAAGGGAAATGATGGTGGTGGTGATGGAAAAGTAGTAGTTTCTTGAGACGAGGTTAATGCTTCAATAAAATAGAAATTATCGTCTGATGATGAAGAGTAGTTCGAAGATGTCGGGGTATAGGTCGATACAATTAGTGATACACGCGCATTGGTAGATGAAAAAGTGTCCTCAATATCTGAGTCTGACGGGATAATAATGGGGTAGGCGGAAGAAGACATGATATCTACAATAAGTATTATGATGTTAAAACAATTTTAATGTTTATGGGGAATGCTCAAATAATTCAAGTGTATATATTAATATACTAATATGTTCATGTTATTATAAAATGTCTAACAAGTCCATAATCGTCTGGAGGATGGAAGGCACGGAGAATGGAAGGCTATAAAATGTTTTTGTTTATAAAAGTAGTTATAAGTTTTATATTAGTGAGAAACCCAAATTACGTCACCAGTTCAAATTTGATAACCAAGCCATAAGTTTTATATTAGGGAGAACGGAACTCCATGAGCGCATGCAGCAAATTACACTAGTGAGAAACCCAAATTACGTCACCAGTTCAAATTTGATAACCAAGTCATAATTAGCTTTATATTAATTTTTTGAAGTTGAATATGAATTACCAGGGGAGCTGTGGGCGCAATAACATGTATACGTAAACACGAGTGGTGGTGTGTTATTCAATATTAAAGGGTATGATGAGAACTTACTTGTGTAAATAAATTTTTAATGAAATTGGGTAAATATGAGAGGATTTGTGTTTATGTATTAGACATTATGAGATTTAGTTAGGTAAATACGACATTTAAGGTTTAAATTTGATACATATATAAAACGAGCAAGATTGCTCGCGCGTTGCTGCGGGGCTTTTTTCGTTATACCATCTTACATTTTGTATACGTTTTTTTTCAAGTTTTTTTAACGAGTTCACACAATTAAGTTTTGCATAATATGACCGATGAATAAGTGATGAAGGCAAAAATAGTTGAAGATAATGAATTTCATAATAATAATAATACTAACAAATACAATAGCTAAAATTTGAAGATAAACTTTTAACATCTACATCAAATCACACTTGAATGGAAGCAAATGTCATTATAGTTTCACATCATAAATATTATCATTGTTTTCGTCTGTGACATGTATCTCCGCACAATCTGAGTCAAAGTCTTTATCATTGACACCGTCAATAGATTTCACACGCTGAAGTTAATCTAAGAGTCCCTAATGTAAATTGGTAATGACATTAGTTTGTATTTTTTGTCTCTGTACAACTTTCCTGGTAACTACTGATGTATACTACCTAGCGAATCAGTAGAAACTCTAGAAACTCTGCAACTTTTACGAACTATAGTTTGTATATTTTGTCTCTACTGGTTCGCTAGAAACTCTGCAACAAAATATCAGTAACAAACGACTTTTAGTTCGTAAATTGGTAAATGACATTATTTGACCAAATAAATACACAAAACCTGATAAATATCAGCTCCTATCAACTCGAAGACGTTACAATTACAGCAGTGGTCTATCAACTCGATCGCCTTAATTTATTGCAGCACAAAACATTCATTCAGTTTCGCTTGAGTTCTTGTCTACCAACTTGCAAGAAATAAACATGAAATTATCACAGTTAGCCTTTTAAAGATGAGTTTCATGTATCTATACTTTAAAATGCTACAGACCAAAAAGAATATGAATTATTTGAGATGGTTTGAAAACAGAATTAGACTTCATTATCTTCTTCAATAGATTAAATATTGTACTTTTTTTAAAGTTAATAAACCATTTATATTTTTATGCATTTTGACTCAAATAAAACGCAACTCAAATAACCTAATTAATCACTATCCCTACATATAAACACTAAAACTGATTTTCCGCTCTGTCAAAGCACAGTTATCACTTAACCATTCTTAAATAAGTAATCCCAAACACCCCCTCGAATCAAAGAGACAAAAACATTTAAACGAATTAGTCAAGAACCAATAAGGAAGCGAATTAGATGAAAACGGGTCCCTTAAGAATTTATTGTTTTTGCCGTTACATTTTCATTCTTAGTATATATTATAATACTGATGAAATATTACTTATTTCAGAATGCTTGTCAACTTAATAAAAGGGGTACCAAGTGCCAATCTATCTAATTTTCAAGTACTCTAAAATAAGCAGTTTTATATAAAGTGTCGGTGCTGCTTATCTACCCGATATACTACCCCTGCTAACTGGACGTTTCTCAAACTACTTGCATCATTGAAAACACATTATAGACAATATGTAGTTATGATGTTCAATTGGTTACATAATAATTAAAGAGAAAAAAAAACTAAATGAACGGGCATCATACCATTACGTAGTATTCTCCTTGCTTTCCTTTATAGTGTACTTTAGATACACCGTTACAACCACCTGGAGTGTTTTTCAACCAAAAGAACATCAGTGCAACTTGTAAAAAAAATGGCTACAAAATAGTGCTCGGCTTCACTAAGATAGATTAGAAAATTAACACGCAAATGTAAACTCGTGACTCGTGAGAATTACCATGAATTGAAAAGCAGGTTTCTTACCATTGTCGATAGCGTTATTGCTTTCGGGATCATTAATGACCACGTGGGGTGATCTTTCGTGTTCTATTGTACTCTTTCCGGGCCTCCGTTTCTATTAGTAATTGTCTGCAGAAGCCCACCTGAAATGGCTCGTCTCAACATCGGCAGAAGATGTTCCTGATATCTTATTTACGCTAACCTGTAATTCCATATAAATAAATAAAGAAAGGTAAAAAAATACGTAAATTTCAGTGGGAACACCTGTTACACTTGCTCCAACGAACGACGTACGATTTGATAAGTGCCCATAGTGATTGAAAAAAGGTGTGGCCGCAACCATTACGAAAGCAATACCTCACATGAAATTGGCAGAAAAAACCTGGAAGAAGAAGAAGACATTAGTATGTGTAAAATAGTTAGGGTTTGTGTAACTAAGAGTTCATAAAAATTGGGGAAAAGATTTGGTCAAATAGAATAAGTAACTAACCTTTTGTTTTTATAAAATTCGGATCAAAGTATCTGCATCTTGGTTGTGGATAGATCTAGCAATAATCAGTGACTCTGTGTTTTTAGAGAGATGAGTGTCTATTTTTCAAAGAGGGGAATGGGGAAGAAGCTTCTAGTGTGTGTTTTTGTGAATGCTATGTGTGGAGAAAAAGAAATATCTAAAATGAAAGTGTATTAGAAAGTCATTAGCATGTATTATATGTGAACAGTAAATTGGCAAACTACATTGAGCCAATAGCAGTCTGCCAAACATTGTACCTACTAACTGTTGGCCACGGCTAAGACTTAAACCACAAAAATAGACCAATGGGGGTGCCAAATTAAGAAATGATCAACCACTAATGAATTTCATAATTGTACCATGCAATTTCCACTTTTATAATATATTATAATTAACCCTATGAATTTAAACGGATTTTTATTAAAAAAATTAAAATAATAATAATAATAATAATAACTATTCTGTTACTATTAGAATTCTAATCTATTTACGTAATTCAAACTAGATTTCTATTAATTGTTTTTAGGGCAAATCGCATAAAAAGGTACCAAACTTATGTTCAATTTCAATTTAAGGTACTTATCTTTTTTTCTCTCAATTTAAGGTATCGAACTTTTTTTTTGCTGCAATGTTGGGAGACTTTTACCCACACAATAGGTAGCAGGTAACCACCACCTCTCTTCATCTTCTCCGACTAGTTTCCGGTCAACTTTCCGACCAGAACAGACAATTTAGATTTTTACTCAATAATTCTGATTGCTTGAAATACGGATATCTTTGGCCCATTATACAATTTCACCATAAAATGTTATTTTCAAAGCTCATAAAAAAATGTTTCGTTTTTTTTGCTTAACCCCACACAGAAACAAATTTCACAAACCTTCAACATATTTTCATCAATTGGATAATGTTCAAAAGGGCCCGGGAGTGCCAACAATATAAAAGTGGGTAAATTATTCAAAAAATCTAGTTTAATCCATATAAATATATATTGTTGTTGATTGTTCTATTTTAACCATATGATGATGTCCTTTGTTATCGGCATTAACTGATTTCAACAATAAATGGAGGAACAAACCATCTGGATATCATTTTTGTTAAGCAGTCTTTGAAAAAACAGAGGTTATTGTAAAATAAGTGGGTGACCTGCTAACTTTGTGTTTTTACCTGGTAACCTGTAAACTGTCCAACATTGCATAAAAAAAAAGTTTGATACCTTAAATTGAGAGAAAAAAAGATAAGTACCTTAAATTAAAATTGGACATAAGTTTGGTACCTTTTTATGCGATTTGCCCTTGTTTTTATCTTTCTTATGTATTTTTTGTTGTTTAGTAATAGTGATGTAATGTAGTAGCTGGTGGTTAATTATGTTATTAGATCAACTTGCTAGTTAATGTTTTAGCTCTCAAATACATATGTGAAAATTTATCTCGCAGTTTCACACCTTTTTTTTTTTTTTTTTTTTTTCATAAACATGTTATATCCAACTCACAGAGCAAAATTTTGATATAAATCTCATTTTAGTTAATAGGGTATGGTGAAAATAAAATGACAAATATTTGTAACAAACTTAAAATGATAAAAAAAAGTAAAAGGTGTTTAATAATTTTTAAAAATTTCACGAAGATGTTAGTGGATAAAAAAAATTGTGAAATAAGTTTTTTAAAAGTATATATTTTTTATGAAAAGATTTGTGAAAAATACGTTGTGCATTAAAATTTGTAAATCGTCATTTTGTGAAGTAAGTTTTTTAAAAGTATATACTTTTCATGAAAAGATTTGTGAAAAATACGTTTGTGCATTAAAATCTGTAAATCGTCATTTTTTGAATCAAAAATTTGTTTTTACACCCAATTTATTTTAATATTTACATCAAAATTTCATTCTCTATAACATATAAAAACCTTGGTAAAAATTTGTGCATAAAAATGTGTATTAATCCTTTTTTTTTTTTTTTTTTTTTAAAAAAAAAAAACTTATAAAACATCAAAATTGGAAAAAACTTTCTTCACAATTTATTTATGCATCAACATTGGAAAATTTTCATAATTTTTCGAGAAGTTATTATTCTTTTAAAATATCTCTTCCCTTAGTTAGTGTATTCCTAAACACACACATATATTAGATATTACATTCCTGTTTTTGTTCAAAATAATGATTTCTCAATCTTTTTTTGGAGCGAGAGAGTATTTGGTTTTTTTCACATTGACAAATTTTGTATATTAAGTTACTTTTTTCGGCATTTTTCCCTTTTCATAAAAAGGAGGTAACGTACTTTATGTAGAGCAGGAAGGTAATCTAATCGTGTTGATGCGGCGAGCAGCAAAGATACACTGAGTAACTAAATTTTGTTACAAACGATGTTTTTCAGTGGTACAATGATTTTTGTTAATGACTTTCATATATTATACTTAACTAACACTTCGGGCGTGGTCGTGTCGTTTGCTCGCCGTTCCAGTAATATTACCGTTCCAACATTTTATTTATTATTTATTTTTTTTAAAAAATTTACACACTTTAATTTTCACTCTATAAATATCAAACAATTACATATTATTTTCACTTACAATTCAATCAACTCTATTTACTCTCTATATCTAAAGCAAAAAAAGAAAAAAAAATGTCTCAAAATCCAAACGAAGGCGGCTATTTCACGAACCTCCTCACCTCAAACTCACAACAATATGGGGGTTCGTCAAACCCATCTGCCCCCTCATCACAAAATTCTAACGAGTTGTCACCACAAATACCTCCATATGGTATGAAATTCAATCCCGAGACAATTTACCTTAATCAACAATATGCATTTCAAAAAGGATTCGCAAGTCACGCCTAACAACGATTTCCGGCTCCATAGTTTTTTAACCCGTCAGAACCTTCAACATTTCCTCAGTCTCAACCACCACAAAACCTTGAATCACAACCGGTTGGTTCACAATTCAAAGTACCACAAAGGCGTGAACCGACCAAAAGTAGAGGAAAAAAACCATGGCAAAAATAAAATAAAAATGTTGTTGATTTGGACGCCGACGACGATGATGACATGGAGGAGGCAGGTACGCGTGCACATAGGAAGTTTATCTATTTTGAGAAGAGTATGTTTATAGTAATGTTCGAATACCATATTGAGTAGGGCGGAAATAAGCTGAGTCGTTCGAGAAAAGCTCAAGATCGGATTGGCAAAAACTCGAATGAGCCGATCTTAAACGAGCTCGAGCTTAAGTTGCAACTCATATATTAATCAAGCCCGAGCTTTACATACAAAGCTCGATTAGGCTCGCGAGCTTAAACGATAATAGGATATTTTAAGTATTGAACATATATAAAACGTTATGCATTTGTATTATAGGCAAAGTACCAAACATATACACACGCTAATAAGGATGAAATACCAAACATATACGCACACTAATATTTAAACAAATCATGACAAGAAATCCTTTCGACCTATAGATCTGGTTATGATTCACCAACAATATATTAAGACACATTTTGGTTTGAACAAACTCATAGCAAAACAATAGTTCTACATTGCTAAAAATGCCTAGCACTCCATATCAATAGCTACATCATTCCAAACAAGTAAACAAAACTACTCCATATCAAAATTGATTAAACACCAAGTTATAATATGAAATGTAAAGTTCAACATCATGAATCACCAAAATACATGCATAAAAACCATGATAACGCTCTTAAAAATATGTATAATTTAAGCGTTATCAGTACCACACCAAATGAGTAAGGCTTCATTCTCAAGTCGGATAAAATCTCATCTAATTTCTTTTCTTTATAGCACTTTTGTACCAATTGAGCATTACCCCTGCTATGATGGTTATGTATCTTTTCACGCATTGTCTAGTGGATTACCAGGAAAAAAAATGCGAGGGATTTGCAACGACAATAAAAAATAATTATTTTTGACATTTTATTGTCATCTTCAGTTGCAAATTCGATGCAAATTTTTATGCAGCATAATTGCAACGGAAAGAAATGATAATTTCTTTGATATTTAAATTATGTATTTCGTTAGTATTCCGTTCAAATTTAGGTTTTTGCAATGTAATTGCAACAGAAAATAAGTGATAATTTGTTCCGATTTAACTTTTGTCTGCCGTTGCTATTCCGTTGCAAATCTTGTAAAGTTGTAACCGAATTGCAACCGAAAACAAACGATAATTCATTTTAGATTTAAATTATGTCTTCGGTTGCTATTCCGTTGCAAATTATGAAAATTTGCAACGGAATTGCAACGAAAAATAAATTATAATTTCTTTTAGATTTAATTTTTGTATGTTGTTGCTTTTCCGTTGCTAATTTTTATAATTTGCTACCTATTTGCAACGGATAAAATAAAAAGAAAAGTAAAAGAAATTACTTTATATTTTGCAACAGATTTGCAACCATTTTTCTTGTCGTTGCTTTTCGGTTGGTAATTCGTTGCATTACGGTTGTAAATTTGCAACGGAAATCTACCGTTGCATTAGCCTGTTTTTGTAGTAGTGATCATAGCAGCAATCATTAGGAAACCGTAATCATACCAAGGGATGAGAATGAAGCGTGGGGTGAAAAGAACTAGAAGTCCTTAACTAACACAATATACAAGATTAAGCAATGGACAGTCATACGTAAAAAAAAAAAAAAAAAAAAAAAAAAAAAAAAGGACTAAACTGTGTTCAGGATTATTTTAATTACTTCAAAAGCAAGCTTTAGACTATTTACAAAGCAGAAAGTAGCAATTCGGAACCAACGAAAAAGGAGACATCTAAACACGCATGAACAATTTAAGTAGTCTACAAGAATCGTTCACTTTCCAGGTTTTAGCCCCAATTCCAAATGTTATACACTTTAAACTCTATATAAACATGTTCTAGAGGTAATTTAAAATTTCGTTGTATTAATTTTTTATATCAAGTTGAGACAAACCAGTCTCCTGCAGTCCTAAGCAATCATTACAAGATTGAGCAATTGATAAAAGTAGACACAAACAGCAGACTTAATTGGGTTCATGGCATGTACGGTTTATTTGCAACAAAGAAAAGCGTTGGACTCATTACAATTTTAAAATAGTATCAACTCATAATCACCTAAAAGGGCATATCTAGATACTTGTAAAGATTGTCCGTAAAACACGATGTTTTACCCATTCAAATAACAACTTTCGCGAGGAAGGTTTTAGGCGTTTGACTCTGAATATTGCTGAAGGTGATGCAACTGTAAAAGGGGGCTGTTTAAAATATCTAAGAATCTTGAGTTGTTCATCAGCGGAAACATTCGTACTAACGTCTATTCCTACTAACTCTAGCTTAGGGGACTTAGTCATGATGAGTTTCACAAATTCCAACTCAGGAGCCAAGTTACTAAAATTTATCATCGCCAATCCCTCAAAATAATCCATGTTGAAACTAGAGCAGTCTTGGAGATTAAAAATATTCATGGGAATTTGCGCAGCATCCAGCTTCCCAATCGACTAAAAATAAAAACATGGAAAAATATCAATAAAATTTAGAGGATGAACATTACTATATGTATCAGCACTACTTACCCTTATAACAATAACCTTTAGATTTGGGGAGTTCCTGATCAAACCAAGGACAGAAGATATCTCATCTTTTTCGGTGAAGCACACAACCAGTGAAAGAGTGTGAAGGTGGACTAATGAAGCTGGAAGCTTCTGTGACATACCACCTGCAGAAAAGTACTTTAACCGAATACAAAAGCCATGATTAATAAACACAATCTTCTTACATGAGATATACTGTTACATACACTTATATGTTACCTTCATAAAGAAAGATGAGATTCCCAAAGTCTTGATCAAAGGCACACACTGTAAAAGCTCAACAAATGTAAACTTGTTTCTTCCTTCAAATTCATCTTTACCTCCAAATTTGACCTGCATTGAAATATTTTTTATGTTTTTTAAGGATTGAAATTACTATATAATACTAACATCTCAAACAGTCAAACTGAAAGAGTTTCACTACCAGATATATGAACTTACCAAAAAGACTTTCGTTAGTAGTGGGCAATTGGAAAGGAAATGTTGCAGGGTTTTAGAAGTAATATCAACCTGGAAAAAATACATTCTCTTCAACCTACTAAACCCGTTAAATGTTAATGGAGGTTTGAAATCACAATTTCTGAGCTTTAAATCTTTTAATCCTTGCAATGAAAAGAACGAGGAGGGTAGCTGGTATAAGCAGCTGTCTTTTGAAATCTGAAAGACCAACTTTTCCACTTTAGTTCTCTTTGAAAGATGGCGTATTATAACGTCCCACAGTGAACACATTTTAAGTTGTCCAACATTAACATTGAACTCCAGTACTGAACCTGTGTGTTGCAACAAAACATGCAAGATGGCACTGACAAGCCTATATTCGCTCGAGGTTAATGGTAACTTGTCATCAAATACAAGTTTAGGTATGCTCGTCCAACAAAACTTCCATTTCCTAGATAAAATACTTGTTCTAACTGCATCCTGGATTGGTACAAGTGTTAGAATATTTTCAATTATGTCTTGAGGAAGGGTGCTGATTATATCCGAGCTTAGGTTTTGAACGTTCATGGTTAATCTTAATCTCCTGCTTCCTTAGAGTTGATACTTCACAGGCCTGCAATGTATAATAATGCAAAAACTCAAAATTTTAGATAGCCTAATCCTAGAGTAAATGATAAATGATGGTTTACAAGTTACTTGAACAACAATATAGTTAATTTTTACAAAGTTATAATGCTAATGAGTTTATTTAGATAAAGTTTAAAACTATATTGCGAGAAATAAATGGTATCGATCATATATGGTGATGACATACCTTTTCTGTTGTTTATTAAAAGCTAGATTATTGGATATAAATTATATAAAATTCATTGACATGTCAAAGTAATAAAGTAAAAAACATATAGGTAAAAAGAAGGAACAATTGTCAAGCTATTAAGTTTTTACCTCTAGGGTTTCATACACTGGAGATTAATACATTAACAGGCGAATACACGGTAAATATGGTCTTCGATAATTGTTCGATTTGCAGTCATTAAAGTCTTGTATGATCGTTTTTTATGGGCCAGATATTGGGCCTTCATCAGTCCATCATCAATTTTCAGCCCAAGAGTTATTTTAACTTTCCATATAGTATATACGTAGTATCAGATATCAGATTCATAGCAGCAATCATTAGGATACTGCTGGCTAACATTACCATGGGATGAGAAGTAAAAAAAATGGACTAAATTTGAGTTCAGGATGATCTTAAGTCAAAAGCGCTTTAGAATGTTACAAAGCAGAAAGTAGCAAATCTGGAATCAACCGAAAAAGGACACATCTGAACATATTCAATATGGTCTATAAAAGCAGTATGATTTGACAATCAGCAATTTAACAAAGTCCATAATCTCGTACACATGTAAAAAAATTAGTTATCACTTCTTGACAAAACAAGAAAAAAAACATTGTATACTTTCCACGAATCTATTATTACTAAAAATCTTAATAACTTAAAACAATCCTTTAGCCCCGATTCCAAATGTTTACTCTTTATGAACATGCTGTAAAGGTGAATAAATTTCATTGTATTTTGCTATCAAGTTGAGATTGCATTCCTAAGCACCCATTACAAGATCGAGCATTGATAAAAGTAGACGCAAACAGCAGACTAATTTGGGTTCAAGACATTTACGGATTTGCAACATAGACAAGTTGTTAGACTCATTACAATTTAAAAATAGTATCAAATTCATCATCAACCCAAATAGACATATCTAAACATTGTCCATAAGAACTCCATGCTTTAACAATCAAATAACAACTTTCACGAGGAAGCTTTTCGGCGTTCGATGAAGAATTTTGCTGAAGGTGATGCAAGTGTAAACGGGGGCTGTTTAAAATCTCTAAGAATCTTGAGTTCTTCATCAACAGAAACTTCCGTACTAAGATCTATTCGTACTTTCTCTAGCGCAGGTGACTTAGCCATGACGAGTTTCACAAATTCCAACTCAAGAGGCAGTTTACTGAAATTTATCATCAGCAATTCCTCAAGATAATCAAATTTGAAACTAGAGTAATCTTGGAAATCTTGAATATTCAAGGTAACTGGTGGAGCATCAAACTTCTGATACGACTAATCACAAAACATGCAAAAATGTCAATAATAAAACATGCAAAAATGTCAATAACATTATATAAGAACGATTACTAGATGTATCAGCAGTATTTACCAAAAAAATTATTTTCTCTAGATTTGGGGAGTTCTTGATCAAACAAAGTGCAGATGATATCTCATCTTCTTCCGTTAAGCATACATCCAGAAAAAGCAAGTTAATGTTGATTAATGAAGTTGGAAGCTTCTGTGACTTACCCCCTGCGGACAAGTACTTTAACCGAGTACAAAAACCATGATCAACAAACACGATAATTTAAAACTTACATTAGTTATATATCAAACTTAGACCTTACCTTCATATAGAAATTTGAGATTCCCAGTCTTTCAATCAAAGGCACACACTGTAAAAGCTCAACAAATGTAAACTTGCTTCCATCTTCAAAATTTTGTTCGCCTCCACATCCAGCCTGCATTGAAGTACGTTAAAAAGAAACTTCATTTTCTTTAAACAGCTTCACTATTAAATAGTTATATTAACCTTACCAGAAGGACTTGTGTAAGTAGTGGGCAATTGGAAAGGAAACATTGAAGCACTTTAGAAGTAATTGTAACATCGATAAATTGCACACCCTTCAACCTACTAAACCCATTAAATGTTAAAGGAGGGTCAAATTCACAATTTAGAGCCATAAATCTTTTAATTCTCGGAATGAAAAGAACAGAGAGGGTAGCTTGTAGCAGTATTCGTTTGGCATCTCAAAGACCAACTTTTCCACTTTGTTTCTCCATGAAAGATAATGTATAATGATGTCCACCTCCAGTGACATTTCAAATTGACCAACATTAATTTTGAAATCCAGTATTGAACCCGTGTGTAGCAACAAAACACGGAAGATGGCACAAACAAGCTTATCCTTCTTCGACAGTTTGCAGGCAGGTGGTTCTTTAATCAACTTGTCATCAAATACAAGTTTAGGAATGTTCGTCCAACAGAACTTCCATTTCCTTGATAAAATACTTGTTCTAACTGCATCCCGAATTGGCATAAGAGTTAGAATATATTCAATTATATCTTGAGGAAGAGTGCTGATTATATCCGAATTTATGTCTTGATTGTTCATGATCGATCTCTTGACTAACTCCTATGAGTTTGATACTCCAGAATTAAGCCTGCAATGCATAATGAAAAATCTCAAAATTCTATAAAGGCTATAAGCCTATAAACCTAGAAGGCTAGAATAATTAATGACTTGCCAGTTCATACAAGGCTATAAGCCTGCAATGCACAATTTAAATGATAGTTAGATATGCTACAAAATATGTACGAGGAACTGACTGAAATTTTTAAATAACCCGACTCACATCTTCCAGGGAAAAATAGTATAACTTTACTAACTCACCAGAGACTTTTAGATGAAAATATTAACATAATATCATGATGCCAATAATAACAGACAAAATCGAGCAATACAAGCATGCATAAGCAGTAGTGCCTAAACTTAATTTGAGACATAGAACTCATATGGTAAACTAGAATAAGATCGGCACGATAGCTTCCAGCCTGCCACCTTATTATTAGATCTATAAGGTATAGGTATGAAGTCATCGCTAAACGTTTGTCAGTCTATTAAGTGTGGTCAAGGACATGCACAAATTTATAGCTTAATATATGGTGAATGCGAATAATAATGACCCCGTCGATGAATTCTTTTTCCTCTATCCCTATATAGAATCAAATATTGATGAGATACCCATATGTTGTTGTTTAGCAACTACATATTTGGAAGAATTTATAAAATTTAACTTAACTTACATTGACTATTTGATGAAAAAGATATTGTTGCTATGTCGAAGTGATAAAGAGATCCATAAATAAAGAACTAAAATTGCTGTCAAATTGATCAGTTTTTACCTCTAGGTTTTATAGACAGGAGATCAATTATATTCACAGCCGAATTACGTAGTAAATATGGTCTTGTATAACTCAATTTGCAGTCATCAAATTCATGTAGTGATTTTAGATCCTATTTGTTGTGCCCATTATTGGGCCTCCAATTATCCATCGTCATTATCAGCCCATGGTTTTATTAAACTATATTTATTTTTCATGATTTATCTTTTTAATGATGGTGTGCTAATAATAACTCTCATTTTAAAACTTATGAGATAATAGTTATTTGGTAGCAGGTGCTGGAAATGATGGGCGGGTTTAAGATTATAGCTAGCATGGTACATGTGTCAAGACTTAATTAAATTTTTTGACGTGCAATGTTTTAGAGTACGTTTTTTGTGATAACATTTAGATTAATGTAAAAAGATAGTTTTAATTTGCTGGCAGATGATTTTGTTACGATATTTAGATTAATGCAAAAAGATAAATGGGTTGTATCTAAAGATGAAACGATAATTAATAATTATAATGCATTTAGCTTTTTGGGGTATTTAATGCACTAAGTTTTAAAAATTCAGCAATACAAATATAAAAGCTAAATGTACAAGTAAATAAAACACTATCTTCTAACATTAAATACATCAAAAACTTAATTTTCAGCAATACAGGTATTCATGCAATGTTTACAATTTATTAGTGCATAATTAATATATATTTTTAAAACACTCATTTAATGATAAATACAAGTATTAAAATACATAGATGATTTTGTGACTTTTTTGTTACAATATTTAAATTAATACAAAAAGTTAAATGAATTGTATATGAAGATGAAACAACATAATTAATAACTAGTTATAGTGTCCGTTCACGCACGAGTTTTTTTCTAAAATTTTCATTTACGTAATAATTATTGATTCAAAAACAACCTAATGTTTGATAATTTCCTTTTAAAGATTAACTACTTTCTTTTTCAAAATATAGTCTAAATAGTTATAACTCCCGTCTACGAAAGTTGTTTACAAATGAATTAAGTTTAGCTTTGACATTAAGCCTTATGTTATGAATATTTATGATTGTGGCTATCCATATATCTCAACCTCTCAAACCTTTCATCTTTTGTATTCCTCTTTATGATTGTATTAAATATTGTGATTATGAGAGCCCTATAAATTGAGGTTCATTTGTAGTTTTATTATATCAATCTCAATGAAATATATTGGTCTCGATTCTCTCTATTTTCTTCTTCCATGCATTGGTTATGTGTTATTGCAATTAGGCCGTTGTTTCACAACACGTTATCAGCACGATAGCTTTATGAAAAAGAAAAGTGATAACAACGAAGAAGGATGTTAATCGGTTCTTGTTGGAAGTCGGTACGTCTTTGGATTCGGGATTCTGTATAACTTTGATTTAAAAGGTAAATCTAAAACCCTATTGTTTATCATACTTTATATAAGCTGAAATCAAGATCTTAAGCTGCTTGATATATTTATTATCACTATTGTCTGCCGATCTGTTTAGGGAATAATGTTAACTTAGGCAATTAAACTTGCATATATGATCTAATATATTTGTTATTAGCAATTAAACATTTAAACCCATATCTATTTTGCAATATATATTGGGCATGAATATTAATATAGTAGATTCATAATTCAAAATAGTGATCAATGATTGATACACGTGCCTTTTGTTACAAATGTACAATTATTAGTTAGAACAATAGAGGTCGTATTTTCGTTATGTTTTTGGCCATAAGTTTAAGCTATGTATGTTAATTGTGATTATTATGCATTATAATATGGCCATATTTATATTATATCTAGACACACATTGAAGACATTATTTGTTTTCAATTTTGTCATTAATATATCAGAAGGAGTATAGTGCAAAGAGTTGATAAATCTATGTAGGTGTTATACATATAACTATGAATGTTTTGCAAAGAAAAAATGTGAAAAGGCTTAGAAGTATTACCGAGATATTAAAGTCCGTATTATTATCATAAACTTTTTGGCGTTTATAAAGTATAAATGGGCTACTAATCAAGCTTGCAGATTATTGGATGCTAATTTTTTTTTTGTACCTATATAACTTAGAACATTGTTCATTGAGTGTGGATTAGTGGATTACAAATTAATATGAAGTAATTGTCAATTTTGTGATGTAATAAATATAACTATGCACTTTGATCGAGCTTAGTTTGACATCTTGAATAATTCTGATGATTATGCATATGCTATAAGTGTAGATTGTGAATGAAACAATGTGTGAATCAAATGCACGATTAATATTTAATAGAATGTCAATTATATTGTAGACCTTGGTGCCTACTCAAGAATATGTCTTATGCAAAAGATACTATATGTTGCATTCTCATGACCTATGTGGCCTTGAATTATTATAAAGCATTGTGGCTTGTTATCTAGATGCAAATAGCGTATGAGTAGTATACAAAACATGCCTGAAAATATATCTGATCAAACGGTGTTTTTATATTGTGTTTGGTGTCATGAATATATGACATGAAAGTTGTAATGTATGAGGCTATCTAGTTAATTCTTAACTATTTTATGCGGAGACAAAATTACTTATGTGGTAATTTCTTACATGGATGGTAAGAAAAGTATTGAATTGGTATTTCATAATTATTGTCGACAGAAATAAAAATGAGCTTCAACTTAAATATCATTAATTGTGTCCAACTCAATATGCTCCATTATTTGAAATGAATGTGGATATATTTTGATAAATGTATAAATCGTAACTATGGACGTGGTTGAAGTACATATAACGAAATTTAGACATGATGGGCCACTAGAGGTGATAAGATATAGTAAAAAGATATGAGAGCTAAAATATAAAAAGTAAGGTGTTATAGAAAATATATGTTATCATTGTTAACGCGAGCATTTTCGTGTATGTTGTCAGATTATAACAAAGGGGAAATTATAAGACGAAATTAATGTGAAGTTTGCAACATTATTGTTACGGTTGCCAAAGAATAATTGAGTTATTAAGTATAAGAAAAACATGTCTTAGTTGACTCAAATTGTGTCATTAAGTTCATATTTGTCATATGATTTTGTTTGCTTATAAGGCATTTGATTAATTGAGTGATGACATGCATGTGTTTTACAAATTGTGCAACTTCATTAAAAAAATGGATGTGCTTTCTTCTATGATAATACTCTAGACTAAATGTTCTATCGTTAGAGAGGTCCCCGGGCTGAGCCTGGGGGAACCCCCTCCGACGATCAAGTCAGTATTGATCGTAATAGTATGAGCATGCTTTAGAAGCTAGGATGCCAAGCTATAGTTAAGAGTATGTGAGAATTATATGTTTCTAACGATATTACGTCGATGGGTACAAAGGGTTATTAATAATTTCTCGGGTGGCGATTCCCCTCACATAACTTTATATATATATGTAGTTTTACGCCACATTTTCGAGTTAGGATCGAATGACTTTGTTTAACAGAAGAGAAAGTTATTTGGGATATCTTCCCTCTACTCATGCTCCTGTTTTCATAACAACATGGAGAAGATTTAGTAGAAGAAGTGAAGTAGTGTAGGTTGTGTTTTCATTGCCTCAAATGCATCCTATTTATAGAACATAACTTGGTGTATGGATAGATTTGTAGGAATCGAATATATTCCGTAGTTGCAGAGCTTACTTGGATTTGAGTCACATATGTTAATACAAATAAGCCGTAAAAAAGTTTATTTATATTTTACGATCTTCTAATGTTTTGTCGATAACAAACATAAAATCATTTTAACGAAACAAATAAAATATGTAAATGGTTTGAGCCAATAGTTTTCTAAGAGACTTACGTTTTCACATAAAACACTAAAACAAAAACACTAAAACAAGTATAAGTGATTTTATGATTTAGTAATACATATGTAGAACAACTAGTGTTTACATATTGGGTGAATATATACATAACTAGTTTGTATTATAATGGGTGATACAATTGGGTAGAAACTTAACTATTTGACCTATTGACCAAATACATTGAATCTAGTTTGGTACAACCCAAAGTCCATGACCCATACCCATGGAGCTTGACCCATAACCCATTGCATTACATCATGCATAAGTCATATATGGATAAATGGCCTATAGTTTTAATCCATAGTTTTATGATAACGCTACGCGCGTCGTTCGGGGTCAAAGAAACTTCCTTTTCGTCGAGCAAGTTTTTCAACACCCTAGGCGATGAACCTAATCGTTGTAGTGTAGTATTAGGGTAAGCCACGGAATTGATATCGTTCTCTGGGGAATAGGAATGCTAGTGAGAAGTTACTACACTAAGATTGGGGTTGAGGAAGATTATTTTTATCTTTTATGTTTTTAGGAAATGGAAAGGCACGAATCTCGGGTTTGGATTTGGGGTTGGTATTTCTACCGATTACTCTACTTATCTAATTATCTAATCTAGTGGGTAGTCTATGTCTAATTATTGTGTGCTCGTATGATGATTTAAAGATGTGTTTACTTAGGTTTTATTACTCCTAATTATCTCCTATTGATGGTTGAATTGTCACGTCCTTATTCTTAATCGCTGTGTGTCTAAGGTCGTAGGGTATGCGTTATCCTAACTCTTTGAAACTACCAAAGGTTAATGCCTACAAAATCTCTAGGATTTATAAACTTAACACTAAGGTACTCTTGGATGGTTTAGCCTACAATGACTCTAGGTACTATAAGTTAAGGTTCACAAAGATTAATCAAGCATTAACTACATAATGGATGACCTATCGCAGTACTAGATCATTAACAATTAAGATAAGAGACAACCAATCAATATTCAATAATTAAGTTTCATATTCCCCAAGCAAACACACAAGTAAATTAGCCGGACATGGGAAACATGCAAGCATACACACAATTAATTGAAGACATACATGAATTAATGAAGTAAAACACTTATCTTGATGTAAGATAGGGTATGGAACCCTAAAATACTATACAAGATGACCTTAGTTCGGTTTAGGTTTTACCCAAAGACTACACACGAAAACTAAAAATTCGGATTCTATATATAAGATTACAAATGCGACGTGCCGCCTTTGATTTGTGACGCCGTCGGTCGCCGTTATTAGGGTTTCGTCTTGGCCACGTTAGTCTTGCGACGACGTCACCTTATGCCTGACGCCGTCCCCTCCGATCTCGGCGTCTTCGGGATCAAATCTAGGCCGTTTGAGTTGCGACGCCTACTCTTTTAAAACCGAAGCCGTCACTTGTAAATGGGCAATTTAGCTCTTGAGTCACAAAGTTGTCCGGCGTCACTAGTTGCTCCCGACGACGTCCCTTTAGTTCCAAAGCAACTGAGTGTCTCGATTCTTGACTTTGGCCATTTTCTTCAGATATTCGCCTTTTCGTCCGAATAAGTGTCATTCCACATTTTGCCTTCAAGATACCTAAAAGTGAAAAGGAACGATATTATGTAATAACGGATACAAAAGTGATCAAATAAGGGCTTAAACGACCCGTCAAAAAGGTACATTTTAAAACCTTATCAAATATCCCTACACTTGGTATTTGCTTGTCCTCAAGCAAATATGCTTTTAGCCAATCAATTTATAAGTTAGATGTCATGAAGCATTAGTTTAGAACGATTCACAACACATATAAGCCCCGCAAAAGTCATAACAAGCACGGAAATTACATACTAGCACCTCACAAGGGGTGTTTGGATACTCACATCTCTCGGGTGTATATGAAATATAACAAGTTGGAAATGGAAGATAAACACTCATTAACCGGTCCTAGTACAAAGATTACCATAGGCTTGAGACTAGATCAAACCTCCGTCGCTTTGGCGTAAGCACCTAGGAAAGACTATCCAAAAGGTCTTTTAAAGGATTGTAATGATAGGCTTACGGTAGGGAAACAAAGGGTTTGGTGGGATAGGCTATTTAGTGGTGGCAAGTAAAAAATCTTTATGTTACAAGCATGCGAAGAATGGCGTTGCTAAGCCAAGACTCGACACTCTAGACTCTAGATAACAGAAACAAACAGTCATAAGTTAAATATAGATATAGGATGGTAGCTCGTATTTTTTTTCAACACTCTATTTTTTTTTTCTCTTTCTCTATTTTTTTTTTTTATTTTTTTTTAATACACTTTTACTCTACCATCCTCTATGATAACATCAAAATGATAGTGATTTATAGGCACATCCCTACACTTAAGTTTTTATTACTCTAACACTAATATGACCCGAATTGAAAAGATCAAAACACTTGGAGTACATTATTATGCAAAAAAAGGGAATTTGAATTTAACGTTCCTTCCGTCATCTCATAAAATTTAACTTTTCCATGAGTCTCAATCGTCCCAAAACTGTGTACAAAGGATATGACTCGACTTAGCAACTTATGCAAGCAACTAGATAATTGAACTAAGGGTTAAGTGTGATAACAATAATGCACTAAAAGTGAGTGCATACAAGGTAGGCTAAGGCGATTTCGTGTACATTTGGGGTGGATTGTAAACAATGTTTTCATTGATATTTCGAAAACCGAAACATCACGAGAACCGCGAAAAGGATAGGTTCGAGGGGTTAACTAGGGGTATCGTGTACTAAAGATGAGTACAACGCAAGGTGTGGGGAATTACTCAACCGATGTGGAAGAAGTAATTATATTACGGTATCAAACAAGGGTTATCCTAATGCCTCTTATCATTTAGTTATTCCTAACTACACAAGTGTAGTCTTACTAGCGATCTCGGAATGCATCACAGAACAAGTTCTAGAATCTATTATATTACCGGTTCACACTTGAAGCATTAAAGTGGAATGCTTTAATTCCTACAAATCTAAGGGCGATCCTCACATTTTGGGTGGAATTTAAGTGGTAAAAGGTTTTGTGCTAGTCATATAACTTCCTATCCATGAGACGCTTTATTAAGACTAATGGCCCACCCTATATGTCATGAAAAATTTAAATTTGGTGCCAAAATTACCCTAGCCGATATTTCTCATGGTTTATTACACAAATGAAATTGACAAGGCAAATAGTCAAGGATAAGCATAGTTTCAAAGTTCCGTTTTATTTTCCTTCCCTACACTTAAACCGAACATTGTCCCCAATGTTCCCGAAAGTATCAAAGTTATGATAATGGAAGGTAATTAAAACGAAAGAAACTAGTACTCCCCGATTAGGTCGGTAGGATCCGTGTGAAGTAGTGGTTAAATCTTTCTTCAAGAAGAATGTATGCGTGAAAAGCTCCTTCCAATCTTATGTATCTTCTTCTTGATAAATAAAACGCACACTTGAAGAAAACAGACAACCCAAAGCATCAAACCGAACAAATAAAAATCACAACAAGATGTAGTTCCGCACTTAAATAAGATATAATGCTTGTGGAATGGATGTTTGCGATTTTCGGAAAATTAAGACCTAGAAAATTCCAAAATTTATAAGTAGCACAAAAACGAGAGAAAGTAAGATAAGTTGTTTCGCTCCTCCCGACGCCGTCAAGTTGCGATCCGACCCGTCAGTTATCCTGACAGAACCGGTTCGCGATTTTCGGAGAAATTCTGGAAAATTTATATCTTTAGAATCTGGAAAAATTCCTGCAAAACATCCATTATGACTCGATACAAGCATTTGACTCTAACAAACACACATATATATCTTTTTCAAAAATTGTAATTCTCATGTTCACGTTCTTTTAAAACGTGTGTAATCCTCCCTACACTTATCCCTTTTGTAAAATACCTTTATATGTAATTAAGACGAGGTTAAAGACAAAATAAAGCATTTTCACAAATTCAAACATGAGAATAAACAATCAATGAAAAGATATATGACACACAAACAAGCAAACAATTACGCATGGGTTGCCTCCCACGAAGCGCTTTTCTTTATTTATGAGTCTTGTAGATAGACTCGAAGTCGTGCCCCTACGTGACTTCATTCCTTCTTTTCTTCCACTAAGCCTTCATCATAAGGTTGTAGACGTTGTATGCTCACCGTGAATTCTCTTCCAACATCGTCTATTATGATAACGGTTTTATTTTTTGGATTAGTTTCTTTCACCGTATAAGGTCCAAACCATCTTGGCTTATTCCTTCCCCATAATGCTTTTATTCTTGATTTATACAAAAGCACCTTTTCTCCATTCAAAAATTCCTTAGGGTTCTTTTGAGTTTGTGGTATTGAGGTATAGTTATTTCCTAACTTTTTATCACGTTTCCATAATGTCGCATTTAACCCTTGAACCATGAATTCTCTAAGCCCTTTATCCCATTCAGCCATTTTCTTCTTAACAACATTATTGGAGACCTGCGAATTCTTATCTTTTACCTTCTCCATAATCTTCAAAGGATATCTCGGAACAATAGGTATCCTAACTTGTCATTTTCCACTTTTGAGTATCATAATCCCTTCACCGCATTTGATGGTTGCCTTGGCGGTGGTCAGGAAAGGTGTTCCTAGGATTAATGGCAGGTTTTTATCTTCCTCAATGTCTACAATTGCGAAGTCCACCGGATAGACAATATTGGCAACCTCAATTAAGACATCCTCCGCTATTCCTATGGGATAAACATATGAATGATTTGCTAAGGAAAGTCTAAGATTGGTCTTGGTCGGTTCCTCCTTAGTCAACTTATTATAGACCGACAATGGCATTATGTTTACATCGGATCCTCGGTCGGCCAAGGCATTTAGGTTCTCTAAGTCACCTATGCTACATGGAATTACAAAGTTCCCAGAGATCTCATGCTTCTTAGTTACTGGCTTTCTCATTATCGACTTGTACATAGGTCTAATAGGCATGGTGTCATACTCTTCCTCTCCTATTTCACCTAAGAGGGCTTTCCTAAGAACATCATTGCACCTAAAGTTTTTCACTTGGTTAAGGATTGTTTTCTTATTTATCTCATGCTTAAGGTAATGCTTGATGGACTTGGGTTCATCATCAGTCTGAGCCTCATTCTTATCCTTACTATCCTTGCTGCTCTCAGGTTCCTTCTTCTCAACTGCTCCATCCTCATCGGAAGCAATTGAAATGGCATTAACAGACAAAGTGGGGGTGGCGTGCTCATCATTCCTCACTAGCACCTTCTCGGGAATCTTCGTCTTAGTGTACTCTTTCACTAAGTCCATCATCTCCACCATTTTTACCTGTATTTCATCCCTTTGCCCATTGAAGGCTTTTAAGAGGGTGTCGAGCTTGGTTGTCATCTCGCTTTGTCGTTGCTTGAAATCGGCCTCAAGTTGCGTCAATCGAACTTCTTGAGATGACATGAATTTGGACACCATTCCCACAAGACTAGTGGAAGTTCCGGTGTTTGGAGGGTTGTTGTAGGATTTTCCTAAGTTATTTGGCTCGAGCTTAGGAGTCTCATAGGAGCTCATTAGGAATTTGACTTAATCTTCAAGTTTGAGCATCCTACGATTGGAAGGTTGTGAGTTAATGGGAGGCAAAGAGACTGCCTTATCAGTTTTGGACAACTCACGGGGGTCATTCCAACATTCGTTTTCATAGAGGGCAAGGTCCTCTATTGTACCCCACGATTCTTCCACGGTGAGTTTACTAAGTTTACCACCGGCCGCTTGGTCGATGGATTTCTTAATTGAGAAGTTGACACGATCGTAAAAGATTTGGACTTGAAGCCAAAGATCGATGCCGTGATGAGGGACTTTGTGGAGCATGTCCTTAAATCGAGTCCACGCCCGCATGTAGTTTCGCCTTGACATTGTTGGAACATCAAGATGTCATTCTAAGTTTGGTAGTTCTCTCCGTGGGAAAAATTGAGCGAGGAAACGAGTGGTGAGATCATCCCAAGATGAGATGGATCCGCGGAAGTCGGTCAAGCCAATTACTAGCTTGGTCCCGTAGAGAATTGGAAGAGACGCAAGCGTGGTCTCTGAGTGATAGCATCGAGGTCGATGGAATCGACGATTTTAAGGAAATCCTTAAGATGTCGATAAGGATCTTCGAACGAAGTCCATGGAATGCACATCCGTTTTGCACCAACTGGATGGTGTCGGATCGCAAGGCCGTAGTTTGGGCTTGGTCGGGAAGCTCAATGGTGTTTCTATAGCCTAGGTGGCTTGGTCTTGAGTATTCACCAAGAGTACGGCCTCTTGGCGGGTCAATTGGTGGTAGGTTGATGAATGATGGTTCATTGTCACCTTCCATGATGAAAAGTGATGGGGTTTACGAACAAAGGTCACGAAGAAGGGGGATAGACTAAGAGGAAGCTAAAAATGGGGAAAAAAAAGCTTACTTGATAGGAATCAAGCATGGAAACCTAAACAAGGTGAACTCCTAACTAGCTATTCTATTCCCCGGCAGCCGCGCCAAAAACTTGATAACGCTACACGTGTCGTTCGGGGTCAAAGGAACTTCCTTTTCATCGAGCAAGTTTTTCAACACCCTAGGCAAATGAACCTAATCGTTTAGTGTAGTATTAGGGTAAGCCACGGAATTGATATCGCTCTATAGGGAATAGGAATGCTAGTGAGAAGTTACTACGCTAAGGTTGGGGTTGAGGAAGATTATTTTTATCTTTTCATGTTTTTAGGAAATGAAAAGTACGAATCTCGGGTTTGGATTTAGGGGTTGGGCTTTCACCGATTACTCTACTTATCTAATTATCTAATCTAGTGGGTAGTCTATGTCTAATTATTGTGTGCTCGTATGATGATTTAAAGATGTGTTTACTTAGGTTTTATTACTCCTTAATTATCTCCTATTGATGGTTGAATTGTCACGTCCTTATTCTTAATCGCGTTGTGTGTCTAAGGTCGTAGGGTATGCGTTTATCCCTAACTCTTTGCAACTACCAAAGGTTAATGCCTATAAAATCTCTAGGATTTATAAACTTAACACTAAGGTACTCTTCGGATGGTTTAACCTACAATGACTCTAGGTACTATAAGCTAAGGTTCACAAAGATTAATCAAGCATTAACTACACAACGGATGACCTATTGCAATACTAGATCATTAACAATTAAGATAAGAGACAACTAATCAATATTCAATAATTAAGTTTCATATTCCCTAAGCAAACACACAAGTAAATTAGCCGGACATGGGAAACATGCAAGCATACACACAATTAATTGAAGAAATAGTTGAATTAATGAAGTAAAACACTTATCTTGATGTAAGATAGGGTATGGAACCCTAAAATCTTGTATAAGACACCTTAGTTCGGTTTAGGTTTTACTCCAAAGACTACACATCGAAAACTAAAAATTCGGATTCTATATATAAGATTACAAATGCGATGGCGTCACCCTTTGATTTGTGGCGCCGTCAGTCGCCGTTATTAGGGTTTCATCTTGGCCACGTTAGTCTTGCGACGACGTCACCTTATGCCTGTGACGCCGCCCCTTCGCTCTCGATGTCGTCTGGATCAAATCTAGGCCGTTTGAGTTGCGACGCCCTACTCTTTTAAAACGAAGCCGCCACTTGTTAATGGGCAATTTGGCTCGAGCCGTCACAAAGTTGTCCGGCGTCACTAGTTGTGCTCGACGCCGCCCCTTCGGCCCAAAGACTGAGTATCTCGATTCTTGACTTTGGCCATTTTCTTCAGATATTCGCGCCTTTTCATCCGAATAAGTGTCATTCCAGCATTTTGCCTTCAAGATACCTAAAAAGTGAAAAGGAACGATATTAAGTAATAACGGATACAAAAGTGATCAAATAAGGGCTTGAACGACCCCTCAAAAAGGTACATTTTAAAACCTTGTCATTTTAATCCATGAATCATGGACTAGATGCATTGCATCTTGTAGATACATTGTATCTACTTGGATACCCATGATCCATAACCCATGACCCAAAACCCATGGGCAAAGGGGCGTCCCATGGATCCCCAAGATAGATCGGACGGATCCTCAAGTGAGGATCGGTGGGATCCGTGGAGCGATGAGTTGTTTTTCTTCTATAAATAGAGAGCCATTTCTTCCTTTTGGGTTGCCACTCCCACACATACTTTCCCAAGTATTGTAACCTTCTAACCACATATCCTAAGGATCTTTCTATGTAGTTTGTCTTTTGTTCTTGTGTGATTCTCTAGGTTCCTCTTAAAGGCGAGATCACCACTTCTTGAAGTCGAGCAAGCTCAAGTCCATGAGTTGCCATGCTTGTCATCATCAAGACTCTCGAGGTTCTCTTGTTGATACTTCTTTCTTCCTCCATAGAAGTGTTGTGTCCAAGGCATTAGTGAAGGATGCCGAAAGAGTCAAGACGAAAGCATTAGTAAAAGGTGCTTAACGTCGTGTCAAAAGCATTAGTGAAGAATGCTAAAGGAGTCAAGACGAAGGCATTAGTGAAAGGTGCCAAGCGTTTGTGTCAAGGGCATTAGTGAAAGATGCCTAGAAGTCAAATCAAGTGGCATTAGTGAAGGATGCCAAGGTCGTATAATCGATGAGGTGCATCGTTATACAAATAGTGATAGTTTGTTTCCAAGGATATTGATATCCTTGATGGTGTCGTAATAAGGAGTGGGTCTCCTTTGGGGTTAGGTGTCGTGTAGTGTTGGGTAGTAGTTCCTCCATCGTAATGGAATTCGGTACTTAGCCTCTAAAGGGTAGGCGACGTTGTGGTAGGTGTGGTTCTCCCTTGTGAAAGAACCCGTGGTTAGCCTAGTACCGAAAAAAGAGTAGGCGACGTTGTGAAGGCTTCTCCGCCATAAGGAGTTGGTGTCGTAGTGATTACGAACTCTCGAGTAGGTGACTCGGGAGTGGAGTAGGGCAAGGAAGGTGTCCTTGTAGCCGAACCACTATAAATACTGTATCGTGGTTATGTGCTTCTTACTCTTTATCTTTCATTACAAATTTATATATCTATCTATCAATGTCCAACATACACATCCAAATAGATTGACATAAGTCGATCTAAATATTTTAAAAAAAGTTTTAATTGGTAAAACTATTCAACCCCCCCTTCTAGTTTTCCACAATTGGCATCAGAGCTTCGTTACCAAGTTTCTTATAATATGTTGTACTTTAAAAACTTGATACGATCCGTGTATGTTTGAAAACTACAAAGAAGGAAATATTTTAAAACAAATTTGTTTTTCTCATGTTGGATATTGATAGATTATTCTAAGATTTTCTTTTCAAGAAATCTTCATGATAGGATCTCTCCAAAATCTTCATTTCTATTCAAAGAATAATGAAGTCAACTTTCAAGGAAAAACCTAAAAGTAATCACAACCTACTTATTCTAAGTGCAACGGATTACTTTAAGAGCTCATGAAGTATTTTTGGTCTTATGTCTTCACAAACCAAAATCAAGAGCATAGAGGTATGTTTTACTTTTCATTAGCTAGCTTACATCTACATGAATATGTTGATACCATTTTTTTTGTTAATAATTGCTAGTCTTTTAAAAGTCTCTTTTCGCCACTTTCCCGACTTACTCATTATCGGGAATAGTATTCCTTTTGATCTCGTCAACTAACGTCGTCGTCACAAATGGATCCTCGATAATTAATTTATCAAATCCCCGTTGACAAAACATCTTTTTAATTAGAAACCCCAAAACTATTTTTGTTCCATAAGTTATTTTATAACTTATTACAAAAATAATGCCAAACACTCTTTTTCTGTCTACAGTAGCCGGATCCCTCTAGTTGTACTAGCCGGATCCCTTATACAAGGGATCCGGGGGAACCGTGGGACAGAAACCAGCTGTACGCCTTTCAAAATCAACCCTACTCATTTTTCCCTCTCCTCACAAAACACAAAAATGACCCAAGAGCTTGTTTCATCTCCTTAGGACTCCATATCCTCAAGCATTCATCTCTAGAACATCATTGTAAGTAATTACACTAACATGTTCTAATTTTCATCATCCTCATCCTAGGGTTTATGGTTTCTCAATCTTTCTTAATCAATTGATAAAATTAGATTATTTATCATTAGAAAGGGTTCTCACATAACTAAGATTACATTGTGCTTACAACATTGTTAATACAAATCAAAACCATAAACCCATCTCAACAAATTTTGCCTAATTGGAATATTTGTGTTTCTAGGATCAACCATGCCTAAAGCCACCCAACAAGACTATGATACCGTGCATTACCTCACCCAATACTATCGAAAAGAGGGCTTGTCAAAAACCGATCGCAAAGTCTTCAAAATACTTGAAAAACGACTTATCCACGAAGGTCATGTGGTCAAGGAATGTTTCCTTGAAAATACCGACATTCGTCAAGTCTTCTCGGCAATCAACTTTGATTGTCTTCTTGATATTGATGAACAAATTTGTCCGGTTTTCATCTTTGAATTCTACAAAAGCGTTAGGATCATTCGAAACACCGATGATAGCATTTCAATCGCCTTCATCATCAATAAACAAAACTTCACTCTACCTCTAAACACATTTGATCAAATCCTTCACATTCCTTGTGAAGGAATTTGTATGTACTCTCAAGATTAGGCAATATCCACTCAATCTTTTGCTCTTGATTCCAAACCAATATACCATACTCCTCTTGATGAACCCCTGAAACCGTTTGAGACACTATTTTCAAAGTTAGAGCCGACCAATCCCGTTTCAATCGAAACAAAGAGCTCATTCATCGTGATCCCTTTCAAATGGAACTCTTCGAAATGCACCCCATTTTTAGAAAATGGGAAGAAATTCTTAGGGAAAACGTCATTAGCTTGGTCGGTAACAAAGATCATCCAAATGCATGTCTCGTGCAAATGATTTATTGCCTTATTCACCAAAAGCCATTTAATCTCGCCTATTACATGGTGAAGAGAATGGCCAGGGTATTCAAAGTTTCCAACATGGTACTTCCGTATGGTATGCTCCTAACACGACTCCGTAAGTATGTTAGTGCATTGCAACCATCTCCGATCAATGATGATCATTTTCTCTCCAATCACGTCATGGTACCTCTTACCAAACAACCCTCTATACGGTTCATGGTCAATGGAAGGAAACCTAAGGCTCTCCCGGACTCCTCGGACGAAGAAGAAGAAGTAAATGTCAAACCCGAAGCTAACATCGACTTGGAACCCTTTGACTACTATCAACAACTTCCAACTCTTCCAAACGAGACCGCGAAATTCAAAAAATTAAAGGGTATGATCCAAAACCTAGCTAACTACGTCATGAAGTCGGGAAAGAGGAAAAGAAAGGATTGACGAAAGAGACATTAGGATTATGCTCGTTTTTAGACATTTGGCTTATGTATGAATGCTTATTTTTTGCTTTAGCACACTAATTTGTGTTAGTTGGGATATTGTCATTACTACTCTTATCTTTGATATGATTTATGTGATTTCATGCTTATGTTGATGTTCTTTGGAGTAGACTTTAGTAGAAATTAGTGTATATAGTATGGTGCAAAATCTGCATTTCTTCTCGTGATGTTTCGATCCGCAATGCCGGATCCCTAAGATTATACTAGACGGATCCTCCTTCGAGGGAACTGGGATCCGTGACAATGTATGAGCAAGACAGATTCCCATACATCAAAAAAAACTCACTAGATCACTTCACACTAGCTAAACATAAGACCTTAGAACCACCTAAGTCTTCTTCAAGCATTAGAAAGCTTCACACTCACCCATAGCCAACCTAGGATCTAATTCAAAGTGCTTTTGATTTATCAACTCATCAAACTCACCATATTTCCGCTCAATACTCACACATTGTTTCTCACATCTTAAAACACTTAGGTGGATATCTTTATCAATTTTAGGAAATTGTTTCTTGTCATCCTTATCTCAAAATGGGTCAAAAACAAGTTTTTCAATTCTTTTATTTTTTAAGGATTTTTCTAATTTTATCTCAAGTTTACATCTGATCTCTAAGATCATTTATTATGACTTGACACTATTAAAATTCCTAGTGTCATCCTTGAACACCCATTGGTGATCATAAAGTCTCATTTTCCTTCCATAAAAGGCAATCATTAGCTACATCACTCATTGCCCTTGATCATTTAAGTACTCTTTCATTTAAGATACTTAGAAAGACTGAAACACTCAAGGAAGTATAGGTGTTAGACTTCACAAACATCCTCTTTTCTTTTTCTTTACTGCTGATAGCCGGATCCCTAGGATTAGCCTAGACGGATCCCTCAAGGGAGGGAACCGTGGGATCCGGGTGACAGATTCATGTCAAGTCTAGCTTAAACAATCATTTCAAGCTCATCTTGCTAACTTGAACACTCCACCTCATCTTAATTAAGTCCCTAGATCAGTACAACCCTGAAGTTGACTCTTGTGCATGCTGATCATCACATTCCAAAGGATCTTAGTGGCTTAAGTCTTGAATGCACTTGCCAAATCCTTCCCTCTATAAGTCATCTTGTTAGAATCCCTTATTCATTAAACAGAACATAATTTTCAATATTGAGAAACATTTTCTTTAGTCATTTCATCATGAGGAAAGCTCCTAGTGCTAACTCAGCCACCCAAGAACCACCCAAGAAACTTGCTCGTGTTGTATACGAAATTTCCTCAACCGAATCATCTCCGGTTAAACCCACAAATGCTAGGATTTCCCCTCCATCAACTCAACCAATCAAACCAATCCCCAAGAGGATTGTTCCCATAAAAATATCATCACCAAACTCTACAATTCCTACTAAACCAAACACATCCTTTTCAACCCAACCAACATCATTGGTGCCTAGAGCCATATCATTTACCACCTCATAATCATCTCCACATTCCTACAACTTAGATGACTTACCCCCTAGGCCATCTCATCCTCCACCATTACCGACACACTCTTCACTAGAGAAGATTGTACAACAAAACCAAGGTGTTGAATCAACACTTGCACCGATGTCCATTTCTCCATTTCCCTCTAATGGTCCATTTTGGATTATGAGGAGACATCAAAGTCAACCACCCGACCATATGGAAGTTGACACTTCCCTACCTCCACCATCAACCCTTGTTGAGCCACCAATTATTGTGCCTCCACCAAACCCTCTTTCATTTGAGGATCCCCGACCTTCTTCGCTTGAACATCCACGTCAAGTAGGTCCATCTTTACCACCACCTTTTCAAAACCATGACAAGGATTGCTATCCTTGTCAACACATTGAAGGGTTGATACATGAACTATGTGAGGAGCAACGTTTCATGTTTTATCACCTCCTCGAACATTCCGATGAGGTCAACAAACCCAAAAAACCATGAGCCTACGGATTTAAATGGTGTCCTAGTCTCAAACTCAACTTGGATCGTTTAGGAATCCCATTTCATGTTTAATCATTTTCTTGAAAGATTGGACCAAATCAACAAGTCTACTCATCCTTAGACTCAAGCACATGGTTGCTTCTTAAGTTTTTGGTTACTCATTAGTATTAGTAGAATGTGTATTACATGGCTAAATCATTCTCTTAGTTTTTAGAGATTTGTAGATTATCTCTTATGTTTTATTGAATGATAGTTTATATGCCATATTGCCTTGAGTATATGTTTGTTGCTTGAATAAATATCTCACTTTGATGTTAACATTATTTGCTACATCACCATTGCTGAATTCTGTTATCAGATAGACGGATCCCTCCAAGGAGGGAACCGTGGGATCCGTGCAACAGAAGACCAATTTTCTATTAACTTGAGTCTTATTTGCAGGAAAATATGCACTATATACTTGTTTTCTAACCATTGTTTTGTAGATTATCAAAATACACATGAAGACTTTGACACCCTAAAAATGTTTATTTATATTTTACGATCTTCTAATGTTTTGTCGATAACAAACGTAAAATCATTTAACGAAACAAATAAAATACGTAAATGGTTTGAGCCAATAGTTTTCTAACACACTTACGTTTTCACATAAAACACTAAAACTAGTATAAGTGATTTTATGATTTAGTAATACATATGTATAACAACTAGTGTTTACTTATTGGGTGAATATATACATAACTAGTATGTATTATAATGGGTGATACAATTGGGTAGAAACTTAAATATCTGACCCATTGACCAAATACAGTGAATGTAGTTTGGTACAACCCAAAGTCCATGACCCATACCCATGGAGCTTGACCCATAAGCATTGCATGACATCATCCATAAGTCATATATGGATAAATGGCCCATAGTTTTAATCCATGAACCATGGACTAGATGCATTGCATCTTGTAGATACATTGTATCTACTTGGATACCCATGATCCATAACCCATGACCCTAACCCATGGGCAAAAGGGAGCGTCCCACGGATCCCCAAGACAGATTAGACGGATCCCTCAAGTGAGGATCCGTGGAACAAGTAGTTGTTTTTCTTCTATAAATAGTGAGCCATTTCTTCCTTTGGGTTGCCACTCCCACACATACTTTCTCCAAGTATTGTAACCTTCTAACCACGCATCCTAAGGATCTTTCTATGTAGTCTCTTTTGTTTTGTGTGATTCTCTATGTTCCTCTTAAAGGCGAGATCACCACTTCTTGAAGTCGAGCAAGCTCAAGTCCATGAGTTGACATGCTTCGTCATCATCAAGACTATCGAGGTTCTCTTGTTGATACTTCTTTCTTCCTCCATAGAAGTGTTGTGTCCAAGGCATTAGTGAAGGATGCCGAAAGAGTCAAGACAAAAGCATTAGTGAAAGGTGCTTAACGTCCGTGTCAAAAGCATTAGTGAAGAATGCTAAAGAAATCAAGACGAAGGCATTAGTGAAAGGTGCCAAGCGTTCGTGTCAAGGGCATTAGTGAAAGATGCCTAGAAGTCAAATCAAGTGGCATTAGTGAAGGATGCCAAGGTCGTATAATCGATGAGGTGCATCGTTATACAAATAGTGATAGTTTGTTTCCAAGGATATTGATATCCTTGATGGTATCGTAATAAGGAGTGGGTCTCCTTTGGGGTTAGGTGTCGTGTAGTGTTGGGTAGTATTTCATCCATCGTAATGGAACTCGGTACTTAGCCTAGTACCGGATAAAGGTAGGCGACGTTGTGGTAGGTGTGGTTCTCCCTTGTGAAAGAACCCGGTGGTTAGCCTAGTACCGGAAAAAGAGTAGGCGACGTTGTGAAGGCTTCTCCGCCATAAGGAGTTGGTGTCGTGTAGTGATTACGAACTCTCGAGTAGGTGACTCGGGGAGTGGAGTAGGGCAAGGAAGGTGTTTTTGTAGCCGAACCACTATAAATACTTGTGTCATGGTTATATGCTTCTTACTCTTTATCTTTCATTACACATTTATATATCTATATATCAATGTCCAACATACACATGCAAATAGATTGACATAAGTCGATCTAAATATTTTAAAACAAAGTTTTAATTGGTAAAACTATTCAACCCCCTCCCCCCTTCTAGTTTTCCACAACATATTCAACTTGTATATGCAAGTTGCTCATTTCTCATAGAAAGGAAAGCTCAAGTTCATGCATCATATATATGCATGCATAACAATATCTGTGGATAGATTTACAAAGATGTGATATAGATATGTTGGAATCTATTAATACGTCATCTGTGTGCAAATGTTGTAATTGAATGGATATTAAAGTCCGAGAATTCTTTTGCTACATGTTTACTTGAATGGATATTTAATTGACTAAGTATATTTTACAAGGTTATCCATTTACATGGTTACCTCATCACGTCTCATATGAGAATCGTGAATATAAACACTCGATAAAAGAATGAGCTTTTAACGTGCTTAGCTGATTTATCTTGTTCCTATTATATCTAAGTTTTTATCATAATAAAAAACAGATATACATATGGCTTCACGCCTTCACCAAAACGTCTTCATGGATTGATGTGTTGGTTTGTTAAAGAACAATAATCCATTTGGTACAACTACCGCTAAGTCATTAGTTAAAACCTAAGAATGCGTGATAGCAAAAATCAATCAGTGAAAGAGTAACATACTTAGATAAAAAAGTATATCATTCGATCAGTAAATCTATAAACACGGCATCAATTTAACCTGCAAATGTTTAAAAAAAATCACTAATCTCCTACATGGTATACGGATTTTAATCAATTGATCAATTCACCAAAACTGAAGTTTAGGTTCGAGATTCAAGAACCCTAATTTCAGGTCTCGAAACAGGATAATGATTCAATCAGTTTGACCTAAGTATTATCAATCAAAATTTATGGTTCATTAGTTTGGGGTTATGCGAGGCTAATCGATTGTTAAGAAGAATGAATTTAACTTTTCTTTTTCCTTTTCTCTTTTTTGTTGTTGTTGTTATGAGATGAAAAACCGAAGACGATGATTTATAGAGATTTGGAATATGGAAACAAACTCCGTTTGTTTTTTAAAATTTACATTTTACCTATAATTACGAAAAAAAATAGCATTGAAACCCATGTGTATATTCTGATTTTTTTTATACGTGAGTATAAAACGTTTTGAAGTATTTTAGGTAAATTAGAAAATAATTAAGTTTAAATATTTTTCAAAATCCCTAAAAGATATAATTAAAAAAAAAAAAAAAAAAATTACTTAATAAGGAATAGTTTGAGTTTTGTTTTTTTTTTTTTTTTTTTAAATGCAAGAGTCACCACTTGAAGTTTTGCTTTATTATATAAAGATTATAATGCATTTAGCTTTTTGGGGTATTTAATGCATGAAGTCTTAAAATTCAGCAATACAAATATAAAATCTAAATGTACAACTAAGGGTATGTTTGGCGCAATGGGTTGGGGCTGAGGCTGGGGCTTTTATTATAAGCCGAAGTTAAAATTTGTAGTTTTGTAAACTTGTTTGGCAATTGGGCTTAATCTTAGGCTTATTATTACAAAATTACTAAAAAAGACATAATTAAATGAGTTTTTTATATGTTAGATATTTTTGTGGGTAAATAAGTGTTTTATTCTTCAAAAGCCTCGGGCTAAAGTTTTTAGCCCCTTTTATAGGGCTAAAGTTTTAAGCTCTTTTTAGGGGCTTTTGATTTCATAAGCCCGCATGACAAAATAGACTTATTTTATAAGGCGGCTTATTTTAAAAGCCCAAGCTCCATAAGCCCTTCGCCAAATACAGCCTAAATTAAATACAAATTTCTAACATTAAATAGTTCAGAAACTTAATTTTCAGCAATACAAGTATTCGTGCAATGTTTGCAATTTATTAGTAAATAATTAATATACATTTTTAAAACACTCATTTAATAATAAATAAAAATATTAAAATAAATAGTACAAGTCATGCAAGCTGTTCACTAATGATACTTTAAAAACCCCATTTCAATGAAAAATACAATTAAAATAACATATTGTAAAAATCAAGCAATCTACGAAACAACAAAACAAACAAATAAATTAATACAAACAAAGCAAAGTTTCACCAAACTTTTGTCATTGCTTATATTCCCTAAATGAGCAAACTAATCAATAAAGCTATTGCCAAAAAACATACAAATGAAATAAATTATTAGCGAAAAAAAATAAATTACAAGATACCCACAGCCATATCACTCAGTAAGTTGCTAGTAATTAATAATAGATGGCAATACAATATTTTTCTTCTTGATGACTCGGTAAATTAAAATAACAAATTTCAACATATATTCATGCTTTTACATAACGGCAAAAGGGTCAAGTATCTAGTGATTTATTTCAATAACAAACTTTGGGCATGATACAAAGTACGAAGTTGTTTTTCACAATAAACCCAAAAGGACACATTTAAACAATTTTTAAATAGTCCATAAATAAATATTTGACAATCATAATCTTGCAAAAGACAATCAACTAGCAACACCAAAATTATAGCCTTCATGAAGAAGCTTTTTTGCGTTCTATGATTAATATTGCCGAAGGTGATGAACGTGGAAATGGGAGTCGTAACAAATCTTTGAGAATCTTAAGTTCTTCATCATTAGAAACATTGTCACTAAGCTCTATTCGTGCTTTCTTTAGCATCGGTGACTTAGCCATGATACGTTTCACAAATTCCAACTCAAGAGCTAAGTTCTTAAATTGCCACATCTCGAATTCCTTAAGATGATCCAAGTCTAAATCCGAATAGTCATGGAACTCAAGAGAGTTCGTAGGAATTTGTGGACCATCCAACTTCTCAAACGTCTAATCACAAAACATATAAAATGTCAACTGAATTATTGAATAAAAGCATATAGAATAGCATTATTTACCGTACCGTAAGAATACTTTTCTCGCACATTTGGGGAACTTCTAATCAAACAAAGGGCAGAAGATAGCTCCTCTTCTTCGTTAAGCACAGATCCAGAAAAAGATTTTCGAGTTGGACCAAATTTGGAAATTTTTGTGGCACACCACCTGCAGACAATTGCTAAAAACCAAATACCATAGCCAGTATCGGAAAACAAACACAGTTGTTTACAAGAGATAAATCCTAAACTGTGACATATTAAGCCTTTATTTTTTTCCCTTTTTTTGTTAGATATTACCTTCATATAAAACTGTGACAACTCCAAAGTCCTAATCGAAGGCACACACTGTAAAAGCTCAGCAATTGTAAACATATTTCCTTCTTCAAAATCTTGTTCGCCTCCACATCCAATCTGCATTGAAAATACTCTATAATAACATCTGCAATTAAAAGAGCTTTACTAGGGATTCAACTAAATTATATGAACCTTACCAAAACGACTTGCGTAAGTAGTGGGCAATTGGATAGAAGATGTTGAAGGGCTTTAGAAGTAATCTCAACATGAATAAAACACATGGTTTTCAATTGACTAAACCCTTTAAATGTTAACGGAGGGTCAAAAACACAATTTACGAGCTTTAATTTTTCCAACCCTTGCAAGGAAAAGAACAAAGATGGTAGCTTGTAAATTGTATCTGAAATCTCCAAGACCAACTTTCTAAGATTATTGTTTCTTGAAAGGTAACATATTATCTGGTCATACTCAAAATCCATTTCAACTGCACCAATATCAAGCTTAAACTTCAGTATCGGACCCGTGTGTAGTAACAAAACATGGAAGATGACTATCACAAACTTAGATTTTGTCAATTGTTCACAATCAGATTCTACTTGAACCAGTTTGTCATCAAATACAAGTTTAGGCATGCTCTTCCAGTAAGACCTCCAATTCCTTGACAAAATACTCGTTCTCAATGCATCTCGGATAGGCATAAGAGTTAAAATATTTTCAATAATGTTTTGAGGAAGGGTGCTAATTATATCCGAATTGAGGCATTGAAGTTTCATGTTTACAAATGCGATGTCATACTCCACAAGGCTGCAATGTATAACACAAAAAATTATAAAGGATTATACTGAGTAACGTTCTTTACCAATACGATATTACGATCCATGTATATCTAACTATATAATTAAACAAAATACGGATTTTTACATCAAACATATTTGGACCGGCAATATATACTCCAGAAAATGGGCACAATAGAGCTAACAGACAACCAAATTACACAAAGAGCTAGAAAACATAAACTGACATAGAACAAACATTATAAATTTAATCCATAAACATACTAAAATGCTAATTCCTTATTGTACCTTTATATTTCTAAGTTTCTAACGTTATTGATGTTATTAGTTATTAACTACTTTTGACTAAGATATAACTTCGCTCCGGTTTCTTTGGCGATTTTAGAAACAAATCTTACTTAGTACTTCATTAACAAGATGGTTATTTTTTGAATTCAAAAAAGGGCCAAAAAGACATCAAACCTATTTTACCCGAACCCATTTGATAGTTTTCTTGAAATGGCCCGCTTTGACCTAAACACTTTCTGATCTGGATGCCAAACCCACCCCTTTTTCACCTCTATTTAGAATTCTAAACCCCATATTACAAAACATGACTACCAAAATCTGCACTCTTTGAATCACCTTCGATGCCTGGATTAATCCCACCAAAACATTTCTCACTGTAGGTAGAACTAATGACAGTAACACAGTAATGGACACCAAAACTTAAACAGCTATAAAGATGTTAACACTCAGCATATATACTCCTATTTTGTTGGTGAAAAAGCTATGTATTATGAAAGTTAATAACATTCAATTATAAAAAGAAACGAGTTCACAGAGTATGCTCCATTAACATGATTTTACTGAAAATGTTATGATTAAAAGATGCAACTATACATTAAGGGGGTGTTTGTGGTTGCATATTTTTCTGATAAGTACTTATAAGCTGCTTAAATAAGTACCTCAGGAATGGTGTTTGAAATTCCCTATATGATCCCCTGAAAATGCGATAAAACTATTTTCCAAGAGTCGATATGAAAAAGGATTTACTCTAATATGAATCATTTTAGGCGGTGTTTGGGATTTGCCTATTTCTCCGGATTTTCTAGCTTTTTTTAAGCCTAATCAGTTTACGTTTTGTAATATCTAAACCGCTTCTACAGTTCTGCTTATCTCCTAATTTTAGGTATAAATAAGCAGCTTATAATAACAAACAGGTACCAACTGGCAATTTGAAAGTGTTTATTTTACTCTCAATTAAAGTTACTATCCACAAGTACTAACAGCAACCCGAATAACCCGAACCCTTATCAGGGTCGGTCGGGTACGGTAAGTTTTATCTTCTCCAAAAAGCGAATGACCTGACCCGAATAACCTTATTCGGGTCGGGTTAACCCGAATAACAACCTTACATTACATACCACTGGGCTAAAGGCCTTGGGTCATAAACCAGTTATTTGACCTCAAAATAAGCACCACCATAGTAATATACTAGATTTGAACTTAAAAGAAATATCATTTTCATAAAATGTAAACTCTATGAGGGTTAATACATGTAAAAGGTTGCTAAATATGATACTAATATAATCTAGGGTTTAATTATAACAAATGAAAAGAAAAGTGAAAATGGTTTACCTTTTAGTAGGCCGGAGGGGTTGAATATAATAACCAACGGCAACAGTAAATAGCAACCGAATCAACAAGAGTTTGAATTACTTTAACAGGAAGGAAATGAAAAGCCTTTATAAAAGATTTGACATTAATAACTAAAAGGCATATATGTAAATTAAACAAGTTATTTTTCTTTTCCTCCAACTCAATAACATGATTACTTTCCTTATCCTTTCCTCTTTCCCTTATCTAAAAAACATAGCAATTAACAATTCATTTCCTTTTCCTTTTCTTTTCCCTTTCCTATTATTTTCCATTTTATTTCACTCAAAACTCGAGAACTGAGCGTTATGTGAATGATAATTTTATCATAAAGAAGCAATGGGTGTTAGAGCATAAGGTGTCAGGATAAGGCTTAACCTCTGTCACCTCAGCGCCATATCAGCATCTCACTTCTCCACAACTAACCACAACAAACCCCCCTCACTCATAACAAACCTCAACTTCTTCATTTGAGGCTTACCACTACCCTTTATTTTTTTTATTCAATTTCATTTCCAAATAAACTAAATTCATTTCATTCAAAATAAAAATACAATACATAACTTAATAAAAAATGTACGAAACATAAAATAAAGATACGAAAATACAAACATACGCAAGAAATACATCAAATTATAACGAAACTAATTATTTGGATTATGTTGTTGAAATTGTGCCCATTGAAGTTGTTGCCAAACATGCTCGATGAGACATCGTTGAAGCTTTGCGTGTTTGCGTTTATCATGTAGTTCTTTGGCTTTTTCTTTGCAATTGGCAACGCTCAATCCATGTCTTTGTAAATTTGGTGCTCGGAGAAATATACGTTTCAAAGAATGTCGGATATCGCAAAGTTTTCGTCTTTCAAAATCATGTTATGCATTATGATGCACGCGTACATGATTCTCCGTAACTTGCCAATAGTAAATTGACGCCCCGGTTGGACAATGATATGCCAACGTCCTTGGAGGACACCAAAAGCTCTTTCGATATCTTTTCGAGTACTTTCTTGTTTCGCTAACTCTTCAAGGTCACTTTCACCGGAATAAGATGATTCACTCGTGTAACTCATGTTTCAGCAAATTTGAATGGTTTAGTATTTTGATGTTATGATTTAGTAAACCTGTATTAAAGTGTCGGTCACCTCAAGTATTTGTAATCGTTAGAAAGCTCGTAGTCGTAGTTATTTAATGTTAAGTAGTATTTAGTTAAGTAATACCGTGGAGGACGGACGGGTCTTTACCCACTGTATGCACGATCCACGACCCGTTAGGTGGCGATTTGTGTAAAGACTATAAATACTCTCTACCTCCCAAGTTGTAGAGTTAGAGCTCATAATAAGATTTTTCTTTCTCTCACTAAAGTTCCCAAACCTCTAACTTTCTCTCTAGAAAATCATCTATACGCCTACTTGTTTTGTGTTATGATGTGTATGTGAAATCCAATATGTTACAAATGGTATCAAGAGCCATGGTTAGATCATCTCTTACATATCCTTGGATTTCTAGTGGTTTTAGATGGTTTTGAGTTTGAAAAGTTTAGTGGTTTTGCATCATTTGGATCATTTCTAGTGTTAAAGCTTGGATTTTGATTGTACTTTTGTGTTTAGGATCATCATAAGTGTTTAGGTTTTGATTTGGTAGGCTTGAATCATCGTGGTTGAGCTTGTTTTGGATTGAAAAGTGGTGTTTTTTAGTTTTTCTTGCTAGCGACTTGAGTCACGGAATTTTATTTTGGTAGCGACTTGCTTTGTAAGTTTGTAGCGAGTTGTAGTTGTAGTGGTAGCGAGTTGAGCTTAGCGACTTGTCTATTGAGACAAGTCGACAAATAGTACACTTAGTGGATTCTCCACTACGGTAGCGACTTGGTGAAGGTAGCGACTTGCTTTCAATTTTGTTAGCGACTTGTACTTAAGTTTCTTAGCAACTTGGTGTTAACGACTTGGACATTAGCGAGTATCTATTTAGCGACTTGACAACTTAGCGACTTGGTGCTTAGCGACTTGTTCAAAATTGTAGCGACTTGTTAATAATTTCAACGACTTGGTGTTAGCGACTTGGATCCTAGCGAGTTGTTCTTTAGCAACTTGATTGTGTCTTAGCGACTTGGCATTATAGCGACTTGATTTCATAATACTTAGTAACTTGGTGCTTAGCGACTTGGTTCAAGGTTTCTTAGCGACTTGGTTGAATTATTGTTTGTAATACGGTTTTCTCTTGATTCAGTAAAATCCGTGAAAGAATCTATTTCCGGTTTAATCATAGAGTTTTAAAATCCGTGTAATCTGTTAACATGTCTACCAACGTACCTACAATCATCTCCATCGTTGTCGAGGATGTTCAAGCGGTGGTTCAGATACTGTCCTCCTATGCTTGATGAACCGACTACGACTCTTGGGCTCAAAGAATCGATTGTCTTGTCTTGGAAAGGAAAATGGGGTCAACATTCTCAAATCCATTGATGAAGGACCTTATCGAGTTGAGACTACAAGAGATATAATTGATCTGCTGCAGATGGAACCATGATCTTTGGATTGGACGGACCAAAGGCGTATGATGAGCTCGGTGATAAGGAGAAAAGAGATTCGATCTTCGATATCGTGGCTTCAAACATCATACTTGAGGTCTTCCAAAAGACATCTACAAGTCGATCAATCACAACACGAAGCCAAGGCGGTTTGGGATAATGTCAAGATGCTTCTCTCGGGATCGAATTGACTAAAGAAGAGCAGAGAATCTCAAGCGTATGATGAGTTTGAGCACTTTAAGATGAAACCAGAAGAGAGTGTCTATGAATATTACGTGAGATTCCACAAAATGGTGAATGATATGAGGAATATCAAGATGACTATGCCAAATATTCAGCTAAACTCAAAATTTGTGAACAACATGAATCCAGAATGGCACAAGTTTGTCACCTCTGTGAAGCTAACCAAAGGATTGAAGAACAAAAACTATGAGCAACTGCATGCCTTCCTTCTTCAGAATGACAGACATGCAATGTTTGAAAAAAGGATTCTAAATCAGTTCAAAACCAATCAGGGAGAAACAAGCTCATCAAATGATTCTACAACCTTCTACACCAATGTTGGAATTACCACCAAAGCCTCTCAAGTTATTCCATGGGTGATGGTAATTACAAACTCATCCGAATCCAAAGATATAAGCCACCAGACCCAAACACATTCATGGAAAACTTCATCAATCAACTGTCTCTCATGGTCAGTCAAAACATGAACTCTCTTCCACACACCAACAATAACCTCAGAACAGCATCCAATCCACACAATCAAGCAACTGTCAGAGATGGGAAGGTTATGGTGCAACCAGTTCAAGAAAGGCAGTATGAACAGGGAAGAGGTGGAGCTGGTAGAGGTTATGCTGCTAATCAAAATCGGGGAAGGATTGGGAATCAAGGTCAAGCAAAGCCAATCAAATGCTACAACTGTGGTGGTGAGGGACATATTGCAAGGAACTGTACATCTCCAAAACGTCCTCAGAATGCAGAATACTTCAGAGACAAGATGCTGCTTGTGCAAGCTCAGGACAACGGAGCAACTTTGGATGAAGAGGAGTTGTTGTTTCTTGTTGAAGGGAATGCTAAGACATATGATGCTGATGTAGATGAGCGGCTAGTGTGGTATGGGTCAGAACAATCCAAATGCATTTCAAGTAGCTGACTGTGATGCTTATGATTCGGATGTGGATGATGAACCAACTGCACAATCAATCTTCATGGCTAGCATCTCTCCTATGGTCTCTCCTAAGGTTCCTTCACCACAACAGGCTGGTCCATCCAAAGAATCAATCATCTCAGAGGTATTAAAACTGTACGATAAGGTTGATGAGCAAAAGATACATAATGAAGTACAATCTCTTGAAACTTATGATTCAGATGTTGAAAATATAGGAATTAGTAATATTGTCCCATATGATCAACATGTGGCTCAAAGTGAAAGTGAGATTGTACCAAGTGATGTATCTTCTACAGTCAATAATGATTGTGTCTTTGATGAATACACTGCATGTGCCCCTGATGATTCTGTTACCTCTGAACTTAATGCCTATAAGGAACAAGTTGCTATCTATGAACAACGTGCTAAGTTTGAGTTAACTACCCGTGAGCAGGAAATGGATGACCAAATGCGTGCAATAATTAGAAAAAGTAATTTTAGAGAAGAAGTATTAAAACAAGAGTTAAACTCCTTACATGAAAAGCTTTCTAAAACTGCTAAGCAAAAACAAGAACTTCAAGAAAATGTTAAAATGCTTAAGCAAGAATTTAGTGCTAAGGAATCAAAACTTTTGAATGATTTTTCTAATCTAAAGACTTTGAAAAACAAGCTTGAAAATAAGTTGTACGTACAAGGAAACATCATTCAGACTGCTCACATGATCACTAAGCATAGAGTTCTAAGTGACAAACATAGTGTTGCCTTAGTTGATGAACCAAACCCTGAGGCTTGTGAAAAGGCTAGAGAAGCTCATAAGGTACTGTATGATGGTAATGAGATCCTTAAGCCTAGACAGAAACCTAGTTGCGCTGAGAACACTGAGGAAGATAGGCTGTTAGAAGATGTCACTAAAAGGAAATTGGATGAGAAACTTAAGAGCCCTTTATGCATAGAAAAGAAAATCAGCTATAAAATACCCAATTATGCTAAGGACAATTGGATTGCTTTTAACAAGTTTAGACCTCAAACACAGTTGACCCCGGAACAAGTGTTCTAGAAAAAGGATATGGACATGAAAAAAGCTGATGAGTTTGTTGCACAGACACCCCCATGTAGAAGAATGCCTCCTGCCACTGTTTATTCCCCCAATACTCCAATGCATTTAGTCCCAAGATCTATTCCCACTAAGAGCAAGACCTTAATCAGTCAGTATGTCATTTATCAACTATTTGCTGATTTTGAGAAAACCTGTAAGAAAAGGATCACACCCACTGGGATTACTGAAGGGGAAAGGGGTTTTGAACAAACCAAAGAATGCTATTTAACTGAGGTCATGCCTTTCTTTAAACAATTAAAAGGTCAATTTGAAAGTCTTCAAAATGGGATAAAATTGGATATTAAAGAAATGGAAAAGGAATTTGATGCAATGATAGTTGAGGTTAGTGACTATGAGCGAGAATTAAAATATAATGAGATTGAGAGGAAGAACTTGCATACCTTGAATGAGAATCGAATTTCGAATGTATTACTCAAGATGTGTTTTACATCGCTTTCTAATTGTTCAATTAATGCTTCTTAATTTCATGAATTATCTATTGCTCGAAAGTCTCCCATGATCGTGTCATTGAGCTTGAAAAGACTAATACTAAACTAAATGAGAAAATTGATCGGGATGATCATGATAATTTGGTAAAACATCTTTCTAAACTAGAAGTTGAACATTTTAATTTACAACTAAAATATCAACATCTTAAAGAAAATGTCAAAACTTCAAATATCAAGACATCCTCGGATGCTCCGAGTTTGATGCGATTTTGAGATAAACAAGCGTGTGAACATATTCAAGCTCATTGTAACACGATCGAAAATTGAGAACTCAAATCTCACAATTGAAAGGAGAAAAGAACAATGTGAATGGCTCCCAAATGCCTCCTCCTTTAGATTCTCAATATTCTCAAACTTTTCATCTTCAAAACTTAGTTAATGCTATACAAAAGGAAAATGAGAGTTTTCTAGAGAGAATGAGAGGGCTAAAAGACACTTTAAAGAGTTATATGATTCAATGAAAGTCACTCGTGACAAAAACAACGAAAAAATAATGTCTTTACAAAAGGAAATTGAGAATCGAGGAGTCGGGAAAAAGGAAGCGCCACTTGTTTTTAATGAGAATGTTGCATCAAAGTCATCCTCGACCGCAAATATCTTGTGATGATTAAATACATTCCTCCTCATCTTAGGAATAATGAATTTGTGTTTCATAACTATTGTGCTCACCTTAAGGATAGTCTAGAATGTCTCGTGAGATTGTGGAAGAGGATTTCATAAATAAGCCTCTTGATAGAGAAATTAGGTTTGCTTGAATTCGAGGCCAAACGATCTCGGGAGTCGCTAGAATGTTTAATTGCAACATGTCCTAAATCCTTAGGTGCAAAAAGCAAAGTTGTGATGCCTTGTTCTATGCCTAGTGCCAAGCATACAAACCATTCTATGCCCAATATCAAGAAAGTGAACACTAATGTGCCTTCAAGTAGTTCGATCCCCGCACATCTAGTTCAAGAATGCAAAAGTAGATCAACCAACTAATGTTCCCATAATTCCCTCTACAGAGTAATCGGTGACATTAAAGCAAGCGGGTCAAAGCCTCGAGGCAATAACAAGCAAGATAGGAACTCGCAAGCTAACAATGTGCATTGGAAGAGAGTAGAAGATCACCCTAGGAATATTAAGTTTGAGTTGAATAAAACGAATCGTGTTGATTCTAGTATTAGCTATAAGCGTCTTGTAATTAATTCAAATTCGCTACTATTCGCAAACCATGTAATGATGATTGTTTGAATTACATTACTAACCTTGAATGTGGTGTGAATGATATGATGAATGCTATTAAATGCCTGTTAAAACTATTAATGCAAAAATCAACCTAAGAAGGCTAAGCGGCAAAGGCGAAAGAAAGTTAGAAAACAACGAAAACCTACACGGAAGGAAATTTAGTAATATAGGTTATCAATGGATACCTACTGGGCGTAAGGTTAATGAGTTGTGCCCTAAAATTGCTAAGACAATGCCCTCTAGAAAATGGATGCCTACTGGTAGAACTATTCCCTTAAGAAGTGAACATACTTTGAATAGGACTAATATGGACACTAGCACTGCATCTATTTATAATGATTCCATTGTTTCTACTTCTGATGTGGGTGTTCCACTCATTGTTACTAACCAAGTGGAACCCATTCTTGCATGGGGATCCCAATTATCCAGTTATCCATTCTTGTCTGTGTTCAACTGCAGATCGTTCAAATCGTTCTGTGGTACTTGGACTCAGGCTGTTCCAAGCATATGACTGGAGAACGGTTGCGGCTCATGAACTTCGTGAGTAAATTCATCAGAACAGTGAGATTCGGAAATGATCATTTTGGTGCTATTATGGGTTATGGAGATTACGTGGTTAGAGATAGTGTGATTTCCAGGGATATTATGTTGAAGGTCTTGGACATAATCTATTTTCTGTTGGACAGTTTTGTGACTCTGACTTAGAAGTGGCCTTCAGAAAACATACTTGCTTTGTTAGAAATATTGATGGTGTGGAACTTCTCAAAGGAACTCGTGGTTCAAACCTATACACCATCTCTATCGAAGACATGATGAAAGCTTCACCCATCTGCCTACTGTCAAAGGCTTCTAAAACTAAGTCATGGATATGGCACCGTCGTCTCAATCACTTGAACTTTGGTACCATAAACAACCTTTCCAGAAAGGACTTAGTAAAAGGACTACCTAGACTTAAGTATGAAAAAGATCATCTTTGTTCAACATGTCAATTGGGAAAAAGCAAGAAGTATGCCCATAAACCCAAACCTACAAATTCTGTTATGGAAGTTCTACATACCATTCACATGGATTTATGTGGACCCATGAGAGTGCAAACTATTAATGGGAAGAGATATGTGTTAGTTGTGGTTGATGACTACTCCCGATTCACTTGGGTTAAGTTTTTGAGAACAAAGGATGAAACTACAGATGCCATCATTAAACTTATTAAACAAGCTGCAGTCCGACTTAACAAAGCAGTTAGAATCATCCGATCGACAATGGAACCGAGTTTGTTAATAAAGAACTCAATGAATTTTATGAAAGTATTGGAATAAGTCCTCAAAGAAGTGCTCCACGAACTCCTCAACGAGCGGTGTAGTTGAAAGACGAAATCGAACTCTTGTGGAAGCCGCAAGAACAATCTTGATTTACTCAAAGGTTCCAATGTTTCTATGGGTTGAAGTTATTGCCACAACATGCTACACTCAAAATCGATCCTAATCCACATCTCATGGAAAGACTCCATATGAACTTGTCCACAATCGAAAACCCGATCTATCATACCTTCGTGTGTTTGGTGCTTTATGTTATCCAACTAATGACGGTCAAGATTTAGGTAAACTGAAAGCTAAAGCGGACATTGGAGTATTTGTAGGATATGCACCAAACAGAAAAGGTTACCAAATCTAAAACAAGAGAACCCGAAATATCATGGAAACTATTCACGTTACGTTCGATGAGCTGACTAGTCAAATGGCTCCTGGACAATCCAGTTCTGGACCCGCACTTCAAAACAGTCCCATTGGTTCATCCCTTGTACCAATCTCCTCTCCAGCAACTCCATATGTACCTCCATCTGAAGATGATTTGAAGAAATTGTTTGATCCAATGTTTGATGAACATTATGAGCCAAATGCCAATGATCTGTCAATTCCAACAGAGGCTGCTTCTAGCCCTATCAATGAAGTTAACCCTTTAGTTTCAATGTCATTAAGTCAAGAAGCGCCTGCTGCTGATCACTCTGTCTCATCAACAAACCTTCAATCATCAAGTGTACATCATGGAATTGCTTCTGGCCCCCAAGATGAAGTTAATCCCTTTGCTACTCTCGAAGATGCTCCATTTGAAAATATCTTTGCTCACGAATCATCATCGAACCATCTTCATCGGAGACATCGACTGCTACTTGGTTCCTCAACAACGACCACATGAACACCTGAAAAATGGACACATGATCACCCATTAGACAACATCATTGGAAACCCCTCTCGTCCTGTATCCACGTGTAAACAACTTGCAACTGATGCCTTATGGTGCTTCTTCAATTCTGTACAATCAAAAGTCGAACTAAAACATGTTAAAACTGCAATGAATGATGACAGCTGGTTCAATGCCATGCAAGAAGAAATTCATGAGTTTGATCGGCTAGATGTATGGGAATTAGTACCTGCTCCTGATTGTGCTATGATCATTGCTCTAAAGTGGATATTCAAAGTTAAACTTGATGAGCATGGTGATGTTTTAAAGAACAAGGCTAGATTAGTTGCAAAAGGATACCGTCAAGAGGAGGGTATTGACTTTGAAGAATCATTTGCTCCTGTTGCTCGTATCGAGGCAATCAGAATCTTCTTGGCTAATGCCGCTAGCAAGAATATGGTTGTATATCAGATGGATGTGAAACCGCCTTTACGAATGGAGATTTGAAAGAGGTGGTTTACGTCAACCACCCGAGGGTTTTGTGAATCCGAGCATCCTACTCATGTTTATCGCTTGAAAAAGGCCCTTTACGGTTTGAAGCAAGCTCCTAGAGCATGGTATGATACGCTATCAAAGTTTCTTCTATCTTACGGATTCAAACAAAGGAGCGAGTTGATCCGACATTGTTCACCGTGAAGTCGAGCAAACATTTAATTCATGTTCAAATATATGTTGATGATATTATCTTTGCCTCGATCGACCCTAATGAGTGTGACCGTTTTCAAATAAAATGGGGTCTAAATTTCAAATGTCAATGATGGGACAAATGTCATTTTCTTGGGATTACAAATTTCACAAAGTCCGGAGGCATTTTATAAATCAATCTAAATATGCACATGAGATTTTAAAGAAATTTGGATTTGACTCTAGTGACCTCATTGACACTCCCATGATAGAAGCGTACTAAAATAGATGAGGACCACTCGGGGATAATGGTAGACCAAATGAAATATCGTAGTATGATTGGATCCACGATGTACCTCACAACTAGTAGACCGAGACATCTTGTTCATTGTTTGCATGTGTGCTAGATACCGTGCTAAGCCTACCAAAAGCACCTTGAAGCGGTTAAACGGGTCTTTCCTCCAAGGAACCATCAACATGGGACTTTGGTACCCGAAGGACACCGGTATGTCACTAACGACCTATGCGAGATCTTGATCATGCGGGATGTCAAGATACACGTCAAAAACGCCCGGAGGTGCTCGATTTTTGGTTGATAAGCTTGTGAGTTGGTCTTCAAAGAAGCAAATGAGTACTTCTATTTCTCTACAGAGGTGAATACATAGCCATGTCATCTTGTTGTGCTCAAATCCTATGGATGAGATCCCAATTATCGACTATGGCTTTGAATTCACTAAAATCCCTCATCTTGTGATAATAAAAGTGCTATTTCTCTCATGCAACAACGTACAACACTCAAGAGCAAAGCACATCGACATTCGACATCATTTCATCGAGGAGCAAGTTGAAAATGGTGTGGAGGAACTATACTTTGTGAGGACTGAATATCAGTTAGCAGACATCTTCACCAAAGCTCTTCCTATAGAACGTTTTGAGTTTATCCTTCCACGACTTGGTCTTAAGAGCCTACAACCGGAAACACTCAAACATCTTCAAGAGGAAGAAGAGGAGTAAAAGGTTTTCCTTCATCTACCTCTTGTAAATATCTATTCGAAAAACAAAATACAAAATTACAAAACTTTAAAAAAACTATAAAAATTTGAAAAATCTTGAAAAATTTCCAAAAATATTGTCCTTTTGTCATGTTTTTCTTGATTCGATATATATCTACGGTCTTTTTTTCTTTGTCATTCAAAGAGTGACACGGGTCTTTAGATATTGTTCGAATGTACATATTTTTTTCTTAAAAAAAAATTGATTGAGAGAAAGTGAAACTATGGTTTATTGTCATTTCAGGCAGTAACCCGCTCTTCAATGAAAGAACAGAGCTATGCTTTATCTTGGTTTTCAAATCTCTTGCTCTGATTCTATAAACATTTACTTACTATCTAATGAAAACAAATTGCTTTGAAAATACCTCGGACTCTATTTTTGAAAATCATCTGGACTTAACATTTGTCAAAACATCTATCTCTCAATCAACAACTTATGTCATTGATTGAGAGGAGAATGATTTCAATTAAATCAAAGGTTATTTGTCATACAATTGTTTTCAAAAGATAATCATGCATGTTTAATCAATGGAGTTTAAAGTCTCAAAATTCGATCCTTATCGGTTAAAACGTTTTCATAATCAAGTCACAATTCTCCTTAAAAGCTTTCAAAATCAATTTAAATCTCTGAGATCACAACTCTCAAATGATTTGATAATTGTGATCGGGGAGAATTTGTGATTCAAATTGGATTTAAAGCGATAATTCGGTAAATGGTTTTATAAGGATGTACAAGCTCTCCCTCCCACATGTGCCAAACGATTTCAAATTTTCCATGCACATGTTGAGGGGGAGCATCTCTCTTAAACCACAAAGATTTGAAACGTGATCAATTTATTTCAACGTGCAGTCTTTTCCCCTAATGTGCACAACCTTTTCAAATATCTATGCACATATTGAGGAGGAGCAACTATTTTGAAAACCACATTTTTATATAACTACTCTTAGATGCAAGCCAACCCCTCAAAGATGAAAATAATGTTTATTACAAAATGATGCTTGTTGCAAATGTTGAGGGGAGCTCTATTTCTAAAAATATCAAAACAATTCGGATACAAAATACTTTGATAATATATCACAAGTATCCGGATTGATTTTCAAATGGTTTTCAATTGGCTCCAATGGCATATGAACAATACCTAATAGACCGACCAAATTTACTTTATGTATGGTGGTATAAGGATGATAAGGTTAGGTATTTGTTCCCATGATCCGCCAGAACCGGAGGGATCTACCCAGGGACAATCCACTAGATAGTGTAGAAGTTCTTAGTTATGATAAAAAAAAAAAGGAGAAAAATGAGAATATGGGAAGAGTGCGGACTGAGTCTGAGCTAGTACTGGAATAAACCCAACAAGGTTCTAATAATGAAGTCTTGGTAAGCATTGAAGGGTTGAAGAATGAAAAGAAATGAATATGAAAAGGGTAAAAGAAATAGCCTCCAATAATTCAACCTTAGGGCGAAACCGGGTTCAATTCATATACTACTGGTGGTTACCAAGGTAACATCGGTATTGAAGACAAGACGTCATGGACCCAGTGACGCACCGCACTTCAACTTTCCAAACCACTCAAGTTCCTCTTAAAAGGACTTGTTTCATTCTCACGAGGAACCGACATAATCTATCGACTTTCTCTTAGAGATAGTTGGTATTGAAGAAGGAGACCCTCTCCCTAGTCTCCGGCATAGGAACCAAATATGCACAATTGAGTCTAGAGCCACGAGATCATCAATAAATCTCATTAGGACACTTTCAATGAAGACTCTCTGTTTCACACAATGTGGTAAAAGAGATTATATCTTATGAGTCCCACGCATTATCCTTGTGGTATTGCGGAACATCGAGTGATATGCACACATAGTCACAATGAAGATGGAAAGCCTTGGAGCCAACATCATACAAGCTCACGGTGGGTGGCATGTGAGATCTATCCAATAGATCAACCATGTGACAAATGAGCAGAAACAATGGGCGATTCAATTTTTGAATCAATCACGGTTCGAGTTATGGATTGACGGATACCTTTGAAAACCGGTCGTTGTGCTTAAAAACTCTTTTCTTTAGCACATTGATTGTGTACAAATATTTCAAAATAAAAGGTGTTTATGATTGATAATTGATTTTCATTAAAACCTTCGTTGTATTGCAAAACAATTTCTATTGAGCGATACACGATTGTTTTTCAAATCTCTTTTATCAATCGGTGAATCTCAATTATTTGGTTCACTCACTCCGTGTTTTCTTCTTTGAGGCGTTCGGTTTGAGAACAACTAGAGCGGTACGAAACCCTGTCAAGGAAATTCTTTGGAATTTTACCTGATCACAGTAATACTTGTACTGATCAACGGGAACCGTGGGCCATGTACCTCAATTCAACGAAAGTGATCAAAGACACTTTCGTGCATTTTATTGCTAACTATTTTATGCGGTACACCCGGCGTTTGCGGTTGATTAGAATGAAGCGGTCAATCCATAGCCGCATGCTCACACAACACATTCATATCTAAAGAAATCATGATTAGTGCATCAATGACTCTGATATTTTTCACTCCATGCTTCCGCTACTCTGATAAGAATAAATCATGATCCAGAATGTGAGCATGTCGGTCCAAAAGTCACAACATCACATAATACCAACACCACAAAGGATGAGTCAGAGATTTAATGTGGCTGATGATCTCAAAGCTGGCTCAAAACTCAGTATCACGTGGATCAATTAAAGACCTTCACTTTGATTATCCAAACATGCAAAAATGAAGAATCAAAGACTACGAGCTACAGAACAAAGAACATGAACAAGAATCCAAGAACAATCTCAATGTAATATCTGTTTGTATTCTACGTAATTTGAGGTGACCTCCTTAGGGAGATTGTTAGGATTTAGTAAATCCGGTATTAAAGTGTCGGTCACCTCAAGTATTTGTAATCGTGGAAAGCTCGTAGTCATAGTTATTTAATGTTAATTTTATATAAAGACTATAAATACTCTCTACCTCCCAAGGTAGAGTTGGAGCTGATAATAAGATTTTCTTTTCTCACTAAAGTTCCTAAACCTCTAACTTTCTCTCTAGAAAATCATCTATCGCCCTCGTGTTTTTGTGTTATGATGTGTATGTGAAATCCAATACATACATAAAACGCCACCTACGGGTGTGGATCGGTATCTGATGGGTAAAGACCGTCCAGTCCTCCACGGTGTTACTTAACTAAATACTAACTAACATAAAATAACTATGACTACGAGCTTTAACGATTACATATACTTGAGGCGACCGACACTTTAACGATTGGATTTTCTAAATCCTAACAATCTCCCTAAGGAGGTCACCTCAAATTACATTGAATACAAACAGATATTACATTACGATTGTTCTTGGATTCTTGTTAAAGTTCTTTGCTCTGTAGGCCGTAGTCTTTGATTCTTCATGTTTTGCATGTTTGGTTAATCCAAGTGGAGGTCTTTAAGCGATCCACATGATGATGAGTTTTGAGCACCTTTGAGATCATCGACTTCCATAAATCTCGACTCTTCCTTTGTAGAGTTAACATTATGTGATGTTGTGCATTTGGACCGACATGCTCACATTCGGATCATGATTTCTTCTCATCGAGTAGCATAAGCTTTAGTTGATTCATGATATTTGCGTGTAGCGAAACATGGAGTGTAAATATCGAGTTTTGATGCACTTATCATGATTTGAAGTGAATGTGATGTGTGAGCATGCGGCAATGGATTGACCTCTCAATTTTGATCGGTACAAAGCGTCGGTTGTACACGCATACAGCAGTTAGAAATAAAGCGCCGAAAGTGTCTTTGATAACTTCGTTGAATTGAGTACACGCCCACGGTTCCCGTTGATCGATTACAAGTCTTGCTGTGATCGGTATAATTCGAAGAATCTCTTTGACATGGTTTCGCAATTTGTTCTAGCCGTTCTCAAACCGAAACGTCTCAAAGAAGACAACACAGAGTGAGTGAACCAGCGAATTTGAGATTCACTGATTGATGAAAAGAGATTTGAAAAACAATCGTGTACTGCTCAATATAAAGTGTTTTTGCAATAAAACGAAGGTTTTTAAGGAAAATCAATTATCAATCATAAACACCTATTATTTTTGAAATATTATGTAGCATATTGGATTTCATAAACACATCATAACATATCAAGTGGGGCGTATAGTTTAGTGGTTTTAGAGAGAGAAAGTAGGATGGGAGCCTTCTACAGAGAAAGTGAAAGAAAACTTGGAAGGTTAGATTAGAATGAAAGGTCCAACCTCTACCTTGGGAGGTAGAGGTATTTATAGTTACATAATAAACGTCCTCCTTGGATTGTAGATCGTGCATACGATGGGTAAAGACCGTCCGTCCTCCACGGTGTTGCTCTAAACTAAATAACTTCTCCCTCCGTCCCATTTTTATTGTCCTGTTTGACTTTGACCAGTCTTTCTTGTTCAACTTTGACCATTAATATATTTATTTGTGTTATATAATACTTGATGAAAATTATACCAATGAAAAAAACATTTAAAACACAATACATTCATATATTTTTCATCAAGTATTATATAACACAAACAAAAATAATTATGGTCAAAGTTGAAGAAGAAAGACTAAAAAAGTCAATAGTGGACAATAATTTTGGGACGGAGGTAGTAATAAATAACGTAATGTCTACGAGCTAACATATGCTAGACTAGAGTTGGGGTGACCGACTCTTCACTATGGATTTTCCAATTCCTAACAATCTCCCCCTAAGGGAGGTCACCCCATGATTTACATTTTGAATCCTAGCATTCTATCTTTGACTTTATGCTCGAGCTCGTAGACTTCAATTCTTCAATGTCCGCAGTCTTTGTGCTTTAGCAGTGATTCTTTAAAGTCCAAGTCCTTTGTACTTTTAGTGGAGGTCTTTGTGCTGATCCACATCTTTGATGATCTTTGAGCTTTCTTTGAGATCATCAGCCACAGTAAATCTCTGGATCACCCTTTGTTATGTTGCCATCATGTGAAGTTGTGTCTTTTGCACCGACATGCTCACACTTTCAGGATCATGACATCTTTCCATCGAGTAGCGGAAGCTTTCTTGGCTCATGATATTTGCGCAGAGTGGCGAAACATAGTATAAGAATATCGAGCCGAGTTATGTAGTTATGCACAAGTCATGATTTCTTCAAATTAAGTGTGGATCTTTGTGAGCATGCGGCTTTGGATTGACTCCTCGATTACGATCGGTGCAACCGTCAAATGTACCGCAAACAACAGTTAGCAATAAAAACACGAAAGTGTCTTTGATCACTTCGTTGAATTGAGTACACGCCCACGGTTCCCCGTTGATCGGTACAATCTTACTGTGATCGGTGGGATTCCTAAGAATCTCCTTGATGTGGTTTTGGTGCTCTAAATTTGTTCTCAAACCGGAGCGTCTCAAAGAAGACAACACGGAGTGAGTGAACCGTGAATTGAGATTCAGCGATTGATGAAAATTGATTTGAAAACAATCGCGTATTGCTTAGAAAAAGAGTTTTGCAATATGGCGAAGGTTTTATGAGAAAGATCAATTTTCAATCAAAATACCTTTTGTATTTGAAAGAGTACACATTCGATGTGCTAGAAAAAGAAGAAATTTGCACATCGAGCGGTTTTCCAAAAGTATTTTTCAATCGAGATACTTTTGAATTTGAAAATGAATACACATTCGATGTGCTAGAGAAAAAGAAGATTTGCACATCGAGCGGTTTTCCAAAAGCATTCGTCAATTCATTTCCTGGACCAAGGTTGATTCAATAATGAATCGCCCTATCGTTTCTATCCAGTTGTCACAAGCTTGATCTTTAGAAAATATCTCACGTGTCACCCACCAAGAGCTTGTTTGATGTTGGCTCTAGAAGGCTTTCCATCTTCATTGTGAATATATTCAATATATCACTCGGATGTTCTGGCAATACCACAAGGATAATGCGTAGGACTCTTAATATATACCCACTTTCCACATTATGTGAAACAGTAAGTCTTCAAGAATAATGTGTCCTAATGAGATATTGTGGATGATCTCTTGGCTCCAGACTCAATTGTGCACATTTGGTTCCTATGCCGGAGACTAGGGAGAGGGTCTCCTTCAATATCAACAATCTCTAAGAGAAAGTCGATAGATAACGTAGGTTCCCGTGAAAATGAAACAAGCCCTTTTAAGAGGAACTTGAGTAGCTTGGGAAGTTGTAGTGCGGTCGTCCTTTGGGTCCATGACGTCTTGTCTTGATGCAGTGTTACCTTAGTAACCACCGAGGAGCATATGAATTGAACCCGGTTTACGCCCTAAGGTTGAATTATTGGAGCTATTTCTTTTCACCCTTTTCTCATTCATTTCTTTTCATTCTTCAACCCTTGGTGCTTACCAAGACTTCATTACTAGAACCTTGTTGAGTTTATTCGATACTAGCTCTGTCTCGGTCGCGCTCTTCCCATTTCTCATTTTTCTCCTTTTTTCATCATACCTAAGGACTCTACACTATCTAGTGGATTGTCCCTGGGTAGATCCCTCCAGTTCTGGCGGATTGTGGGAACTAATACCTAACCTCACCATCCTTATAACTCCATACATAAAGTAAAATGGTCGGTCTTTTGGTACAATTCATTCCTTTTTGAAACCAATTGAAGAATCATTTGGAAAAATCAATCAAGGTATTTGTGATATAAAATCAAAGCATTTTGTACCTTAATTTTTTTTATCATTTAGAAAACCTCCCCCTCAGCATGTGCATATGGTTTAGAAATTGTTTAGCACATGAAGGCAAGAGTTCTTAGAAATAAATTCTTGATCACAATTACCTTAATTGTTTTGATCATTTAGAAAACCTCCCCCTCAACATGTGCATATGATTTAGAAATTGTTTAGCACATGAAGGCAAGAGTTCTTAGAAATAAATTCTTGATCACAATTTCCTTAGAAAAAGCCATTTGATTTTCTTGGTAAATTCTCCCCCTCAAAATGTGCGTAGGTTGTTTGAAATCATTTAACACATAAAGGCAGGAGTTCTTTAAAGTACTTCCACGATCACAATGTGCCATAGAGAAAACCTTTAAAACTCAATCAAGGTACTTCTGATAAAACATTGAAACCTTTGTACCTTGATAGTTTATTTTCTTTTGAAATGCTCCCCTTCAATATGTGCAGCAATTAATGAAAACGTTTAGCACATATGGGAGAGCAGCCTGCACAATTGAATCAAATGATCACCTTTTATCAGATTTCATAATTAAATCACAAATTCTCCCCCGATAAAAAATATCAAACCCTTTGAGATTTTGGATCCCAAGTGATTTAATAAGGTTTAGAAAAACATGGGAGAAAATGTGGCCAGGTTTAAATACTCATCTTGTTTTTGATTAAATGCTCCCCCTCAACATGTGCATTATGTATATTGAAATCGTTTGGCACATGGAGGCAGGAGTGCCTTTAAAGGACTAAAACCAATTCCATTTAAACAAATTTGAGATTTAAATCACGATCTCTCCCCCGATCAAAAATTTCAAACCAATTGAGATTTTGGATCTCGATTGATTTAAATCATTTAGAAAGTTTTAGGGAAAGACGTGGCAAGATTCAATTTTTGAAAGATGACAGATAAGGACCATTTAGACATTAAAGATTGTTAGTGTCAGGTATGGTAGTTTTAAGAGATCTTTTAGTAAAATAAAACAATTTCACAATCAAACAAGAACAGAAAAAAATTTATTTTGAAAGACCTTGATTCAAAAGAAAAGTCATACCATGACATAACATTAAATCTTTAGATCACCACTTATTATCGTACAAAACGGACTTTTGTGAAGAAATATCGTTTGAAAATATTTTATTTTAAATCACTCTCCCCCTCAATCGATGAACGTAGTTGATGATTGAGTGACTTAAGTTTTGATAAAATGAAGTCCGGTGATTTTCAAATTTTAGTTCAATTTATTTTCAAAAACAATATTTTCCATTTTCAAAACAATTTAATCAAATTATTCAAAATTGTTTAAAAATGGTATCCTGCACAAAGATACGTTAGGTGGAGAGAATCATAAGCTGCTTTTGTTGATGTTGTTGTAGGGCTTGGAAGGAAACCGTCTGCAGATGTAGTGAGACTTCTTACGTTGCATTTTAATGCCAACTGAGGTCAAATTAAGCTCCGTTTCTTCAATCACTTAGAAGAAAACCATCTGCTGATGCAATGAGACCTCTTACGTTGCATTTTTCCATGCCAACACTCCATAGAAGTCCAATTAAGCACCGTTTCTTCATTTGTCAACCCAAGATATAGTTACCCTTTCCTTTCGGCATCCAATCATCTTCAATTTTGGGATCCGGATCGGGAACATTCTTATATACCAATATACCTGCATACGTTAGTGAACACACATACATATATATGGTGGTCGACATCACCCAAACAACAATCGACTAATAAAAGTCAATCCAACATATCAATCAGTTCATATAAGGCATGGGAATAATGTGTTTCATCAAACTATAATCATCTAATCCTAACAATCATATCCTAAATTCCTAGTCCTTCGACATAGGCAAATATCATTTTTAATTAAGCACGTAGGATAATTAAGAAAGCTCGTTAGATGATATAGATTTGAAAACATTCTCCCCCTCAATCAATGACTCATTTTTTAAAAGCGCTGAAGTCATTGATTGAGTTTTCAATTTTTACAAAAACTCTGAAATTGATTGATTTTCAAGCAACTCTTTTTACCACCAATTTTTTTGTTAAAACAAATATTTTTCTAAAGAATTTTTGAAGGAAAAATATTTGAGTAGGAACAGCAGTCCTTCGACATACTTTCCTCATTTTGATTTTAGGATAAGTGCACGAAATATTTGAAAATTTGTATAGCGCGACACTTTCCTTTCTTTTGAAGATCGGGTTGCTATCTGAAATAATAGCAAACCATGGTTTAGCACGGGTTACAGTCTGAAATAACTGCAAGCCATATTTTTAGACATGTTTTGAAAAAGAATATTTACACCTCCTGCTCGAACTTCATCTATGGTCTCGTGCTATCATTGAATGACATTTCTAAGACCGCAGATGTTATCGATACCATAAGACATGTCATGTGAAAACATATTTTTGGTATTTTTGAAATTTTCTGAATTTTATGGGTTTTTGAAGGTTTTATATTTTTCTCTTTTCTTTTTGTTGGTTTTATATTTTTGTATTTTGTTTTTCTGATAAATATATACAAAGATAGAGTAGATGATATAGTTTAAGAAGATGATGATACGAGTACCGAGATAAGGATATCGAGCAGCCCCGTTGTAGAAAATAGAAGTCATCATCCCTAAAACTTACACCACCAAAGCTTAGAGGCTCTTGCATTGAAGATAAAAATTAAACCATCCGAAAGTGAGACTTTGCGACTTCCCCAAACCGAAAATCCTTTGGTGAAAGCGGTTTCAAAGCTTTCTTTCAAGCTTCCTTAGCAGTGCACAAAGAAGCACACCATTATCATCGAACTTGCTGCTCCTTTTTAGAATAATCACCGTGATTCTTCTTTCGAGGTTATATCATCCAAAAGAACAACAACAACGTATCATCCCACATTAAAATAATCTTCTCAAGTTCCTTTTCCACTGAAGTCTGAAGCAATCCATTCCAAAAGGTGTCAAGAGACCACTTTCCCCAAGTAGATGAATTGATGCAGTCAGTCTCTTAGACTAGAGCTCATAAACCCGAATACACATATACCCAAGCAGAGAAACCTATACCATCAGTAGTAGATTAAGTCCATAGCCAAAGAATAACCCGATGTATACTTTTCTCTCCCACGAAGAAAGTGTATGAAGCTCAAGAACCCGAAGTACCGAATGCCCAAAGAGAGAATAACCGATAACATTGAAGAAGCGGGTCGAATCACGATTATCTCTCAAGGAGGACTATCTGCGGATGTCAACTCCGGAATAAGTGATTATATCTACGAATCACCGATTAAGCCCTCAAGTGAAACAATGAGCATCCCCAATGTACACAATCTCTCCCCGGTGATTGCGATTACATCGAAATCATCACACATAATATGTACCTCTTGTTATCTTGAAACTTTCTATTACATCACTTCCCCACGTCGTTGGAATAATAACACAAAAACCTTGATGAGTAAAACCTTGAGTTTCTGTGGTCATGACATTTGTCTTCCGGGATATCTTCAATCACTTAGAAGAGTTAAGTTCATCAAGTTTACTCGCCATAAGTCAAACCTTGAGTTTCTCTGCGGTAATAACATTTGTCTTCCCGGGATATCTTCAATCACTTAGAAGAATTAAGTTCATCAAGTTTACTCACTTTGTGCTTAGATGTGAGTCTCCTTCCCCCTTGCTGGTTTTGACATTTCAGAATCAGCAACACTTTGTAAGCTCGTATACTAGAAATCTGTTGAGAAGATCGCTTGAAGTCTTTGTGAGAATCAACTTGCTGAAGAATGTGAGCAAGTCTAATTGGGGATTAAATCTGACTTTTCACTCTCCCCATTAGTGCTCTCCCTAAACCGACAATCTGTTTGATAAGTGCCCATTAAGAAGAAGTCTTTAGATCGTTAAATGCAACTCGTCTTTAGTCTTCTAACATGCATCGGAAAATGTAGAAGCAGGGCTGTAGACTCGACCTTCTTCAAGATTGTCTAGTTGGGAATAGAAAGTTAACATCTTCATCTCACCAAATGCGTTACAATTACCTTATATGTAGCAAATCCCTTAACTAAATCCTCCCAATCAAACAAGAACAGAAAGATGTTCATCAAAGAAATCACCAAGAACTAGAAGCACTTTGTCATTTAATCATATCACCCATGTGAAGATGTCAACCAACGGCTCTTAGAAGAAACTCCATGTAGAAATGACCCGATAAGAAGAACCTAGGTTCTTACATGAGTTTGGAGCCGTTTGACCATTTATTCTCAGAAATCAATCAACCATGCAGTAAATTCACACTTCTTCTCCCCCTCAAGAATTGCATACGGAGTTGCCATTCTTGATTGAATAAGTGAATATCTTCTAAATGTATTCTATTCACACTTCTCCCCGTAAAATTAGCACATGATTTCGCCATCGTCATTATAGTTGAGCAAGTGGAATAAGAAAAACAATCAATGATGTTCGGTTCACTTGATGACCAAGCGCATGGAAAAGCATGAAGCATGTTGATGAGAATGGTCATAATAGAAGATTTCTCTTCTTAGAGGAAGATAAAGCACCTTTGAAACGTACACTTTTCTTTTATTTAGAGTACGAGGCATTAATGTTGTGTTTTTACGTCATAGCCTATTGAATATCAATGTTGAGTAACTTGAACCCGTGAGTTATGAGATATCAATCCTTTTGTTATCCATACTTTAAGCCATCCATGTATTGAAGGATGAAGTATCTGCAAGCGAGTAAGGACTACGCACTAATATTACAAACTTGATTGCATATATTTTGGTTAGTGACATCGAGTATCCAAACCCTTTGGGGTTTCACGGTCAACTTTGAGATTGCCATTGGTAAACATCTTTCCTGTAGGTATCCACCTAAGTTCAGTATCCTTAAAAATTCTACCAGACGGCATCTACTTATGGCAAGGTCTATGATTGTTGATATTCTTATGCAAAGTGGAAGACATATCGTTATTCCTAGACTCCAAATATTTAGCATTTTGGATCCATCTAGATGAAGTTTTAGGTTTGTTTTGCATCATAACATGTTGAACCTTAGCCATGTAGGTGGTCTTAGTGGATTGTACCTTGGCATGTTAATTAGGAAAATGTTTCTTATGTGGAAAAGACTCAGAATTTCTAGTTTTGTTTTCTACATGCTTAGCATTCATATGCACATAACTGCTTTTAGATGCACACCAATCCCTAGTCTTTTGAGTGTTCCTAGGTAGTGGTTTACAACTACTAGCAGTGCCTTGAAATCTCGTAGAATTCCTCACCCTAGGTCTTGCACCTAAAATTCTGTCTTTTCGAATATGTGCCTTTTTCCTAGCTTTTTCTAGATAATAGTTCTTCCACAAGTCATTCATATCACATGAATTCTGGGTTTTAATGCTTGGTTTTGACACTGTTTTTGAACTAATCCTAGAGGTTCTGGGAGTAGAAGAGGCAACGTGTTGAGGGTTAACGAAGCTAGAAGCCTTATTCTTAGTTAACTCAGGTGAAGTGACTGGTTTTGACAAAACTTGTTTCTCATCAACTTGGCAGGCAAACCATGTTTTTGAAAATTTTGGTCTTTCGGATATAAACGCAGAGGCTACCTAACAATGGACCGGTTTCTAAAGGAATGAGAAACTGGTTTCCCAAGGTTGATGGTTTTGTAAACTTAGTGTTCACACTTTTCCCTGAGCTTTTCCTAAGCTCATTTTTAAGGCAACAATAGCGAAACTCTTTTCTGAAGTTGAGCTTTGAGTTCATCAATTTTGCTATCAAAGAGTTTGTTTGTTATATTGACTTAGTTCTAGCATCTTTGATAGAGTCACTTAGTTCTATGTGATGCTTTCTCAAAGACTCATTTTCCTTTAGTAATTTGGCCACACAAATCGCTAATTCATCATTTCTCATTTGAATATCATCAATAGTATTAACATCAGAATTACTTGTAACCAAATTACTTTTCACATGCATATTAGAAATATGTTTCTTCAAATTGTTGATAGTTGACTCATTGTTTTGAATCTGAGCTTTCAAGGTGTTAATTTCAAAAAGTTCACGGAATTCAAGAAGTTCCGGATTTTTACATGGTTTGTTAAGTTGAAAACTTTCTTCTTTACTCTGTATCGCAATTTCAAGTGAAATGCAATGTTTATCAAGTTTTCAGAATTTGTTTGAAAGTTCATCAAAAGCCTTTTTATCAACCATATCATTTGTTTTGAAATTATTAGACTCAGCCTCAACCAAGGAACATTTATCAGAATCAATCAGCCTCAACCAAGGAAATCATTATGTTTAGGTACAATAGCATATGTACTATGTTGAGCGATTAAGGTACCTCATCACATGAAACCCGCTCAATTTACGGTGCGATATCGCATCCACATCATGTGTAACAAGAGTCATTTGACATTGTTTGTGTCAAGCTTATCTATCTCTGAGCCTATGTATTCAGTGTCAATTGATCCATCATCTGGTGCTTTACCCGACTCATCTTTATTTGTTGTCACTGACATTCTGCATTCAGCAACACCTGATTCTTCAATAGATACACTACCCAACTTATCACAACAATCTCTCAACTGCACCAAACACACATCCACTTTTTCATCTGTCTGAGTAACTTCCTCAATATACTTCTCCACATTATCCATGAGATGGATAAGTGTATCTATGAACATGCAAATTTCCATTCCAGTGTGTCTCTTGAAAGATATTTCATTCATGTCTTGATCATAGTCTGATGTCAATTCCCTTCTAATGAATAACTGAAAATGTTTGTAGATCACTTGAAGTACAAACACTAGAACTATCCTTTTGAACCTTCTCTTTGTCAAGTTGTAGCTCCAATTGCTCGAGGTTTAACAAAGAAAGTTCACATTAATGTGGATAAGTCCCGACGGAAGAGGCAATACATGTTCGTTCCTTTGTTATGTGTGGAAGTAACATGAGGTGAGAGTGAAGTTGCTGAAAAGGTTCAATGCTGCTTTCCTTTTGCATGGCATTCTGTAGCCTGAACAGGTGCAAATCTTTCTCATTGAACTCAGAGCATGAAGAACTCAAATCATCATTGATTGATTCCATCATCTATAACCGTTCAGTATAGCCAATATTCTCATGGTTGCCCACAACATCATACAGTTAAATCACTTTTGAAATCACTGGGTCAGTAGAGTAAGACATGATGTGGTAGAATGCATGGGATTTTACAAGTCTATGATTTAAACCGAGAAATAGAATCTTTCGCGGGATTTCACTAAAATCAAGACCAAACCGTTAAGCAATGACCAATGGAATGTGTTAAGATGACTGATGGATCGACACAATGATAGACAATTGTGTGTTAGGACATATGATAGTTTATAGGATTAGCAGAGATGTTGTTTGGTTGAGATTTGGATTGGTTTATGCCCGTTTTTACTGAGAAATTTAGGTCTAAAAACATAAAAACCTCAATAACTTCTGCTCGGAGCGGATTTAGGCCTCGAAGATTGATAGTTCATTCGGCGTGCCATTCTCCTCGTTCTCACGGTCGTTTTGATGGGTAGAACGCTGAAAACGGAGTTACGGTTCAAAAGTTACGGCCGTTTGAAGTTTTATCAGGAAAAGTCAACAAAACGCTATGAAGACAAATTGCTAAGTCACCAAGTCGCTAAACACAAGTCGCTATGAACCAAGTCGCTAAGTCCAAGTCGCTAAGACCCAAGTCGCTGGACACAAGTCGCTATAGCACCAAGTCGCTACACAGTCAAGTCGCTAAATAGCAACTCGCTAAGGTCCAAGTCGCTAACACCAAGTTGCTAAGAATAGTAAGTACAAGTCGCTAACAAAATTGAAAGCAAGTCGCTACCTTCACCAAGTCGCTACCCGTAGTGGAGAATCCACTAAATGTACTGTTTGTCGGCTTGTCTCCAAAGACAAGTCGCAAGGACCAAGTCGCTACCAAAAAGCACTACAACTCGCTACTTTTTACTGAAGCAAATCGCTAAGATGAAATTCACTACGAGAACCAAGTCGCTACCAAGAAAAACTTCAAAAACACACTTTTCAATCCAAAACAAGCTCAACCACAGTGATTCAAGATATTAAGTACACGTCGATGTGCTAGAGAAAAGAATTTTAAGCACAACGACCGGTTTTCAAAGGTATCCGTCAATCCATTTCTGGACCAAGGTTGATTCAATAATGAATCGCCCCATTGTTTCAATCCAGTTGTCACATGTTTGATCTATTGGATAGATCTCACATGCCACCTACCAAGAGCTTGTTTGATGTTGGCTCTAGAAGGCTTTCCATCGTCATTGTGAATATGTTTGCATATCACTCGGATGTTCGGCAATACCACAAGGATAATCGTGGGACTCTTAAGATATATTCTCACTTTCCACATTGTGTGAAGCAGAGAGTCTTCATTGATTGTGTCCTAATGAGATTTATTGATGATCTCGTGGCTCTAGACTCAATTGTGCACATTTGGTTCCTATGCGGAGACTAGGGAGGGTCTCCTTCTTCAATATCAACAATCTCTAAGAGAAAGTCGATAGATAATGTAGGTTCCCGTGAGAATGAAACAAGTCCTTTTAAGAGGAACTTGAGTAGCTTGGGAAGTTGTAGTGCGGTCGTCCTTTGGGTCCATGACGTCTTGTCTTCAATACCGGTGTTACCTTAGTAACACCGGTAGCATATGTATTGAACCGGTTTACGCCCTAAGGTTGAATTATTGGAGGCTATTTCTTTTCACCCTTTCACATTCAATTCTTTTCATTCTTCAACCCTTCAACCCTTGCTTACCGAGACTTCATTACTAGAACCTTGTTGGGTTTATTCAGTTCTAGCTCATCTCGATCCGCACTCTTCCCATTTCTCACTTTTCTCCTTTTTCATCATACCTAAGGACTCTACACTATCTAGTGGATTGTCCTCGGTAGATCCCTCCGGCTCTGGCGGGATCGTGGGAACGAATACCTAACCTAACCATCCTTATATCACCATACATAAAGTAAATTTGGTCGGTCTTTTGGTATTGTTCTTACGCCATTGGAACCAATTGAAAACCATTTGAAAATCAATCTAGGTACTTGTGATATATTATCAAAGCATTTTGTACTGAATTGTTTTGATATTTTAGAAAAGAGCTCCCCTCAACATGTGCATCGTATATTTGAAATCATTTTGGCACATGGAGGCAAGAGGAAGAATTCAATTCATTGATGAAACATTTTCTAAAAATATCGACATCACCTTTCCGATCAAGATTAGTATTTTTAAATACTTTGTTAAAGATATTTTGGGAAAGGATGTGGTTTTCAAAAGTTGCTCCCCTCAATATGTGCATCGAGATTTGAAAGTGTTTTGCACATATTAGGAAAACTGCACATAGAGACAAATCAATCACGTTTCAATCCTTTTTGGTTTGATATAGATGCTCCCCTTAACATGTGCATGGAAAATTTGAAATCGTTTGGCACATGTAGGGAGGAGAGCTTGCTAATCACTTATAAAACCATTTATCGAATTATCAGTTTAAATCCAATTTAAATCACAAATTCTCCCCCGATCACAATTTTCAAGTCATTTAAGATTTGTGATCTCTATAGATTTAAATTGATTTTGAAAGCTTTTGAGGAGAATTGTGACTTGCTTATGAAAACATTTAACCGATAAGGATCAAATCTGAGACTTTAAACTCCAACGATTAAACATGCTTGAGTATCTTTTGAAAACATGACATAAACCTTGGTGCGAACCAATTGTATGACAAATAACCTTTTGATTTAATTGAAATCATTCTCCCCTCAATCAATGACATAAGTTGTTGATTGAGAGATAGAGATTTTGACAAATGTCAAGTCCGGATGATTTTCAAAAATGAGTCCGAGTTATTTTTCAAAGCTATTAGTTTTCATTAGATAACAAATATTTTCGGAAGAATTTATAGAAGGAAAAATATTTGTGAAGGAAACATTTGTCTTTTGGTGACAAACATTTGTTTTAGAATCGAGCATGAGATTTGAAAAATAAGATAAAGCATGGCTCTGTTCTTTCTTTTAAAAGCGGGTATAGTGCGAAATGACTATAAACCTTTTGTTTTCTTTCTCTCAATTTTTTTTTTTTTTAAATTTTTTTTAATTTATGTACATTCGAACTTCATCTAAAGACCCGTGTCACTCTTTGAATGACAACACAAAGACCGTAGATGAAATCGAATCAAAAAGAAAAGATGAGAAAATATTTTTAGCTTTTTCAAAGATTTTCGATTTTTATGGATTTTTTTTTGAAATTTTATATTTTCTATTTTCTTTTGTGGGTTTTATAATTTTGTATTTTGCTTTTTGAATAGATATTTACAAGAGATGGATGAAGAAAAACTTTTACTCCTCGTCTTCCTCTTGAAGACGTTTGAGTGTTTCTGGTTGTAGACTCTTTAGACCAAGTCGTGGGAGGATAAACTCAAAACGTTCTCTAGGAAGAGCTTTGGTGAAGATGTCTGCTAATTGGTATTCAGTCCTCACAAAATAAAGTTCCACCACACCGTTCTCCACTTGCTCCCTGATGAAATGATGTCGAATGTCGATATGCTTTGCTCTTGAATGTTGAACGTTGTTGCATGAGAGAGCAATGGCACTTTGTTATCACAATCTGAGAGGATTTTGTTGAATTCAAAGCCATAGTCGGATAATTGGGATCTCATCCATAGGATTTGAGCACAACAAGATGACATGGCTATGTATTCGACCTCTGTAGAGGATATAGAAGTACTCATTTGTTTCTTTGAAGACCAACTCACAAGCTTATCACCCAAAAGCGAGCACCTCGGCGTGCTTGACGTGTATCTTGACATCCTGCATGGTCGGCATCGCATAGGTTGTTAGTGACATACCGGTGTCCTTGGTACCAAAGTCCCATGTTGATGGTTCCTTGGAGATACCGAAAGACCCGTTTAACCGCTTCAAGGTGCTTTTGGTAGGCTTAGCACGGTATCTAGCACACATGCATACAGTGAACAGAATGTCGGTCTCTTGGCGATAAGGTACATCGGGGACCCAATCATACTACGATATTTAGTGCGGTCTACCATGATCCACGAGAGGTCCTCATCCGGTTTAGTACGCTCCACCATGGGAGTGTCAGCGGTCACAAGAATCAAATCCAAATTTCTTTAAAATCTCATTAGCATATTTAGATTGATTGATAAAAATGCCTCGGGACTTTGTGAAATTTGTAATCCCAAGAAAAATGACATTTGTCCCATCATTGACATTTGAAATTTGGAGCCCATCTCCTTAGAAAAGCGGTCACATTCATTGGGGTCGATCGAGGCAAAATAATATCATCAACATAGATTTGAGCGTGGATTAAGTGTTTGCACGACTTTACGGTGAACAATGTCGGATCAACTGCTCCTTTCTTTGAATCCGGTAGATAGAAGAAACTTTGATAGCGTATCGTACCATGCCCTTGGAGCTTGCTTCAAACCGTAAAGAGCCTTCTTCAAGCGATAGACATGAGTAGGATGCTCGGATTCACAAAACCTTGGGTTGGGTGGCGTATCGACTTCTTTAAGATCTCCGTTAAGAAAAGCCGTCTTTACATCCATCGATAGACTACCATGTTCTTACTTGCGGCGTTAGCGGAAGATTCGATTGCCTCGATACGTGCAAGCTGGAGCAAATGATTCTTCAAAGTCAATACCCTCCTCTTGGCGGTATCCTTTTGCAACTAATCGAGCCTTGTTCTTTAACACATCACCATGCTCATCAAGTTTTACTTTGAAGATCCACTTTAGAGCAATGATCATAGCACGGTCGGGGGCGGTACTAATTCCCATACATCTAGTCGATCGAACTCATGAATTTCTTCTTGCATGGCATTGAACCATTGTCTTCATTCATGGCGGTTTAACATCTTTTGGTTCGATCTTAGATAGTACGGAGTTGAAGAAGCACCATAAGGCATCGGTTGCAAGTTGTTTACGAGTGGATCTTTGGACGAGAGGGTTTCCAATGATGTTGTCCAATGGATGGTCATGTGTCCATTTTCTAAGGTGTTCGTGTGGTTGTTGTTGAGGAACGAAGTAGCGAGTCGTTTTCCCCGATGAAGATGGTTACGATGATGGTTCGGGAGCAAATATGTTCTCAAAGGAGCATCTTGGGAGTAGCAAAGGGTTATCTCCATCATAGGTGCGAAACAATTCCATGATGTACACTCGATGATTGAGGATTTGATGATGAGGCGAGTGATCGTGATGGCGCTTCTTGACTCAATGACATAGAAAGCGAAGGGTTATCTACGTTGGCGGGGATAGGAGCGACCTCTGTTGATGGATTTGTTGATCATTAGCAATAGGCTCATAGTGTTCATCAAACATTGGATCAAACAATTTCTTCAAATCATCTTCGAAGGGGTACATATGGAGTTCTTTGGTGAGGATTTTGTACAAGAGAAGAACTAATGGGACTACTTAATGAAGGTTGTGATGCGGGTCCGAACTTGATTGTCACGGAGCCATTTGCCCGAGACGACTCATCGAGCGTGGCGTGAATAGTTTCCATGATATCTCGAGTTCTTTTGTTGTAGATTCGGTAACCCTTCTTGTTTGGTGCATAACCCACAAAAACTCCAATGTCCGCCTTAGCTCTTAATTTACCTAAATCTTGACCGTCATTCGTTGGATAGCACAAAGCACCAAATACACGAAGGTAGGAGAGATCAGGTTTTCGTTTATGGACAAGTTCATATGGAGTTTTTCCATGTGAGGTGTGTATGAGGAGCGATTTTGGGTGTAGCAAGCGGTGGCAATGGCTTGACCCAAAGAAACATTGGAACCTTTGAATAAATTAGCATAGTTCTTGCGGCTTCAACAAGGGTCCGATTTCGTCTTTCAACTACACCATTACATTGAGGCGTCGTGGAACACTTCTTTGATGGTGATTCCAATGCTTTCATAAAATTGACTTAGGTCTTTGTTAACAAACTCGGTGCCATTGTGCATTCGAATAATTCTAACGGTCTTGTTAAGTCGAACTGCAAGTTGCTTGATAAGTTTGATGATGACATCGGAGTTTCATCCTTTGTCCTCAAAAACTTAACCCAAGTAAATCGAGAGTAGTCATCAACAACGACTAAAACATATTTCTTCCCATTTATCGTTTGCACTCTCATTGGTCCGCACAAATCCATATGAAGAGTATGAAGAACTTCCATAAGCGAGTTTGCGGGTTTGGGTTTGTGGGCATATTTCTGCTTTTCCCAATTGGCATCTTGAACAAAGATGATCTTTTTCATACTTTAATCTGGGTAAGCCTCTTACAAGGTCCTTTTGGAAAGATCATTAATGGTGCCGAAGTTCAAGTGATTGAGGCAGCGATGCCATAACCATGACTTTGTTTTGAAGCCTTTGACAACAAGCGATTGGAGAAGACTTCATCATGTCTTCGATAGAGATGGTGTATAGGTTTGAACCACGTGTTCCTCTTAAAAGTTCCACACCATCAAGTTCTCTAACGAAACAAGTATGTTTTCTAAAAGCCACCTCTAGATCGGAATCACGAATTGACCAACGAGAGAACAGGTTATGACCAAGACCTTCAACATAATATACCACGGAGATTACACTGTCACCAACAACATAATCTCCATAACCCATAATTGCACCAAAATGGTCGTTCCCGAATCTAACGGTCCGATGAATTTACTCACGAAGTTCATGAGCATGGCGATCTCGGTCATATGCTTGGAGCGACTGAGTCCAAGTACCACATAGCGATTTGAGCGACTGCGGTTGAACACAGACAAAAATGGATAAGCTGGATAATTGGGATCCCCATGCAAGAATGGGTTCCATTTGGTTAATGTGATGATTGGAACACCCACATCAGAAGCAGAATCAATGGAATCATTAGGGATAGATGCAGTACTAGTGTGCGCATTAGACCTATTCAAAGTATGTTCACTTCTTAAAGGAATAGTTCTACCGGTAGGCATCCATTTCCTAATGGGCATTGACTTAGATAATTTAGGGCACATCTCATTAAGATTAAATTTGCGGCCAGTAGGTATCCACTGATAACCTACATTACTAAATTTTCTTCCTGTGGGTTTCCAATGTTTTCTAACCTTCTTCCACCATTGCTTTCTAGCCTTCTTAACATGATTGTTGGCATTAACGATTTTAAGCGGGTATTTAACGACATTAATCAAATCATTCACGCCACATACATGATTAGTAATGAAACCAAGCAATCATCATTACATGTTTTGCCAAAAGTAGCGAATTCGCATTAATTACTGCATGCTTAGAGCTAACACTAGAATCAACACGATTCGTTTTATTCAACATAGTTTCATTCTTCCTAAGGTGATCTTCTACTCTCTTCCTTGAACATTCCTAGCTTGCAAGGTCCTATCATTCTTTGTGTTGCCTTGAGGCTTTGACACTGCTTCGCTTTGGTGTCACTTTTTACTCTGTAGAGGAATGGGAACATTAGTTGGTATTGCTACTTTTTGCTTTTCGGGTTTAGAAGTCTTTGGGATCGAGCTACTTGAAGGCACATTAAAGTTCACTTTCTTAATCTTGGGCATCGGATGGGTTGCATACTTAGCACTAGGCATAGAACAAGGCATCACAACTTTATCTTTCTCACATAAGGATTTAGGACATGTTGCTCTTAAACATTCTAACGACTCACGAGATCGTTTGGCACTGAATGCAAGCAAACCTAATTTCACTATCAAGTGGCTTATTTATGTAATCCTCTTCTACAATCTCACGGAGACATTCTAGACTATCCTTAAGGTGAAAGAAATAATTATGAAACACAAGTTCGTTATTTCTAAGATGAGGAGGAATGTATTTATGATCACGGATATATTTAGAGTCTGCAGATGACTTTGATGCAACATTCTCATTAAAGACAAGTGGCATTTTCCTTTTACGACTCTTGATTCTCAATTTCCTTTTATGTGAAGTTATTTTTCATTGTTTTTGTCACGAGTGACTTTCATTGAATCGTATAACTCTTTGAAGTGTCGTTTGACCTTTTCATTTTCTTCTAGAAAACTCTCATTTTCTTGTTGTGTACGTTAATGATGTTTTGAAGATGAAAGTTTTGAGAAAATTGAGAATCTAAAGGAGGAGGCATTTGGGAGCCGGTCACATTGTTCTTTTCACCCTTTAATTGTGAAATTTGGGCTTTCAACTTTTCGATCGTGTTACGGTGAGCTTGAATCTGTTCGTCACGTTTGTTTATTTCAAAAGCGCATCAAACTCGGAACATTTGAGGATGTCTTGATGTTTGAGGTTTTGACATTTTCTTTGAGATGTTGATATTTTAGTTGCAAATCAAAATGTTCAACTTCTAGCTTAGAAAAATGTTTTACCAAATTATCGTGATCATCTGGTCAATTTTCTCATTTAGTTTTGAGTTTTTGTTTTCAAGCTCAATGACACGATCATGGGAAACTTTCAAAGCAACAGATAATTCATGAAATTGAGAAGCGATAATAGAATGCTTAGTAACGATATAAAACACATCTTGAGCCACACAACTCAATACTAAGTTCTCATTTAAGATATCGATTCTTCCTTTCAATTTCATTATATTTGAGTTCCGTTCATAATCATTGACCTCAACTATCATTGCATCAAATTCCTTTTCCATTTCTTTAATATACGAGTCTATCCCTTTTGAAGACTCTCAAATTGACCTTTTAATTGTTTAAAGAAAGGTATGACCTCGGTTAAATAGCATTCTTTAGTTTGCTCAAAACCCTTTCCCTTGATTATCCCAGTAGGTGTGATTCTCTTCTTACATGTCTTCTCAAAATCAACGAATAGTTGATAAACAACATCTGGTGATTAAGGTCTTGCTATTAGTGGAAATAGTTCTAGGAACTAAATGCATTGGTGTATTCGGAGGATACACAGTGGCTGAGCACTTTCCTAAGGGAGTGTTTGTTTCAACAAGTACATTTGCTTTTGCTTATCCATGTCTTTCTTCCAAAAATTTGTTCTGGGGTTAATTGAGTTTGAGGCTTAAACATGTTCGGGGAGATCCAATTTTCTTTTAGTGTAATCATGGGGTTTGATCGTTATGTTTTGCTTTTACACTCGGGATCTTTTAGCTTCTTATCCATTTTCTCCCTAGAGGCATCTTCTAATTTTCTATCCTCTTCCGTGCTTCCAATACATGATGGTGTTTGCCTAGGCTTGAGGATCTCATTACCATCATATACAATCGTATGGAAAGCTTTAGCCTTTTACAATACTCGGGATTTGGCTCCTCTACTAGGGAATACTATGCTTATCGCTTAAGACTACGTGCTTAGTGATCATGTGAGCGATCGAATGGTATTCCTTGTACGTACAACTTATTTTCAAGCTTGTTTTCAAAGTTTTAGATTGGAAAAGTCATTCAAAAGTTTTGATTCCTTAGCATTAAATTCTTGTTTAAGCACTTTAACATTATCTTGGAGTTCTTGCTTTTGCTTATGAGTTTTAGAAAGCTTTTCTTGTAAGGAGTTTAACTCTTGTTTTAACACTTCTTCTCTAAAATTACTTTTTCTAATAATTGTGCGCATTTGGTCATCCATTTCACGCTCACGGGTAGTTAACTCAAACTTAGCACGTTGTTCATAAATAGCAACTTGTTCTTTATAGGCATTAAGTTCGGAGATAATAGAATCATCGAGGGGCACATGCGGTGTATTCATCAAAAACATAGTCATCATTGACTGCGGAAGATGCATCACTTGGTACAATCTCACTTTCACTTTGTATCACACACATTGATCATATGGGACAATATTACTATTATCCACATTATCAATATCGATTCATAAGTTTCATGAGATTGTACCGTTATGTATCTTTTGCTCATCAACTTCATCGTATAGTTTTAATACCTCGAAATGATTGAATCTTTGGATGGACCGACTGTTGTGGTGATGAGACCTTTGGAGAGACCATTGGTGAAATGCTAGCCATGAAGATTGTGCAGGCGATGGGTTCATCATCGACATCGAGTCAAATGCATCACGATCGGCAACTTGAAAGGCATTTTGATGATTGTGACCTATTTCTGAATTGGTGCTCATCCACATCAACATCATAGGTTTTGGCATTTCCTCGACAGAAACAACAACTCTTCTTCATCCAAAACCGCTCCATTGTCACGAGCTTGCACCAGTGACATCTTGTCCACGAAATACTACGCATTTTGAGGCGTTTTGGAGATGTGCAGTTCCTTGCAATATGTCCTTCACCACCACAGTTTAGTAGCACTTGATTGGCTTTCCTTGTCCTTGATTTGCATTCCTTCCACGATTACGATTAGCCACATACCCTCCACCTACTCCACCCTTTCCTTGTTCATATTGTCTTCCTTGCACTTGGTTGCACCATGATCTTACCATCTCGACAATAGCATGATTGTGTAGATTGGATGCGATTCGATATCATTGTTAGTGTGTGGAGTGAGGTTGATTTTGCTTAACCATAAGAGCCAGTTGATTGATGAAATATTCCATGGTTGCTTGACATCGGGTTGCTTAAAACTTGGATCGGGAATGAGTTTGTGGTTACCATTTCCCATGGGTATGACTTGAGAAGCTTTGGTGGTAATTCCTACATTGGTGTAGAAGGTTGTTGAATCATTTGACGAACTTGCATTACGAATTTGAATTGAATTTTCCAAGATCATTCGTTCAAACGTAGCATGTCTCTCATTACGAAGCAAGTATGCATACAATTGCTCATAGTTAGTGTTCCTCAAACCTTTTGTTAACTTGGTGAAGTGACAAATTTGTGCCATTCGGGATTCATGTTGTTCACAAACTTTGAATTTAGTGAATATTTGGCATAGTCATTTTGATATTCCTCATGTCATTCACAAGCTTGTGGAACCTCACGTAATATTCGATGACACTTTCCTGGTTTCATCTTAAAGTGCTCAAAGTCATCATCAGTTGAGATTCTCTGTCTTCTTTAGTTAATTAGAACCGAGAGAAGCATCTTAACATTGTCCCAAAGCGCCTTGGCTTCGGTGTTGTGATTGATTAACTTGTAGATGTCTTTTGGAAGACCACAAGTATAATGTTTGAAGCCACGATATCGACATCGTATCTCTTTTCTCCTTATCATTGAGCTCATCATACGTCTTTGGTCTGTCCAAACCTAAGATCTTTGTACCATCCGCAGCGGTTTCAAGTGTGTCTCGGTAGTTTCAATCGATAAGGTCCTTCATCAATTGATTTGAGAATGTTAACCCATTCTCCTTTCCCAAACAGTATAACCTAATTCGTTGAGCCCATGAGTCATAATCGGTTACATCAAGCATAGGTGGGCGAGTATCGGATCCGGCGGCTTGAGCGTCTTGACAACGAGAAGAGATGATAGTGGGTGCGTTGGTAGACATGATTTCGATTCTACGGGATTTTAAAACTCTTGGATTAAACCGGAAATAGATTCTTTCACGGATTTTACTAAATCAAGAGAAAACCGTAAAATGTAATCGAAGAAAAGCACTAAGTCAAAAGACAAATCGCTCAAAAAGACAAATCGCTCAAAGTGACAAATCGCTCAAAAGTGACAAGTCGCTTGACAACAAATCGCTCAAAGCAGACAAGTCGCATCAACTAACAAATCGCTTAAACAATCAACTCGCTTCAATAAGCAAGTCGACAACCATACAAATCGCTTAAACCAACAAACCTCTTAAAGTGACAAATCGCTTAACCAAGACAAGTCGCTTAAACTTACAACTCGTTTAAATAAGCAAGTCATTTGAAAATGACAAATCGCTTCACCGCACAAATCGCACAAGTACACCACTAACCGGACAAATCGCTTAAATAAGTGATTCACAAATTGACACAAATCGCTTCCAAACAAAGACAAATCGCTCGTCGAAAAGGTGTACGAGGCACAAATCGCAACCTTTAAAACAAACAAAACGCCACTTTTAAATCCAAAAACAATCCAACCACGATGATTCAAGCCTTCCAAATCAAAACCTAAGCACTTATGATGATTCTAAACACAAAAGTACAATCAAAATCCAAACTTTAACACTAGAAATAGTCCAAATGATGCAAATACCACTAAACTTTTCAAACCCAAAACCATATAAAACCACTAGAAATCCAAGAATATGTAAGAGATGATCAAACCATGGCTCTTGATACCATTTGTAACATATTGGATTTCACAAACACATCAAACCATGATTATATTAGGCGTACACTATAGGTTTTAGAGAGAGAAAGTTAAGAGGTTTGGGAACTTAGTGAGAGAAAGTAAAATCTTATTATGAGCTCCAACCCTCTACCTTGGGAGGTAGAGGGTATTTATAGTACCATACATAAAACGCCACCTACGGGCTGTGGATCAGGCATACAGTGGGTAAAGACCCGTCCGTCCTCCACGGTGTTACTTAACTAAATACTAACTAACATTAAATAACTACGACTACGAGCTTTCTAACGATTACATATACTTGAGGTGACCGACACTTTAACTTTGTTGGATTTTCTAAATCCTAACAGTGAAATTTAGACTTATTTTTATAAGCTCTAATTTTATGGCTTATTTTAAGACTTGTCATATAATAAACTTATGTAAACCGACAAGTCTCAAAATAAGCCGTAAATTTAGAGCTTATAAAAATAAGCTCAAATGGGCTTACGTTTAATAAGCTTAGCCAACACCCCATAGTCACATAAATTTTACTTTATAACTAAGTTTAAAAACATTTTGGGTGCGTTTGGTATATGGTAATTGGAATGAGAGAATTGTTTCCTTCCGAAATAAGGTGTTTGTTTTACTACTTTAAATCTGAAAATTTACTATGATACTCAAATATATAGCATACTTCATACTCCACCTACTTGCCTCCTATGGAAACTATCACACCTGAGGGACCCACTTTATACACAAACTCATACAAATTGTGATTCATGAAAACTTACAAAACACAACGTTAATCTTATCACTTAAACTTAAGTTATAAAACACTCTCAACCTTTTAATCTCATCACTCAAGTTATAGAACACTCTCAGTCTTACAATTTTTTTATTTTTTTCACGTTTAAATAAAGCAACATATAAAAATCAAAACATTACGTAATTTAAGTAAAATAACTTACCAATTATACATTCAATGGACTAACTATGTAAGAAAAAAATCAAATGAGTAACAACGCAAACCTTATAAAGACTAATGGTGCAAGAACTTAACAATCGGGGATTAAAAATTGGTACAACCAGTTCTAAATGACTGAAAGTGGAAAAAGATAAAAACTTCATCTCGTGCTTCTCGTTGTGCATAAAAAAACAAGTAGTTGAAAATGAATAAAAAAAAGAAAATTCAAATAACGTGGCTCGTCATTACAGCGCAAGCACCCATAACACAATCACCGGTATAGTTAACTCGCGCCATAAATTGAAAACGCCAGCTATGGCGCCTTGCACCATGAGCTCTAAGGGTCCCACATTATATTTTAATGTAACAAAAAATTAACGTAACCTATCATATTCAAAATTAATATTAAGGATATTTATCTAATAAATCATAAAAAGTTTTAAATTTATCTTTTTACTACAACTATTTTTTGTGACTTTTTCCAGACTAATCTACATGGCTTATTTACAATCACACACCTTAATCGGGTTAAACGCATCTATTTGAGGAGGTCGGCATACTTTGCGGTATTTATGTCAATTATTTATCATGGTTGTCTTCACAAATTCTATTGTGAGATGCCCCTAGACTGCCTTTATTGGTCACCGGTGAGGGACGAATATCACGCGCCATCCCACTGTAAGGATGGTTGGTCACAAGCGAAATAAGGAAAACGAGGTCACGATAGTGACCGACTCACTACTTGGTATCCGTGCAAGTTTATATTATTTATTTGGTGTGTGAGTGTGTATGGGGTATTTTGTGAGGTATATGTGTTCAAATTGGTATTTAATTGAAAGGTGAGGGTGATGTGACTAATTTCGGTGAAACATGAGAGAAAATGAGGGGAGAGAAAGCTAAGGTGAAAGATGGGTGACACTGGGTGAGGGTGTTTTTTGGGACCAGTAAGAGTAGTCTTAAGTAGTTCTAAGTTACTAAGTATGTTGGGTTCGTACGAGGTGTAACATATTGGATTTCACAAACACACTAAACCATAACCAAACTAGACGTATATTAAAGGTTTTTTAGAGAGAGAAAGAGTTAGAGGTTTGGGAACTTAGTGAGAGAAAATGAAAGTATTATTATGAGCTCCAACTCTCTACCTTGGGAGGTAGAGAGTATTTATAGTACTTACATAAATCGCCACCTACGGGCTGTGGATCAGGCATACAGTGGGTAAAGACCCGTCCGTCCTCTACGGTGTTACTTAAACTAAATACTACATAACATTAAATAATCTATGACTACGAGCTTTCTAAGGATTGCATATACTTGAGGTGACCGACTCTTTAATAACTGGATTTACTAAATCCCAACAATCTCCCCCTAAGGTAGGTCACCTCAAGATCACCTCAAAATTACATTGAATACAAACAGATATTACATTTTAAATGGTTCTTGCATTCTTGATGTAGTTCTTTGCTCAGGAGCTCGTAGTCATTGATTTTTCATAATTGCATGATTGGTTAAACCAAGTGGAGGTCTTTAACTAATCCACGTGATAATGAGTTTTTGAGCCAGCTTTGCGATCATCAGCTATCATAAATCTCTGACTCATCCTTTGTGGTGTTGGTATTATGTGATGTTGTGACTTTTGGACCGACATGCTCACATTCTGGATCATGATTTCTTCTCATCAGAGTAGCGGAAGCTTTCGTTGATTCAGGATATTGGCAGTACAAAATTTGATCCGTCTTTGAGCATCGAGTTTTCTCGCGTTTGGTCACTTGTGAATGACCAACCGTAAGTAACTTAAAAGCGGCTCAAACACGAATGCAATGAAGATCGGGAGAGTATAGTGTTTCCCGGTCGTTAAGTCCCAACGGGTTGTGCGAGAATAGTCAAGCGTGTAGTGATCGAGGGATTTGAGCAGGAAAGGATTTTGATTTAATTATAACTACGGAAAAAGCCCATAAACTACTGGGGCTTAAATGCAAATTAAAGAAAGTTAAAAAGATAAAATCTATTAAATAAACGCTATCACTATATTTAAAATGATGTTTTTGTTTTTATGTTTTTATAAAGCGGAATTAAAATCTCTGTGACGTACAAAATAAAAAGTGAAATCTAAGAAATAAAAGTCCTAAAAATATGAAAAATACATTTTACAGTCCTAATGATAAAGAAAATTTATAGAAAAGGAAAATTATTTTATAACTAATTATCTAATTATTATTAATTAAAACTATTTTAACTATTTAATAATTACCTAAAATACAAGAAATTAGGAAATAAAGCTAGAAAAATAAAATTAAGACTTAGAAAAGTCTAAAATATCAAAATAGACTTTTCAAAACTATTTTTGTATTTTTATGATTATTTTTCTATTTTTTAGGAATTAAATACTATTTAAAACTATTTAAATTATCTAAAAATACAAATTTAACTAAGAAAAATATGGAAAAATATTTTGTTGGCTTTTTATATTTATCTAAACTTAAGAAAATTGAAAAATTATTTTTTTAGAACCTTTTTCTAATTTTTATATTAAATACTAATTAAAATGCTTAAAAACTCATTTAAAATAGGAAAAATAGCAAATTAACTTAGAAAAATCTGAAAATTTCAGGAAAAGTCTAAAACATATTTAGGAAGCTAGGAAAATTGGAAAACAAGTGCTTGTTTGGAAGAATATGCAATCGATGTGCCAAGTGCTTATAAATAAGCACTTGGATAAGCAAAACCACACCAAAGGGTACCAAAGCGTCTGAGAGGCAACAAGATGCTAAAATAACTCTAAAGCAACAAGTATCAACAAGCTAACACCACGAACATCAAGCTAGATCGGTTGATGAAATGAACTTATGGCGAAAAAACAGTTTGAGGGGTACTTTGAGCTTAGGAATAAGCTTCAAAATAAGCTGATAAAGAGAACTACAAATTGGGGCATGAAGAGTACCTGGGTGGCTATGTATAACACCAAGGACATACCTTGAGGAGCTCTAATGAGCCAGATACAAGATCTGCAAAATCTATGTAACCCCTGTGCAGACCTGATGCCCTGCACAGGGGATTTGGTACCAATTTAACAAGCTCATTAGGGGCTTTTAGAAATTTGACAAAATTAAGAAAAAATACTCATAAGAAACTAGACCAGGAGAGGTTTCTAAAATGCCAAATCTCAATGAAATTGGCTCAAAGATGAGATCATGATAAATCCTGCGATTAGCAAAATCATTTTCAATTTTGACTTTTAATGTGGCCCGAATTGTTGACTTCTATGAGGTTTGATCCAAAATGGTGAAGCAGATAATGATGTATAATGATAAAATGGGGATATCACAAGCTATATTTATGAATCTTAAACACAAAAAGCATTTTGAATTGCAAAAATCTCAGCAGTTAAACGTGAGATTATCTAAAGTGGAGTTTGACTATGGAGCTTATGCGAGCTCATTTTTGATTCAAATGAGCTCAAAGATGCTTGATAAACATGAACTAACAAAAGTTCAACACTTGAAAAGACTTGAAGCAGATAAGGCATTAATTCCAAACACTCTTGATTACAAGCTGTTTTGCAAATGAAACATGACCAACCACCGAACTAGCCAACGCTATAGATCAAATTGAGTCTACATGACTTAACTACAACTACTTAAACTAATTTTCACCGATGGTAACACATAAGAGATACAAGCATAATGTGTATCTTTGAAAGAAAGATGGAAATGAAATTTGAACTTACAAGACCCATTTGGTCATGCGAGGCTAAAACAAACCCAATATACCTATCTACTCTATTCCAACCCCAATAAGCGCTCTGCATCACGGTAACCATGTCGAACCGGTTTGAGCCTAAGAGTTGACTTTTGTTGACTCGAGTGAAAATGCTTTAAGTGATGACAAAGCTTTTCAAAAGCTATAAATAGCTTACCTAAGCTTATTTGAGCTTAAACATGAGCCATTAGAAGCTTGGAACCAAGAATTTGAAATTTGATTTTACCTTGATAAAATGGAAAATTGGAATATAATTGAAACCTTGAATTAAGCTTGCAAAACAGATTATAATGATGAAAAATCTTAATTTGAGTACAAAGGAACAGAAATTTAAAGCTTTTACACTAAACTAAGTCATTAAAATTTAAAACGACATACAAGTGAAAAATTAAAACTAGCTACTCTTTGTTTCCTCTTTCTTCTTCCTCTTTTATAGCTCTGAAAGCTTCCACGTGTCCTCAATAGTGTTTCCCACCACCCTTGTGAGCCAATGGGTGACTTTTGTGAGCTTTGGCCATTTTGGCAATTTTGGCGGGAAACTTGATTTTTGACCTCTGTTGACTTCTGAGCTAGCAACTAGGGGGTGGATTTGTAGGGGTTATGATGAGTGGTGAGAGATGTTGGGATAAGGAGTGGGTGATGGGAGAGGGGTTGCAGGGTCTAGGCCAAGTGGGGAAGACAGAAAACCACATGGGAGGGAAAACTGTGGAGTTTGACTGAGTTTTGACCAAAGGGTCAAAAAAGGGAAGGGTCAAGGGGGTCAAAATGGGGAATGACAAGGGTTCAAATCTGTTTTGACAAGGGACCAAGGTTTTAAATATGACAAGGACTAGTTTGTAATTTCTGCAATTTTGAAGGACCATTCCTGCCATTTTTCCAAAGTTGTCACAAGGACTAAAATTGACAAGTTTTAATATTACAAGGGCCAAAGTTGCCATTTTCAAATTTTCCAGGGACCAAACTTGACATTTTATGAAAGTTCGGGGACCTTTCGCCATTTACAAAAGATTTATTCAAGGACCATTTTGACAAGTTAAAATATTTGGGGACCTTGAATAACATTTTCTTTATTTAGATTTACCGAGGATTTTAGACAACTTTTGAAACTTGGGGACTAAAGCGCCAATTATGCAAATTTGATCGTTTTTCACAGTTTTGATATTTTGCATTTAAAACACATAAAACACTGATTTGTGATATTTTGATCATTTGATGTGTTTACGAGTGTTTCGAGATGATTTTGCGGTTTATTTTGTACCAAAATGATGAGTATTTAGACACTCATCGATGGCGTAGTAGAAGCATGGAGTGAAAATATCGAGTCATTGATCATAATCATGATTTCTTTAGAAATGAATGTGTTGTGTGAGCATGCGACTATGGATTGACGCTTCATTACGATCATTTTACAAGCGTCGGATACACTGCATACAACGATTAGCAATAAAGCGCGCGAAAGTATCTTTGATCACTTTCATTGAATTGAGGTACCGACCCACGGTTCCCCGTTGATCGGTACAAGTATTGCACGTGATCGGTAAAATTTCATAAATTTCCTTGACGGGGTTTCGCATTGTTCTAGTTGTTCTCAAGCCGAACGTCTCAAAGAAGACAACACGGAGTGAGTGAACCGGTAATTGAGATTCAGCGATTGATAAGAAGAGATTTGAAAAACAATCGTGTATCGCTCAATAGAAATTGTTTTTGCAATACAACGAAGGTTTAATGAAAATCAACTATCAATCATAAACACCTTTTATTTTGAAATATTAGTACACGGTCGATGTGCTAAAGAAAAGAGTTTTAAGCACAACGACCGGTTTTCAAAGGTATCAGTCAATCCATAACTCGAACCGGGATTGATTCAAAAGATTAAATCGCCCCATTGTTTACATTCGGTTGTCACATGGTTGATCTATTGAATAGATCTCACATGCCACCCACGAGGAGCTTGTTTGATGTTGGCTCGAAGGCTTTCCATCTTCATTGTGAATATGTTTGCATATCAATCGGATGTTACGCAATACCACAAGGATAATCGTGGGACTCATAGAGATAATCTGTTTCCACATTGTGTGAAACAGAGTCTTCATTGAAAGTGTCTAATGAGATTTATAGATGATCTCGTGGCTCTAGACTCAATTGTGCATATTTGGTTCCTATGTCGAAGACTAGGAGAGGGTTTCCTTCTTCAATATCAACAATCTTTAAGAGAAAGTCGATAGATAATGTTGGTTCCCATTGAGAATAAACGAGTCCTTTTAAGAGGAACTTGAGTGGTTTGGGAAGTTGTAGTGCGGTGCGACCTTTGGGTCCATGACGTCTTGTCTTGATACCGGTGTTACCTTAGTAAACACCGGTAGCATATGAATTGAACCCGGTATACGCCTAAGGTTGAATTATTGGAGGCTATTTATTTTCACCCTTTTCAACCCCTTGCTTACAGAGACTTCATAACTAGAACCTTGTTGGGTTTATTCGATTACTAGCTCGATGTAGATCCGCACTCTTCCCTTATCTCACATTTCTCCTTTTTTTATCATACCTAAGGACTTCTACACTATCTAGTGGATTGTCCACTGGTGGATCCCTCAGGTTACAGCGGATCATGGGAACAAATACCTAACCTTATCATCCTTATATCACCATACATAAAGTAAATTTGGTCGGTCTATTCGGTGTTTTTCATCGCCATTGGAACCAATCGAAAACCATTTGAAAATCAATCCGGTACTTGTGATATATGATCAAAGCATTTAGTACGAATTATTTTGATATTTTTAGAACAAGAGCTCCCCTCAACATGTGCATCAAGCATCATTTTGTAATAGAGATAATTTTCATCTTTGAGGGTTGGCTTGCATCTAAGAGTGGTTATATAAAGAATGTGGTTTTCAAAATAGTTGCTCCCCTCAATATGTGCATAGATATTTGAAGATGTTTTGCACATATTAGGAAAAAGCGCACATTGAAATAAATTGATCACGTTTTAAATCTTTGTGGTTTAAGATAGATGCTCCCCTCAACATGTGCATGAAAAATTTGAAATTGTTTGGCACATGTGGGAAGGAGAGCTTGTACATCCTTATAAAACCATTTACAATTATCAGTTTAAATCAATTTAAATCACAAATTCTCCCGATCACAATTATCAAATCATTTGAGATTTGTGATCTCTGAGAATTAAATTGATTTTAAAAGCTTTAAGGAGAATTGTGACTTGAATATGAAAGCGTTTTAACGAGATAAGGATCGGATTTTGAGACTTTAAACTCCATTGATTAAACATGCATGATTATCTTTTGAAAACAATTGTATGACAAATAACCTTTGATTTAATTGAAATCATTCTCCCCTCAATCAATGACATAAGTTGTTGATTGGTGGTGATATTTTGACAAGCGTTAAGTCCGGATGATTTTCAAAAATAGAGTCGAGTTATTTTACAAAGCAATTAGTTTTCATTAGATAGTAAGTAATAGTTTTAAAGAATCAGAGCATGAGATTTGAAAAACAAGATAAAGCATGGCTCTGTTCTTTCTTTGAAAAACGGGTTATTGCCTAAAATGACAATAAACAATAGTTTCACTTTCTCCCAAAAATATTTTTGATTTTTTGATTTTTTTATTTTTTATTTTTTTATTTAGAGAACATTCGAACAATATCTAAAGTCCCGTGTCATTCTTTTAATGACAACCCAAAGACCGTAGATATTTTTGAATTGAGAAAAACATGACAAAATGACAATATTTTTTGAAAATTTTCAAGATTTTTCAGATTTTTATGGATTTTTGAAGGTTTTATAATTTTCTATTTACTTTTTGAAGGTTTTGAAATTTTGTATTTTGCTTTTCGAATAAATATTTACAAGATATGGATGAAGAAAGACCTTTTACTCCTCTTCTTCCTCTTGAAGATGTTTAAGTGTTTCGGTTGAAGACTCTTTAGACCAAGTCGGGAGGATAAACTCAAAGCGTTCTCTAGGAAGAGCTTTGGTGAAGATGTCACGCTAGCGGTATTCGAGTCCTCACAAAATAAAGTTCCACCACACGTTATCTACTTGCTCACGATGAAATGATGTCTAATGTCGATGTGTTTAGCTCTTGAGTGTTGAACATTGTTGCATGAGAGAGCAATAGCACTTTATTATCACGATGAGGAGGATTTTGTTGAATTCAAAGCCATAGTCGGATAATTGGGATCTCATCCATAGGATTTGAGCACAACAAGATGACATGGCTATGTATTCAACCTCTTCATTGCTTCTTTGAAGACCACTCACAAGCTTATCACCCGAGGCTGAGCACCTCGGGCGTGCTTGACATGTATCTTGACATCCTGCATGGTCGGCATACGCATAGGCATTAATGACATACCGGTGTCCTTGGTGCAAGTCCCATATTGATGGTTCCTTGGAGATACCGAAAGACCCGTTTAACCGCTTCAAGGTGCTTTTGGTAGGCAGCCTAATATCTAGCACACATGCACAGCAAAGCGAGATCGTCTGGTCTCTTGGTTGTGGTACATCGAGGATCCGATCATACTACGATATTTCGTTTGGTCTACCATGATCCTGAGTGGTCCTCATCCGATTTAGTACGTTCTATCATGGGAGTGTCAGCGGGGTCACTAGAATCAAATCCAAATTTCTTTAAAATCTCATTTGCATATTTAGATTGATTTATAAAATGCCTCGGGACTTTGTGAAATTTGTAATCCCAAGAAAAATGACATTTGTCCCATCATTGACATTT